>OY992897.1:27457556-27460056 GCA_963921405.1 Cepaea hortensis
GCACACAACATGCGTGCACACACAAACGCAGGATGTTGAAACTCTAAATTATTGGTATATGTATTTTGTACGGACATATTTATGTATGGTTGGGGGTTGTGTAGTTGGGGGAGGGGAGGGGGGGGGGAGAGAAAGAACAAAAGAACTATATATTATTATTAGAGAAGGATCATGTTGTATTTGCTGAAGTGTACAATATAACACTGTAGGAAGATAGATGGTATAATTGATGTTGAAACATATGCCAGTTTAGGGAGATGGATGGGCTGATTGATGTTGACATATACAATATAACAAATATTGTAGGGAGATGGATGGGCTGATTGATGTTGACATATACAATATAACAAATATTGTAGGGAGATGGATGGGCTGATTGATGTTGACATATACAATATAACAAATATTGTAGGGAGATGGATGGGCTGACTGATGTTGACATATACAATATAACAAATATTGTAGGGAGATGGATGGGCTGATTGATGGTGACATATACAATATAACAAATATTGCAGGGAGATGGATGGGCTGACTGATGGTGATCCAGCAGCTTCTCCTGTGCAGAACTATGGCCACATAACTGTCCTTCTCCATATTGTCTTTGACTGCCATAGTTTTTCTAGTCTTCTCTATAAGGTAGTCTTTCATTGCATTCCTTCTTGGCAGTGACAATACTGGTCGGTGACTGTAGTCTTTGTTGTAAGAGAACTTGCTGTGCCCATCTTCATGAACTTCCGGTTACACTGAAGCTCAGTCTACCATATGCAGACATGGTTTCCTGTTGCGTGTTTGTGTAGAGGAAAAAGGGTGTTGACTTCTCACTTTGTCATCACATGGATCTTTAACTTCCTTGACTTCTCAATAGACACTTTCTCATCACAATGGATTTTTGACTAACTTCACTTCTCAGTAGACACTTTGTCATCGTTGGATCTTGACTGCTCATAGACTTTGTCATCATTTGTCTGTTTGACTCACTTGACTTCTCAATATTTACTTTGTCATCGTTTGGCTCTTTGACTGACTTGACTTCTCACATAATTACTGTGTCATCACATGGATCTTTGACTCACTTGACTTCTTGCATAATTACTTTGTCATCGTTTGTCTCTTTGGCTCATTTGACTTCTCACATAATTACTTTGTCATCATTTGCTCTTTAACTCACTTGACTTCTCACATAATTACTTTGTCATCATTTGGCTCTTTAACTCACTTGACTTCTCACATAATTTACTTTGTCATTGTTTGGCTGTTTAACTCACTTGACTTCTCACATAATTACTTTGTCATCGTTTGGCTGTTTAACTCACTTGACTTCTCAATATTCACCCCATACCCAGCTGTGACCTGTGTGATAGTGGGGGGGGGGGGGGAAAGAGAAGGAGGTGGCTTCTCCTATGATACCCCTTACCCACCCCTGCATACTGAATCATATCAAGTCCGGGATTAATTTGAAATCTGACTTTGCTTCAGAGGGGCGGTACTGCCACTTTTTGGGAGCACTGATTTAGATCTTATGTCTGAAAAGAATAGACTTGTCATCAGGATCATACAAACAAAGAATGCTATAGTTATGTATGTCACAGCCACTTACAGATGTCCCTGGAAGCAGTGACCTGTTTGAAATCATGATCTTGTCTGAAACCCTTAGTCAGCTTGTTTTTCTTTTGACAGTACAAGTTCATGACCTTTATTATCACTCAGCCATGGCTTGGGGTCATTAAATTTCACACTTCCTTGATCACATGGCCTTTTGATCTTGTTTCTCTTTGCCACAGTGATTCTCTAATGGACTTTTTTGCTACAGTGGTTTTCAGATAGATACAGTTGGATTTAAATATTGTTTTCTCACCCTTGGGGATGTAAATTACAAGGGCCTCAGAAGTCAGGACTCTCCAAAAGCTAGTTGCATGTGCTGTACAGGACATCGCAATCAACCCCAGCACTGATTGTCTGTTTGCGATTTACTAGGCAATGTTAGTTCAGTAGTTTTTGCTTTCTGAACGGCCGACACCTCATACCATTAAAATCAATGCAAAGCTGTCTGCTTACAAATCATGTGCGGTTGATTTTGAACTCCCGACTCGTTCATATTAACCAATGAAATAGTCCATAGGTCTCAACATTTTATATTTACCGAGCATGGGTCAAATAACAAACAAACAAAAACGTGGGGCCTTAATGCTGTGTCTAGTATATTGTGAACATTTAATGTCATGACATGACTCACTTGACTTCTCAATAGACACATTATCGTATGACTCTTTTGACTCACTTACTTCTCAATAGTCACTTTGTCATCGTATGGCTTCGATAGGTGTTTGTCTTCTCGATAAGACACTGTCATCAATTGGCTTATTGTCTCATTTAGCTTCTCGTTACTCATGATTTGATAACGCACAATCCCTTGATAGCACAGCTCTTTGGCACACGTCTCTGAGAAATGCCGCACTTTAACACATGGCTCCACTCTTTGACAACACACACAACTTGG
>OY992897.1:27465056-27592556 GCA_963921405.1 Cepaea hortensis
TGGGCGGTCATGTTCTGCCATCTCACTCGATCAACAGAGTCGTGGATCAGTTCCGTGTTTCTGTCTCGACCATGCCACAGCTACTCCCTACATAATACCTACCCACTGCTACAACCTACATACATACCTACCCACTGCTACAACCTACATACATACCTACCCACTGCTACTCCCTACATAATACCTACCCACTGCTACAACCTACATACATACCTACCCACTGCTACAACCTACATACATACCTACCCACTGCTACAACCTACATACATACCTACCCACTGCTACTCCCTACATAATACCTACCCACTGCTACAACCTACATACATACCTGCCCACTGCTACTCCCTACATAATAACTACCCACTGCTACAACCTACATACATACCTACCCACTGCTACAACCTACATACATACCTACCCACTGCTACTCCCTACATAATACCTACCCACTGCTACTCCCTACATAATACCTACCCACTGCTACTCCCTACATAATACCTACCCACTGCTACTCCCTACGTACATACCTGCTTACATACCCACGGCCTTCCTCCCATTCAACCAGTGCATGTGCAGGTCAGCATGGGCGACTGAATAAGAGCGCTCGCTCTTAATCATCCGGTGGGCTGATGCTAAGGTAAGGGGCTCAACCCCTACACCGGTTAGTCGGAATATAATGTTGACTTCTCGTCCTTGACTTGGGAACGTAAATTACAAGAACCTCAGAAGTCGGAGTGGGTTCGCCCGATGGCTAAGGAAACTTGTAATAGGGAAAGCTAATCCACACGCAAAAAGCGGAAGCATGTGTGGACTACGCTTGAGTTCAAAGCAAGTGATTTCCCCTCCTTCTCCCCCTACCCCCGCAAAAAAAAAAAATCACTGCTGGCCAAACCGTTCACGCCGACTTCCCCGCTCCCTCCCCACCTTCTCGTATACATATGACTGTACACAACTTCTGTATACATCCACGTATTCAAGACACACGCTAGCACACGACCACAACTAAGCCATGTTACATAATAACTTCTTGTCCCTTAACCTTTTCATAGCAATAATTTTCTTTATTTGTTCGACAGGTCTGCGGGAATCCATGTTTGCGCGGGAATATATAACGGGGCGGAGAGTTTTTTTTTTTTTTAAGTTTCATTGAAACAAGCTGAAATATTTGTCATTGGGGCTCCCTGTAAGAATGTTACTGCACGCGTGTAGGTTGCTTCTGGTCGCAATTTATTTATTAATGGTGCAGGTTGTTATTTCTGTAAGCGCCGTGTGTCTTGCCTGGCTACAGGTGTCTGCCAGTTGTGTTAATTCTCACGTTTTGGATTTACGTTTCTCTTAGTATACCGCGAGACTTGAGTGGCTCACGTGTCTTCACATACTTACCGCTCCGCTTGAAGGAGCTTCGGTAGCTGAGGCTTTGTAAGTTCGGATTGAGTGATGCGTAGTCTGTTTCTGTAAAGTGGGCGTAGGAGGACAGAAATATGATTGAGCTGTCATTGCTTACCTATAGAGCCTTGCGGTGTAGGACAGGGTGGTCTTGAACCCCGTGCATTAAGGTCGACCTGGCTAGTGCAGTCGGCGCAAACTGTGCAGGTTATTGACAGGCCATAGCAAATAATTATTCTGCGCCGAGAACAGGGCACAATCGATTACACGACCATATGTATATACAATTCAAGATTGGAGAGTCAACCCATGGATGGCGCCGCAGACAGAAGATCTCATACTCCAAGACTACCCAAAATACAACATCTAGGCAAACTTTCTGGCCAGACAAACAACAGTGGAAGATAAATAATTGTGGAGCATTATTTAAAAAGTTAGTTGATTATCCTTTGCAGGATGTCTCAGTCAAATAAGCATTTTTTGGCTGTTTGTGATTTCTTGCCAAATTTACGTTCAGTAGTTTGTCATTGCTTTCTGGACGACCGGCACTCATACCATTGTATGAAACCCAACGCAAGTCGGTCTGCTTCCAAATCGCCGACAGCCGTGTTTCGAACGCTATATGCAGGATTACGAATTGCGTCCGTAACCCCTTATGGACCATAGAGTGACGTAAACGACAGTGAAGTTTATACACATTGTGAATAATAGACAATACATTTCAAGCGGACGAAAGAAGAATGCGTAAACAGTAAGAAGGCTTACGCGGAAGGGAGTTGGTCGCCTCATATCTTAATTACCTGATCTATTATATGTGAAGGCTTGTCTTCTGCTAATGCTCATCTATGCCTCTGTCGATGGGATTACGTTACATCAATATAGGCGCGGCTATAGCTCACAGGTCATCACCTCCCTTGAGCATGTACAGGGTGTTAAATCTCACTACACTTTGTATGTAGGTCACATTTGAAAAATGAAGTACATGACGTCATCGAAAAATGCGCTAAAATATTCATTATATTGGTTACAGTAGTTACTGCTGTGGTCTAACCCGGTTTTGGGGATGCTGGAAAGTGCCAATGAAATATTCATTATAACAGGTGCTGGAAATGTCCACCATGGGCTTCAAGATATGATTGTACACGTCTCTTCATATTGTCATATCCCTTCTGCAACGTGTCTATTGTTATTTCCGTGTGTATGGACCGCCATTTCGAAACACTGATTCAACCCCACAAAATATTTCTTCCGTTGATAACACCATTCTGCTTGGAATGCAAAGAATTACCCCAGCAGACGACAGCCTTCCGCTGCATATTGCTTCACAATGGACTGTGGAGCACATTTTTTTGATGACGTCATTACTTCATTTTTGAAATTTGTTCTTCAGACAAAGTGTAGAGGGACTTTACAAACACCGTCTATGTAAAGTTCACGTCCCCCGGCCGAAGTCTAAATCGCAGGAGCAGTGCTCGCTTTTCACAATCTCGTATCCCGCCCGGGTTTGAAACCAGCTGGCGGTAATTTATAAGCAGATCGCCTGGCGTTGATTTTTAATAGCTGTATGAGCGTGGATCGGCCAGAAAGCAATGGCAAATTCATCATCATCATCATGTGCCGGGCCAATACGCATGGCCTGTCATGTCTCGCCATCTCACACGATCACCAGGGTCGTGGATCAGCTCTGTGATTTTGTCTCGATTGTGCCGCGTTGCCAAGCCATCCAGATAATTACCTCTCTGTCTCTCTCCCCCCCCCCCCCCCCATCAATCTTGCCTGCTGTCACCACGTTCTCCAGTTTAATTCTCCTCATAACGTGCTAGAAAATCGTGACGATCTGTGTCAAATTTCTCTAATCAGTTTACGGTTTTCATTTGTATCTTGTAGGACTAATGTCAAATTACTAACGTAAAAAAATTGACTCGAAAATGACAAACAGCCCAAAAATGCCGGGGCTGATTGCGATGTTCTGTAAAGGGCACGAAACTATCTTATTTGTTTACTTGCCTCGAACATATTTAATTGATAGTAACGGGCCCTTTTTACGCGTGGGTTGCTTTGTTTCCCTCGTAACAATTTACCCACGACAGACAACTTATAGTCTGTCCGGAAATTTATGCCGTCATTCAAGATCAATTATTTTGAAAACTATCTGTTGCATCGTTATGAAATTTTTCCAGCCGTCTTATATTTACCCCCACCCAAGGAATATGTCTTTGATATGTCCAAAAACAACTTAAATCATTAAAAGCGGCATCATTCCTTTGATGTTTTGCTTAACAACTAGTGATTTCTTGTTAAAAAAGTTATGTTTACGGTAATGAGGACCTGCAAATTCAGATGACAAACAAAGGCGTATCTGGATTCGTATGGGAGTGGGTGCAATCAAAGAAGTAGCTTACAGTCGACAGAATCGGCTGCATTGCACCGGGTTTTTATCCCATATGGCTCAGTTTCTTTCCGCAGCGCGGAAAGCGTCGCACAAAGCACGAACTCCGTAGCTCCAGCGACGACCCTCGGCAGTCTCCGAATAAAATGAATGACGCGGCCCCGACAGACAGAAAGGTAGGTGGGTAGGTAGGTAGGTAAATAGGCAGAAAGATAGGTGGGTGGATGGATGGCTGGCTGGCTGAGTGGGTGGATCGGTCGGTCGGTGGGTCGGTCGGTCGGTGGGTGGGTCGGTCGGTCGGCAGGCAGGCAGACAGACAGATAGATTAGATAGATAGATAGATAGATAGATAGATAGATAGATATCGGTAGGTCGGTCGGTTAGTGGGTGGGTGGGTAGGCAGGCAGGCAGACAGACAGACAGATAGATTAGATAGATAGGACAGACAGATAGATTAGATAGATTGATATCGGTAGGTCGGTCGGTCTGTCGGTGGGTGGGTGGTCGGGCCGGCAGGCAGATAGATAGATAGATAGATAGATAGATAGATAGATAGATATATAGATAGATATCGGTAGGTCGGTCGGGTAGTGGGTTGGTGGGCCGGCAGGAAGACAGACAGACAGACAGATAGATTAGATAGATAGGACAGACAGATAGATTAGATTAGATAGATAGATAGATAGATAGATAGATAGATAGATAGATATCGGTAGGTAGGTCGGTCTGTCGGTGGGTGGGTGGTCGGGCCGGCAGGCAGGCTGATAGATAGATAGATAGATAGATAGACAGACAGACAAATAGATAGATAGATAGATAGATAGATAGATAGATAGATAGATAGATAGATAGATATAGGTAGGTCGGTCGGTTGGTGGGTGGGCCGGCAGGCAGGCAGGCAGGCAGACAGACAGACAGACAGACGGACGGATGGATGGATGGATGGATGGATGGATGGATAGATAGATAGATAGACAGATAGATAGATAGATAGATAGGTAGATAGATATCGGTACGTCGGTCGATCGGTGGGTGGGTGGGCCGGCAGGCAGGCAGATAGGCAGACAGACAGACAGGCAGGCAGACAGACGGACGGACGGATGGATGGATGGATGGATGGATAGATAGATAGATAGATAGATAGATAGACAGACAGATAGATAGATAGGTAGATAGATATCGGTACGTCGGTCGATCGGTCGGTGGGTGGGTGGGCCGGCAGACAGACAGACAGACAGACAGATAGATAGACAGACAGACAGACAGATAGATAGATAGATAGATAGATATCAGTAGGTCGGTGGGTCGGTCGGTCGGTCGGTCGGTGGATGGGTCAGCCGACCGGCAGACATTCAGACAGACAGACAGACAGATAGATAGATTGATTGATTGATTGATTGATTTCCACCAGAAACCGGGCCTTGTCAGCTAGTTTATTTATATAATCACGTTTCATGAAAGAACCCACATTTGGAGACGCCTCTGAATCTTCGCGCTGTTTGTTTGAAAACGAAAGTCACGTGAAAATTTTGAATAATTTGGGTCGAATCTTGGGGAAGCTGTAAAACTGTTAAAATCATGGACGTAATCTTTAAGTCATAATTAATATACCGTATATAAGCTAACTTTAAAATCTGCTGTAAAATCTCCAGAACAAAAATTTTTTTGTTGGGTGGACATAATGATAACGTTATATACTAAATCTCATCATTTTATCTCAGCCCGTTACTGAGATATTGAATTTTATATTGAGGCAACCAAAAAAAAACACACTATAGCACCTAACTCCTTGCCGTTCCCAGATTTGTACGGGTGTTGACGTTCACAACTTGCGCGCTGGACTTCTTTCGGGGAGAACTAGGTGTTTGATCCCCTCCCCAGGGGCGAAGGCCTGTCAGTTGCGATCGCTGCTGCAATACCCTACCCGTTACTATCGCCCACACCTCTACTGCATTATCCAACTCCTTACTATCTCCCACACCTCTAATGCAGTACCCTACCCGTTACTATCTCCCACACCTCTACTGCATTTTCTAACTCCTTACTATCTCCCACACCTCTGCTAAAGTACCTACCCTTTACTATCTCCCACACCTCTATTACAGGACCTCACCCTTTACTATCTCCCACACCTCTGCTGCAGTACCCTACTCTTTTCTATCTCCAACTTTTTTGGCTACGCTACTTCTTCCAGATCTGGGGTTCTAAACCGCTCCCCGCACACAGCGGCGATTCCTGATTGAATCAAATCACAATTGCGATAATGAATTACAACAGATGCACTCAAGATTGAATCAACCACAAATTCTAGGTGGGTATTTTAAGACCCTAACCAGTGAAAAGAAATTGAACCAGACCCCTTTCCCAGTTGCCCTAGTGTCTTCTGGCATTCAGGCATGTCTTAGGTTCTTATTTACCGTGGGGTTAAACCACCGTTTATTGTACAGGCATTCATGGCGTTAGAGCCCTGCAGAAGAATGCGTGGTAGGTGTAAATAGCATGGTTCGCCTCGCGGGGTCAGATTGCGAACATACCTCCAGCATTTACTCGACGAAGTGCTGGTATAAGGACAGTACAACGTCATTCCAATGAACATGTAAACACATGGTTGTACTTACGTGTAATTTGTAACTGTTTCAGTGGTGTAATTTCTAGTAGGTTCTAGCATAGGGATTCCACAGGTGCGAATTGTGGGCTTTGCTAGATGGTGTCTGTGTGTGGATTAGGGTTTTCGAGTTTCAGTTGAGGTAATCAGAGTATTCGTATGACTTCTGAAGTTTACACGGATTTGTGTTTTTGTGACGGACGCGGCCGTGTTTCTGCGACGGACGTGTGTTTGTGTAATGTAGATATTTTTTTTTCTTTCTGTGATGAGCTTGAGTTTTTCTGCTATAAACGTAGCCGTTTTATCTGTGACAGACATATCTATACATCTGTGCTAGATATATCTCTGTATCTGTGACGGACATATCTATACATCTGTGCTAGATATATATATCTGTGACGGACATATCTATACATCTGTGCTAGATATATATCTCTGTATCTGTGACGGACATATCTATACATCTGTGCTAGATATATATCTCTGTATCTGTGATGGACATATCTATACATCTGTGCTAGATATCTCTGTATCTGTGACGGACATATCTATACATCTTTGATGGACATATCTATACATCTTTGATGGACATATATATATATATATATCTGTGCTAGATATATCTCTGTATCTGTGACTAACATATCTATACATCTGTGCTAGATATATCTCTGTATCTGTGACGGACATATCTATACAACTGTGACAGATATATCTCTGTACCTGTGATGGACATATCTATACAACTGTGACAGATATATCTCTGTACCTGTGATGGACATATCTATACGACTGTGACAGGTATATTTCTGTATCTGTGACGGACATATCTATACAACTGTGACAGATATATCTCTTATCTGTGACGGACATATCTATACGACTGTGACAGATATATCTCTGTATCTGTGACGGACATATCTGTTAGAAATATGGAGACCTGCCTATTGTACTGGAAGAGGGTAATCTACGCTACTTTTATGTAATTGTGCCTCGGGACATTATCTTTTAGGCTGGTGAAGTTATTTTTTATGACGAGCATATTTATGTAACCGGATTCCATGTAACCAGATCGAGGATCTGTGTTGGACATGTCTATATTTATCTGACAGACGTAGCTATGTATCGGTGTCAGACATATCTATGTTTATGTGACAGACAAAGCTTATGTATCTGTGACGAACATCTCTGTATTTGTGACGGGCATAGGTCACAGACATATCATGTATCTGTGAGGGACATATTTATGTTTCTGTGACGAACATATTTGTTTCTGCGACGGACATATCTGTGACGGATGTATCTATATTTCTGTGACGAAAATGTCACGCATGCATCCTCAGTGAAAAGAAATTTATATTTATATTTTTTTGGTGCTCGCGCGCTTAGAACTCAAACGTAGTCTATACATACTACTTCTAGTACTGCTGGACTGAATTTTGCGTGTGGATTAGCTTTACCTTATTAACCGTGTCCATTGCCATCAGGCGGACCCACTCCGACTTCAGAGGTACTTGTAATTAACGTCCCCAAGTCAAGGGCGAGAGGTCATCATTTTAGTCCAACTGTCCGGTGTAGGGTTTGAACACTTTACCTCGGCATCGGCACACCGGATGTATAAGAAAACGCGTTCTTATCCATTCGACCATGCTGACCTTGACATTTACATCATAATTCTTGTTCATTTGAGTGTGTTCTTTATCTGGCCCAAACTTACTTTAGTTTGACACTGAATCAGTTAAGCGATAGTATTGTTGTTTGTCCATCAAGAATGATGGTGACCATTCATTTTATCCAGTGGGGTTGAAAGTATGGAGCCGTGAGTTCTAAGATGGCTGATAAGGCCTATTTTGGCTCACAATGTTCTTTGACAATGTGGACAAAGAATGCTTAACAATTCAGGAGGAGGATCTCCTGCAGCGGTTTTTCTGTCCAGCCTTTTATTCACAGCTCTTGCAATCCTGGTTGCTTCGCAAGTGACTGCACCCTTGCGTAATGACGTACGCCACGAATTTCGGTCTTTGGCAGCAGTCTCCCGGGTGTCATGATGAAGCGAAAGTGATCGTTAAAGCGACCCTATTTTAATGTCAGCAAGCGGATTCCTGGCATAGATGACAGGCGTCAAGTGCGGTCGCGTGAAGACCACACGTGTGGTCGTGGCATGCTTGACAGCCATGCTTTCCTAGCTTGTTCCCCCACGAATTGCGTGTTTGGGCATGGAAGTATGCAGGTGTTTCTAGATGTTTTTGTACAGATGCTTTCGTTGTGGTTTTTGTACAGATGCTGACGTGGTGGCTTTTGTACAGATGCTGTCTTGGTGGCTTTTGTACAGATGCTGTCTTGATGGCTTTTGTACAGATGCTGACGTGGTGGTTTCTGTACAGATGCTGACGTGATGGTTTTTGTACAGACGCTTACGTGGTGGATTTTGTACAGATGCTGACGTGGTGGATTTTGTACAGATGCCGTTGTGGATTTTGTACAGATGCTGTCGTTGTGGCTTTTGTAAAGATGCTGTCGTGGTGGTATTTGTACAGAGGCTGTCGTGGTGGTGTGAAGTGTTGATACGTTGCATATGCTAGGTCACTTGGCAGTCATCATTTCTTGGTCATGAGAAAGAAAAAACTGGAACATGACGCATGACGTAACAACCGGAGATATTTGAGGTCGCATTTGTGGAGAAGCATAATCGCGCACGTCAACCGGCAACGTACTTGATGATGATAAATTGTAAAAGGATATATCTATTATTGTTTTGGATTCCACGTTAAGCTTCTCCTTCGCTGTTCATGTTGTCCAGCGAGGGGGGGGGGGGGGATAATACATCCCTCTCTGTTTACTACTTGTGTGGTAGATTTGAAACCCGAGTTGACCTTCGCTTGACCCAGGAAGCCACTGTTCGGAATTGCGGCAATGTTACTGGCCTGCTTCTTAAACAAGGTCAGTTGAGGGCATATAGTTTTAATGGGGCAGTTGGCAAGTCATGCAAATATCCTTGCCCCTGTTTTTCTCTTCTGTGAGTGTAAATCAGTAACGATGAATTGATTCAGTCGTCAAATTTTAGTCTGACCTACATCTGCACATTATCATTTCTCGAAAGACAGTAGAGTCGCGCTGTTCTCTGTCTATTTGCAGGCCGCTCAAATGTTAAGATCTCCACTGCGATATAGTGGTCCCTGTTTGGCGCAATTGAGATATGGTGCCGGGTCCATCGTTCCCTGACCAGATGTCCGTGAGGGCCGATCAACACCAAGGACACTATTTCTTAAGCCATTTAATTGGTCAACGGGTCCTCCAGCAATTCATGTTTGCAGACAGCATTCATGCGAATGTACTATGTTACAGTTAGTGACATTTCCCAGGACGTAGCAGCCAACCCCAGCATATTGTGGCTCTTCGTGATTCCTGGGCAAGTTTACATTCAGTACTTTATCATTGCTTTATGAACGACTGGCGCCCATACCATTTAATAAAAACCAACGAAAGGCGGTCTGCTGACAAATCGCCTGCAGTTGTGTTTCGAACGCGGAATGCGGGATCACGAACTGCGCCATTAATACCTTCCTCACGGAGCCGGCGATGTATCATGTGGTTGAAGGGATGTAAGCACTCATTGGTATTGCATTTCTCCAAGCCAAAACTTATGTAACAACAACATATATAGCCACACAAACAATACAGGAAACTTCAGATTTGGCAGACCACAGTTCGGGTCTATTCGTATCATGATGAAGTAATTACAGATTAACCCCAGGTCTGTGCTGGAGGTGAATATACGCGGGTTTGAACTCATTGTCTTCCCTCTGTTGTGTCTTTACTATACAGTGGTCGAGAGGTTTGCGTGCTCTAATGATCCCAGGAGTTATACCGACAGTAGCGCGGATATTGGTGGGGGTATTCCATGTCGGACAGGTCCAGGGATAGGAACCAGACGAAGAGAGACACAAATCTGCTGCCTCGTGGATAGATGGGGACAGTCGAAGGCTGGGGAAAGCGAACATGAAAAAGATGCTTGTCGAAGTCGGATGCTCTAAGTTATTAGCTTGACGAAACATAGCAACACGATTCACTTTAAGATATCACGACCCCCAATGTCTGCGAAAGATGAACAGACAGGTGTGACACATCCTACAGTCTATGGGTAGTATACAGGAATTATGCCCCACCTTATATCTTCATAGAACTACCCGTTTGATGATCATACGCCTGACCAACTGGCAATAGGGCGTTGTGCTGACAAACAACTGGTTTCTTAACGCCTAAAGGGCCGCGCTGTTCAACCTGGGTAGGTTTATATCATTTGTGCTTTTGTGTGTGTGTGTGTTTTTTTTTTCTTTCTTTTTCCCCCTTTTTTCTACGCATTAAATATTTGTTGGAAAAGTCTGGGTGGATTAGAGTTATGGTGACTGTATGAAATGAGGTGAATGGATGAGTCCATATGTGAACATTATTCTTAGTTGCACGATTTATTGCCTGGCAGATTTCGCTGCATCTCGTCAGGTGCCTAGTGCTGAGTTATCTATTGTATGAAGTGAGTAGGTGAATAATACTTCAGCTGAAATAAAAACAAATTTCTCAACACATGATAAATTGTGGCCATGACGTTAGCAAAGAAAAGAGTTTCGTAGACTATTCGTTGAACAATAACATTGTTGCTCCAATATAGTGAGGCGTTAGCAATTAGGCGATTCCTGTTAAATTTGAACTAACCAGGGGGATAACAAATGTTCCACATTGGAACAATACTCGTGACTATATGTTTTCATGTTTCAGCTAAAGTATTATTCATTTATTCAATTCATACGATATATAACTCTGCAACATGCACCTGACGAGATTTGTTCTCAAAATTGTCTAATTTTTTAAATCTAAAGCTACCGTTGATTTCCAACTCTCACATCCATACGTTAGCACTGGAATCACACGAGAGTTGAAGATTTTAAGTTTCGTATGTTTGCTGAGTGTCTTTGACTTCCAGATGTTTGACAGTTTATTGAAGGCACCAGATGCCAGTGCGATTCTAGATATTATTTCTGGCGTTGAGTCCCCTGTAGATTTTGAATAACGAAGACACAAACAATAGATTGCACGATTTATTGCCTGGCATATTTCGCTGCATCTCGTCAGGTACATACTGCAGAAATCACACAACTTACGTGAAATTAACTAGATAAATCCTTCAAGTTGAAATATACACAATTTCGCACAGTAATGTCACTTATCTACCACGGTAATTTTAAGCTGACTAACATGTCTTTCTGTTTACACAATTCTGGCTTTCGTTGATAGATCATAATTGCTTCTGCAAATTTTAACAAGCGAGTATTTTGTGTTCTAAACAACACGCGAAATGCAGTGTCTCTGGACACAACGTGACCACTGGCGACAATGTGTCTGCCGATTGAAGACGCCGGGAGCTTCCGGTGTGTCGGCTCCTCGCGGCTAGCCACTCCTGTGTGTTGTATCTTGTTGACCCATTGAGGTATGTGTTCTGACACCCGTTTGTTAAGCTGTCTCTCCGTTCGACCAATGTAAACGGCCTGGCATCTACATGTGAATTGGTAAATACAATTGTTTGTGGCGTACAGAGGAACAGGCTCTTTGACTGTTGGTGTAGGAATGGGTACGGTTTTACATCTAATGACTGGAGTTGCCGCACAGAAAAAGCGCCATTGCCAACAGCCCAAACCCAAAGCAGACGTAACTACAGTCCCTAAACTCAAGGTATTCATCCAGCTAACCTTTCGAGGGGATGACGTGATGCAACGTCTACAAGACCGGCTTACTACAGCAGTAGGTCGAACATTCTGTGCGGCAACTCCAGTCATTAGATGTAAAACCGTACCCATTCCTACACCAACAGTCAAAGAGCCTGTTCCTCTGTACGCCACAAACAATTGTATTTACCAATTCACATGTAGATGCCAGGCCGTTTACATTGGTCGAACGGAGAGACAGCTTAACAAACGGGTGTCAGAACACATACCTCAATGGGTCAACAAGATACAACACACAGGAGTGGCTAGCCGCGAGGAGCCGACACACCGGAAGCTCCCGGCGTCTTCAATCGGCAGACACATTGTCGCCAGTGGTCACGTTGTGTCCAGAGACACTGCATTTCGCGTGTTGTTTAGAACACAAAATACTCGCTTGTTAAAATTTGCAGAAGCAATTATGATCTATCAACGCAAGCCAGAATTGTGTAAACAGAAAGACATGTTAGTCAGCTTAAAATTTCCGTGGTAGATAAGTGACATTACTGTGCGAAATTGTGTATATTTCAACTTGAAGGATTTATCTAGTTAATTTCACGTAAGTTGTGTGATTTCTGCAGTATGTACCTGACGAGATGCAGCGAAATATGCCAGGCAATAAATCGTGCAATCTATTGTTTGTGTCTTCGTTATTCAAATTCACTACGGGAAAACATTGTTTTGAATTTCCCCTGTAGATGCCATTTTGCTTCCTAGGTATGTGAAGCTGTTGACTTTTTCAAGAACATGGTTGTTTAATTTGGTGTCGTCTGAACTGTTGGTAAGATCAATAGATGTTTTTTTTTGCAGTGTTAATTTGGAGACCAATTTGTCCTGAAACATTTTGGAGATGGTTTATTTTCTCTTGGGCATCTAGGCATGTTGAACTTAAAAGCACTATGTCGTCGGCAAAGTCCAGGTCTTCAGCGAAATTTAGCAGGCAGTAAATCGTGCAGCATATTGTTTGCGGCTTCTGTGTTTAAATTCACTGAGGGATAATACATTGTTTTAAGTATTCTCCGTGGCGAAGGAGTTATGACCGCAATTCTTAATACCGCGTTCGAAACACAGCTGTGGCCGATTTGGCAGCAGACCGCCTGGCTTTGATTTTGTTTATAAAATGGTATAGTGCCTGTCGTTCAGAAAGCAGTGGCAAACTACTGAACGTAAACTTGCCAAGAGATCACAAACAGCAAAAAAAAAATGCTGGGGTTGACTGCGACGTCCTGTAAAGGATATGCAACTAGCATAAAAATTGATGTCTCGAGAACAATAGCGTAAAGTACTCTTCCAGTACAAGAGGCTACCCTCTCTCTCTCTCTCTCTCTCTCTCTCTCTCTCTCTCTCTCTCTCTCTCTCTCTCTCT
The DNA here is from genome assembly GCA_963921405.1 of Cepaea hortensis. NCBI lineage: Eukaryota > Metazoa > Mollusca > Gastropoda > Stylommatophora > Helicidae > Cepaea > Cepaea hortensis. The sequence continues at coordinate 27,478,556 of OY992897.1, forward strand.
CTCTCTCTCTCTGTCTCTCTCTCTCTCTCTCTCCCTCCCTCCCTCCCCTACACCAATCGCCATTATTTCTAACAGATCAACCAGTAATCGATGGATGATTGGTTAACACGCTCTCCCAGAACATGAGCTCAGACGCATGCCAGGCTCATTCGACCGGGCAGCTGACAGCAATTTAAAGGTGAAACCCCTCACATACGACCACGACCTGGCAGGCAAGTGGTCTAGTTACCGCCCTACCGTGTCTCCCCCAAGACTCGTACGTAATATTAAAAAAAAATAATAATAGAAAAAGTCAAAGTAGAATGAAAGAAATTATGCTGGATGATCCACGACTCTGGTGATCGAGTGAAATGGCGAATCATGACCGCCCACGCTTTCCGGCATGGCACATGATTGATTGATTGATCTAAGATAGTGGCAAAGGGGAATTTCAATAGAATTGATCCAGAATGCCAAGGACCAAGATCTGTGGAGAAACATAAACAGCTACACCATATGGCACAAGTGTTGGTCTCTTGTACACGTCTAAACTGATTAAATGCCATGGGGTGATACATCATCTTATTCAAACTTACAGTAACTGCCATGGTCTTGTAAATCGAACAATAATTAAAATGTCAATACAGTAGTTTTGCTTATGCAATCCCGTGTAAGTTTATATATAATACATGTCTGCTGCCATATTAACAACTGTTATGTCATAACTGTGACACACCCCTATCTCCAATTTTCTGCCATCCATGTTTGTTTGGTCCATATGTATTTTTGGTTTGGCACAGAATATGTTGAGGCTCCATTCCCATATATTGCTAGCACCATTTGGCTTTACATCCACATTTGAATGTAACATCACTGCTCCTGCTAGATTGCGCTGAATTCGTGTGAAATGAGGAGTTCCGCTTGATAAAGGATATGCCTTATTTGGTCCATAATCCCACTTTGTGCAATTCTTTGTAGGTATCTATGTGTGACGCGTTTCTCTTCTCTTTTTAGATTCGTTTCATGGATTCATATATTCATATATTCTATTGGTGGCGTCCTTCGTCGTGCATATTATTCCGCAGCCCAATAAATAACGTATATGAAGAGCTGTTCTCTGTACAAGAAGAGACCAGGGGGGTAGTCCTCAGTGGCAGTTTCAAATGGCAGGTTATTAATTCTATGCCAGAAATGTGACACTGAGATTATTATCAGCGCTGGGATAGGTCTTTTGTTGCATACTGGCTGGAAGCAAGTCATGGCAGATGTGTTCGTGAAATGGATCGTCCTGTTTCACTGCCATGGCTGTCTTGTTGCCTGCTTTCTTGCCCACTGCCTTGTTCTTAGCCGTTGCCTTGTTCTTGGCCGTTGTCTGGGCGGTATGGTGGTTTAAAGTCTTCCTCTTCCGCTGCTTATTCTGCTAATGCTGTTTATTCTGCTAATGCTGTTTATTCTGCTAATGCTGTTTATTCTAGTTCTGCTACTTTTTCTTCTGCAGATTTGGCTTTCTCAGTTGCTGGTGTTTTTTCTGCTGCTTATGATGTTTGTTATTTTACCAGTGTTTATTATGCTGCGATTGTTTATTCTGTTGCTTATGCTGTTTATTCTGTTGCTTATGCTGTTTATTCTGTTTCTAATGTTTATTCTGTTGCTAATGTTTATTCTGTTGCTTATGCTGTTTATTCTGTTGCTTATGCTGTTTATTCTGTTTCTAATGTTTATTCTGTTGCTAATGTTTATTCTGTTGCTTATGCTGTTTATTCTGTTGCTTATGCTGTTTATTCTGTTTCTAATGTTTATTCTGTTTCTAATGTTTATTCTGTTTCTAATGTTTATTCTGTTTCTAATGTTTATTCTGTTGCTTATGCTGTTTATTCTGTTTTTAATGTTTATTCCGTTGCTTATGCTGTTTATTCTGTTCCAAACGTTTCGTCTGCCCCAAGCAGACAGACGACTGAAGAATAGATGACAGAAAATTCTATTAACCAAGCGAAGTTCATATATCTGCGAATTCACTCCCCGTATTACACCTGGACCTTTTAGTAATCTGATGATTCTATCCTGATGGCTGGTGACCGATCTTGTGCAGGCTTTTAGATCTAATCTATCTTCGGAAAGAGTCTCTACGCCAACCATATTCAAATAGATGCAATCTCCAGGCTATCTGATCCCCGGCACATAAGACACAGAATTACGACTCAGTCATTCACTGGAATCACAAACAACAACATGCATTAATACCCGAGGTAAATATCTTTAACAAGCTATACAAGCGGCTGTACCTACACCGCCGCCAGCAGACTTTCCCAGGCCATCCATCTCTTGCCTCCCACATGACCGCCCCGCCCGCCTCCATATTTACTTTTCTCGGGGTCACGTGTTATCAACTTTCCAGGTTCCCCGGTGACCCACCAAGACAACCTGTCGTACACCATAATCACATCTGTTCCCGCAGTTATCCCCATTAACTCTTTCGGTCCGAAGCCAGGCGTGCAGTGTGCTTGTCGTTCTCCGTTACTACTACTACTACTACTACTACTACTACTACTACTACTACTACTACTACTACTACTACTACTACTACTACTACTACTACTACTACTACTACTACTACTACTACTGCTCTCCCATTTAAGCATATACCCTTAAACCAATTGATGCCAAATAATCCTGCCATTTTGCTGAATCCAACAACCCCCTCCTGTCCACACCGTATTATTCATTTCTCTAACTATTCTCCGTGCATGTATAGGTATCCTCCTATTTCGTTTGTCATGTGGCTTCCACGGAAAGACCTTTCTACATATACTATTATCAGTTTTCTCATTGTGTATTCTAACAAGGGCTCACCTCTGGATTCCGCTGAATTCTGACGTGTTCTCTCCCTAGCCTCAACACTAGTCATTCTGTCAAACTATTTTTAGTCCTGCTATTCAGGTCTTAGCTCAGATATTACTGAGCTACCGTATTACAGTACGCGGTACAACCTGCTTTCTATTAGCACAGAATGTTGGACGGCGCTCGCCGAACCCAACATCCCACATTGGCCAACGGCTTCGAACAGAGGAGCGCAACTGGGAGGGTACAAGTTTTATCCTAGTGCGAGGACATGCAAACTAAAGACTAGATGTCGTGTCTAGGACGGAAGGCTTGCGAACGCGGTTCGTGAGCCGCTTACCAGGCGTTCGAAACGCAGCCGCGACCGATTTGTGCAGCAGACCGTGTCGCGTTATAACGTGTTGGTATGGGAGCCGGTCGTTCAGAAAGCAATGGCAAACTACTGAACGTAAAATTTGCCTAGTACATCATCAGCAGCTTGAAAATGCTGGTGTTGACTGCAACGTCCTGCAAGGGATATGCAACATAAAAAAAAGGATGGAAACCGAGAGGCGGACATTTAGAGTTAGTTTGCTAATCCATCAGCTTTTGTGACTTGTATTGTTGTAGACGTATTGGGGTTCGATTCGATTTGTAAAAACTTTACAAAAACAAAACAAAAACACACATCTTGGGGCTCATTCAAAGGGCTGTCGTTGCCTTGGTTGTATTGAGGCTACTTGTTTGTGTGGAATTTTATATGATTTTTCCTCTTTGCGGATGATTATTTCTGTGGTTAGCTGGGGTTGTGATCGGCGTGGTTATACGTTGCGATCTGATATTATAAGGCGAGCATCCCAGAACACTAAGGTTTTTATTCTTCTGCGTTCATCCGGAGAGTTTTTTTCGGACGTGATTGCCTTGTGCGTGTTTACAGCAGAGCTGCGTTCTTGCGCCGTTAGGCCGACACATCCGACTTCTGCGGACATTTGTTGACCGGGTCAGCCTTCCCGGGAGACCAAGGTTTAATCACTGTCATGGCATTTATTATACACGAATATTGAGGGTGTGGGTGTGTTATTAAGTTGTCAGTGATGTAATGACACTAACGACTTACCCACTGATTCAAAGACATGATAGGTGGAGCTATTCGTTATGTGTTGATTGTGAGTCTAAGTGTGTAATTATAACCACATTAGCATATATAGTGGGGTTTGGTAAGATATATTCGAATTCGTAGTCTCCGAACAACATGTGTTGGGAGGTAGAGTGTGGGTAGTAAATTAGGTATGGATTATTGTTGTTGTTGGCATACGCTCGCTTTTGACTCAAGCTTAGTTCACGTGCTACTATTCTGGACTGAGTCTTGTGTGTGGTTTAGCTTTCCCTTTTACCAGTGTCCCTCGCCATCAGGCGAAGCCACTCCGATTTCTGCTGGTTTACCTCTTGATCTTAAAAAAAAAACCGGGCACCTTTTATGTTTGATTGTCAGGTCTTAGTCAGATATGCCTGAGCTATCGTATGACAGTAGACGGTGCTACCTGCTTTCTGTTAGCGACGAATGTATGGGGAAGGGGGGGGGGGGGGGCTCACCATACCCCACACCCCACATTGTGCCAACGGCTTAGGGCGGAGGAGCGCAATTGGAAGGGTATAAACCTTATTGTGCGACGAAATGCAACCGAAAGACTATATGTGGCAGGGCAGACCAGGCCATGAGCCTTGGTTGGCAACTGGTCTAGGATCGCAGCTGCGACAGGCGGACAGTTAGAAAACTGCTTTGCTAATCCGGCAGCTTCAACAGCTTGTATTTTTGCTGACGTTTTGGTGTTATCTTTCCTCTGGAGTCAACTAGGCAGGCCGAGAGAGGGATCATACTGCACAAGCAACACACGGTCTCTACAGACTAGACTGTGTGCTGTTTTTGAAGCACTCTGTAACAAACTATCCTCTATCAAGATGGCCAGGTTCTAGTAATTTTATGAGGCCGGAACGACATGATAACCTAACGGTTAAGGCGACATTCCAGCCCAAAAGAGATGTGTACCCAGGAAGCATGTCCAGCAGACGAGCGCAACCAGCCAGTATACCACTTCGGCTCCCGTCATGAGTTCAGTAGACGAGCGCACCAGCCAGTATACCACTTCGGCTGCCGACATGATTCCAGTAGACAAGCGCACCAGCCAGTATAGTACTTCGGCTCCCGTCACGAGTCCAGTAGACGAGCGCACCAGCCAGTATACCACTTTGGCTCCCGTCATGAGTCCAGTAGACGAGCGCACCAGCCAGTATACCACTTCGGCTCCCGTCATGAGTCCAGTAGACGAGCGCACCAGCCAGTATACCACTTCGGCTCCCGTCATGAGTCCAGTAGACGAGCGCACCAGCCAGTATACCACTTCGGCTCCCGTCATGAATTAAAGAATGTCACTTGCAGAACGTCAGGTTGATTTACTAGACAGTTTTAAGTTTGCCATTGTTTTCTGAACGAGCAGTCGACGTTAGTAGTAGGCAAGGGACTCCAGACCCCACTTTTAGCCTCCCTAGTAGTGTTTATGAAGGAAATATGGCTCCAGCCTGGAGGCTGAAGGAAATTTGGGCGGGTGAAATTTTTTCGGCGTGCCTCGTGGGAACGGGTTTTTTGTGGAGGCTGAAGGAAATATTTTTGGGCGGGTGAAATTTTTTCGGCGTGTCTCGTGGGAACGGGTTTTTTGACGCTGCCTGGTGGGGTGTAAAAAGTAATTAAATGTTTAGTTGGTTCTGGAAGAGGGGAAAGTTATTTTGGTTACATTAGTATGCGTAGTGATAGACAAGGGTGTGATGGGTCGTGGTTGTACTCGAAGTAAGAGGTGGTTACTATCATCTGAACAGTGTGATAGTAGTGAAGGGTGGTATATTCACCGATTACAAAGGAAATCTTATAAAGTTATAATGGGTATGGTGGTAAGGGGTATTAGTGATCAAGTAGGAGTGATACAGGGGTGGTCATAAATATAATAAGAGGTGTTCGCAATTACACACTGGTCAACCAGTCGTCAAGCAATGGTCAAGTAAGGGTCAAGTAGTCAAGTAAGGAAACTTTAGGGAAAAGTGATTGTAATGATATGGTGGTGATTAAAGAGTGGTAAATTAGTGGTCAATCAGTGGTCAAGCAGTGGTCAAGTGGTCAAGTCAGGAAAATTTTAGGGGAAATTGGTCGTAGTGACATGGTAATGTTTAAATTAGTGGTAAATTAGTGGTCAAGTAGTGGTCAAGCAGTGGTCAAGTGAGGAAAATTTTAGGGAAATTTTAGGGAAAAGTGATTGTAATGAGATGGTGATGATTAAAGAGTGGTAAATTAGTGGTCAAGTAGTGGTCAAGGAGTGGTCAAGTGGTCAAGTAAGGAAAATTTTAGGGGAAAATGGTCGTAGTGACATGGTGATGCTTAAAGGGTGGTAAATTAGTGGTCAAGTAGTGGTCAAGCAGTGGTCAAGTAAGGAAAATTTTAGGGAAATTTTAGGGAAAAGTGATTGTAATGAGATGGTGATGATTAAAGAGTGGTAAATTAGTGGTCAAGTAGTGGTCAAGGAGTGGTCAAGTGGTCAAGTAAGGAAAATTTTAGGGGAAAATGGTCGTAGTGACATGGTGATGCTTAAAGGGTGGTAAATTAGTGGTCAAGTAGTGGTCAAGCAGTGGTCAAGTAGTGGTCAAGGGGTCGAGTGACCACTTAAATTGTAGAGGACGATGTGCCTAAGATTATGGTAGTGATTAAAGTGATCGATGACGTGGTCAAGCAGAGGTCAAGCAGTAGTCAAGTAGTCAAGTAAGGAAATTGTAGGGGAAAGTATGTATAGTGCAATGGTGGTGGGTAAAGTGAGGAAGAATCAATAGTAGTGATAATACTACTACGAATATTAGCGACAAGCACAAAGACAACCAAGTACATACTTGATACACACAAATACAAAGACAACGAAACACACACACACACGTACACACACACAAATACAAAGACAACGAAACACACACACACACGTACACACACACAAATACAAAGACAACGAAACACACACACACACATACAGATACAAAGGCAACCATACCATTACTACTCTCACAACAACAGCTATACACAAGTACACACCCATAATCAATTACACAAATACACACCTACAAACACAAAGACAACCACACACAGACACATTTGTACATACAGACATACACATAAAGACAGGCAAGCACAAAGACAAACCATACCATTACTACTGTCACAACAACAGCTATACACGTGTACACACCCATAGTCAATTACACAAATACACACCGACAAACAAAAACACACAAAGACAAAGTCACCCATAAACATCCACTCAAGTACAGACACAGGAAAACAAAGTCACCCACACACAGCCATAAACAAATACACAAAGACGGTCACACTTGTACATACAGACCTACAACATCACAACTATACACAAGTACATACCCATAATCAATTACACAAATTCACACCTACAAACACAAAGACAACCACACACACATGTACACACTTGATACACACAAATACAAAGACAGACAAGTACACAAGTACACACCCATAATCAATTACACAAATACACACCTACAACCACAAAGACACCCAAGTACACACACACACACTCACCCATACACAAGAACACTCAAAGACAAATACAAAGACAACCATACACAGACAACCCATACCATTACTACTATCAGTATCAACAGATATACACAAGTGCAGAGACAGCACAGACACACCCATCGCCAATGATTAATACTGTCATCACAACTACACACACACACACACACACACACACACACACACACACACACACACACACACACCCATAAACAAATAAACAACCACTCAACTACAAACACCTATAACAAATACATAAACAAAAACATAATAAAATAGAGAAACAAAATAATAACATTTTCAAATGGCTTTTATTGGTATACAACATTTAAAAATGGCTTCGTTTACGATCCAAAGGGAGCAGAGGGACTTGATTATTGTAGAAAGATGTCTGGTCTTTCAGAGGCTTGTCTTGACTGTCAGTAGATTGATATAGATGGAGTGTCATTGTTCCTGTGTCTTGAGAAACTGTCACCGCTTTCAAACTGTTGTCTAGTTGTCTGGGCATATCATCAGGTCTTGACATGAATAACCACTTGGGTGTAGACATCTTGATCGTTGTAGAAACAAAAACACGAGTGGTCGTCTCATTTTATAACGACGAATTTATCTAGTTTTAAACAGTTCTGGACTTGTCTTTTTTAACCACGGAGTAACCAATCGAAACACGAGACGATCGTTCACGTGTTGTCTGTGTCCAAAGCGTTGCAGGATACGTGACATGCTCGAACCACAACATTTCATTAATAAGAAATACAACGCATACAGACCACAAGTAGTGTTATTAATGTCTTGTAGCATACGGGCATTGTACACGGGTGATCTGTCCGAGTTTCGTTGTATAAAATGGATAATGTCGGCGTGTAATGGTGGCAAACCAAACGAATCGAAATATTCAAACTGACCTAGACCATTAAAATATAGGGCGATCCAATGTGAACCAGAGTAAGCACTGGTGTCAGTATTGACGATAAAAGCAGCTGGCTGTGTTCTATCAATGTGTCTAGGCAAATGATCTCTAGCGCATACGTTGACTAGTGGAAGGCGACGAACAAACAGATCAGACATGAGTAATTGTCTTAGTTGTTGGGTATCCATTATGCTATGTAATCTGTTAGCACTTGTCTCGTCTTGGAAACTTCTAGGACCGAATCGAGTTCGGCGTATACGATGACTTGTAGAGGTACAGTCGTTATAACGTCAAACTTTAGTTCTACTGACAATGGGCCAGATTTCGCCATTTCAAACTGTTCTCCATCTAATATACTAGGAGTCAGATCAAAACTATAGAGACAATTCCCTTGACTATAGCTTTCATAATTTATACCATTCCCGACATCCTTACCGGTCAGACCAAGGGCCAAGTTGGTACTATGGAAAGCTCGCATGTACTGACCTGTGGTATAATTCATGGTTAAGGGTTTGCCTGTAACACTACGCCCATCTACCATCAGACTCAAATAGTTTAACTGATAATGATTGAATATGAAGGGGTTCGTATTCAGCTCGCCGTTGAAGCAGGAAGCATTGACTAATCCGATCACCACCCGGGTCGGTGTCTGGCTGAGAAAAAGGTTATCTTGTGTGTGGGAAAACATACCTTTAGGGATAGAAAAGGTCTTTACCACGACCCTTTTAAAAGGATACTTGGCATTGGATCTCAATAAGGCTTTTTCATGGGCCAGAGAGATAGCTGGATTTAACTTAGCTTTCCTCACCAAGAGGGCGGCGTAAGTAATGACACTTTTGTACCCACCACTTACATCCGTGGCAATCAAATTAAAGACGGATTTTGATGGGGTTAGTTTGATTTTAATATCGACACCATTCAACATGTACCGGTCCTGATTGAAAATGTCGGAATGTAGGCGCCCCATCATATCCAGAGGCACACTATAGCTGGCTAAAGATCTTCTTTTGGCTAGACCTGTATTGGTATCACCCTTTGTGTCTGCCATGTGCATAGGAGTATCTTGATAGTATAGAGCTGACGTCAGATGACTCTTTTTGGCTTCTTCGCCGTAATTCAGAAGAGCTTCCAAGTAGGCCCGGTACGGATACGAATTTTCACTCGGTGAAATAAGAGTGTCGTTCAGGGACACGTCTACTTGAGAAAACAAACTATGCAAATAATAATTTATCGGACCAACTTCGGCTGTGTTTGGTAGGTCGTCGCCATTGGGCAGTGTAACTTTGGCTCTCACGTGCAGAAAAGTATTAAACAAATCAATGTAATCTTCACCGACACCAGAAATGGTGAATTCGATGGGTGCCCCATAAGCTAAAGTGGCCAATGGATGAATCTCCACAAACTGTCCCTCTTCTACGGCTGTCTGGGTGGGAGGTACACTAAACAGATCCAGACCAGAATGCAGACACTCACATGACTTGGGATGAATTAACGCCATTATGAGAAAATATCCGAATGTCCCGCTTGGTGGTGATGTGTCTTATGACTCGATGGCTTTCTGACTGTTGGTTTTATTCTTTTACTGGGCTGACCTGGTGGGGCGGCTCGTTTTCGTTTCCTAACACCACTACCTGATTGGCTGATGTGTTGAGCTGCGCCATGGAGTAGTCGTTGACCAGCATCTCTGGCGTGTTCTTTGAAGGACTCACCAACATTTCTACCAGCTAAGGCATCTTGAGCCACTTGCAAACCTGTCCCCAGTCCTTCTCTCAATAGGGCTTTGCCACCAGTCTTCAACCAAGGAAGAATTGTGCGACCAAGACCACTAAAGAAACTACCAATTCCATGACCTCGCTGACTTCGACCACCTACAAAAACAGGGAGACCACTTCCAGCTTGATTGCAGAAATACTCCTCGTATAATTTGGGGTTGCGTTGGATTGGCACGTGTCTAACCATGGTTAGCCCAGATCAAACCGTTTGGTTGTTCGAAAATGTAACGTCACTACTGAAGTTCCACCTGTAAATGGGATAGGTTTCCCCTGCTCGTCGGTTATAAGAAGTTCAATCGTGTCAAATGAAAATCGACTGAGGGGTACGTAATGTGGCTTGTCATACATCCTAAATACCGAGGTGGTAGATCTGTCTAGAACAGGTAGTGTCCTCAGTAATGGTACCATCACATCACCAACCACCCGCGAGGTGACAATATCGGAATAGACGAAGACATTTTTTGTGCCCTGGTCTAAATCCACTTCACCCACACCAGACAGACTGGGTTCAGTCTCGGTGACATGTGTCGAGGGAAACTGTAATATTTCTGCCAACTTGTCACTAAGTCTAACTTCAGCCCCCTGTTCATATAATTGGAAACGAGCCTTATTCGAAATATCGTTATAAGAGAACATCATTCGGTTATGTTCTTGTAAGGCATCATCGAGACGCAACCATTGCAGTTCATTGATAAATTTCTCAGCTTCGAAAAGCAATCTATTCAATTCACCAATTAATTTTTCTATTGATTTGTACAGACCAGGCGTCAGCGTAATCGTCATCGGTGGTTCGTCTAGGTCTGGAGGTGGAAAGTACTTTATCCACACCTCATCTTTCAAAATATTAAAATAGGTGTGGATAAAGTACTTTCCACCTCCAGACCTAGACGAACCACCGATGACGATTACGCTGACGCCTGGTCTGTACAAATCAATAGAAAAATTCATTGGTGAATTGAATAGATTGCTTTTCGAAGCTGAGAAATTTATCAATGAACTGCAATGGTTGCGTCTCGATGATGCCTTACAAGAACATAACCGAATGATGTTCTCTTATAACGATATTTCGAATAAGGCTCGTTTCCAATTATATGAACAGGGGGCTGAAGTTAGACTTAGTGACAAGTTGGCAGAAATATTACAGTTTCCCTCGACACATGTCACCGAGACTGAACCCAGTCTGTCTGGTGTGGGTGAAGTGGATTTAGACCAGGGCACAAAAAATGTCTTCGTCTATTCCGATATTGTCACCTCGCGGGTGGTTGGTGATGTGATGGTACCATTACTGAGGACACTACCTGTTCTAGACAGATCTACCACCTCGGTATTTAGGATGTATGACAAGCCACATTACGTACCCCTCAGTCGATTTTCATTTGACACGATTGAACTTCTTATAACCGACGAGCAGGGGAAACCTATCCCATTTACAGGTGGAACTTCAGTAGTGACGTTACATTTTCGAACAACCAAACGGTTTGATCTGGGCTAACCATGGTTAGACACGTGTCAATCCAACGCAACCCCAAATTATACGAGGAGTATTTCTGCAATCAAGCTGGAAGTGGTCTCCCTGTTTTTGTAGGTGGTCGAAGTCAGCGAGGTCATGGAATTGGTAGTTTCTTTAGTGGTCTTGGTCGCACAATTCTTCCTTGGTTGAAGACTGGTGGCAAAGCCCTATTGAGAGAAGGACTGGGGACAGGTTTGCAAGTGGCTCAAGATGCCTTAGCTGGTAGAAATGTTGGTGAGTCCTTCAAAGAACACGCCAGAGATGCTGGTCAACGACTACTCCATGGCGCAGCTCAACACATCAGCCAATCAGGTAGTGGTGTTAGGAAACGAAAACGAGCCGCCCCACCAGGTCAGCCCAGTAAAAGAATAAAACCAACAGTCAGAAAGCCATCGAGTCATAAGACACATCACCACCAAGCGGGACATTCGGATATTTTCTCATAATGGCGTTAATTCATCCCAAGTCATGTGAGTGTCTGCATTCTGGTCTGGATCTGTTTAGTGTACCTCCCACCCAGACAGCCGTAGAAGAGGGACAGTTTATGGAGATTCATCCATTGGCCACTTTAGCTTATGGGGCACCCATCGAATTCACCATTTCTGGTGTCGGTGAAGATTACATTGATTTGTTTAATACTTTTCTGCACGTGAGAGCCAAAGTTACACTGCCCAATGGCGACGACCTACCAAACACAGCCGAAGTTGGTCCGATAAATTATTATTTGCATAGTTTGTTTTCTCAAGTAGACGTGTCCCTGAACGACACTCTTATTTCACCGAGTGAAAATTCGTATCTGTACCGGGCCTACTTGGAAGCTCTTCTGAATTACGGCGAAGAAGCCAAAAAGAGTCATCTGACGTCAGCTCTATACTATCAAGATACTCCTATGCACATGGCAGACACAAAGGGTGATACCAATACAGGTCTAGCCAAAAGAAGATCTTTAGCCAGCTATAGTGTGCCTCTGGATATGATGGGGCGCCTACATTCCGACATTTTCAATCAGGACCGGTACATGTTGAATGGTGTCGATATTAAAATCAAACTAACCCCATCAAAATCCGTCTTTAATTTGATTGCCACGGATGTAAGTGGTGGGTACAAAAGTGTCATTACTTACGCCGCCCTCTTGGTGAGGAAAGCTAAGTTAAATCCAGCTATCTCTCTGGCCCATGAAAAAGCCTTATTGAGATCCAATGCCAAGTATCCTTTTAAAAGGGTCGTGGTAAAGACCTTTTCTATCCCTAAAGGTATGTTTTCCCACACACAAGATAACCTTTTTCTCAGCCAGACACCGACCCGGGTGGTGATCGGATTAGTCAATGCTTCCTGCTTCAACGGCGAGCTGAATACGAACCCCTTCATATTCAATCATTATCAGTTAAACTATTTGAGTCTGATGGTAGATGGGCGTAGTGTTACAGGCAAACCCTTAACCATGAATTATACCACAGGTCAGTACATGCGAGCTTTCCATAGTACCAACTTGGCCCTTGGTCTGACCGGTAAGGATGTCGGGAATGGTATAAATTATGAAAGCTATAGTCAAGGGAATTGTCTCTATAGTTTTGATCTGACTCCTAGTATATTAGATGGAGAACAGTTTGAAATGGCGAAATCTGGCCCATTGTCAGTAGAACTAAAGTTTGACGTTATAACGACTGTACCTCTACAAGTCATCGTATACGCCGAACTCGATTCGGTCCTAGAAGTTTCCAAGACGAGACAAGTGCTAACAGATTACATAGCATAATGGATACCCAACAACTAAGACAATTACTCATGTCTGATCTGTTTGTTCGTCGCCTTCCACTAGTCAACGTATGCGCTAGAGATCATTTGCCTAGACACATTGATAGAACACAGCCAGCTGCTTTTATCGTCAATACTGACACCAGTGCTTACTCTGGTTCACATTGGATCGCCCTATATTTTAATGGTCTAGGTCAGTTTGAATATTTCGATTCGTTTGGTTTGCCACCATTACACGCCGACATTATCCATTTTATACAACGAAACTCGGACAGATCACCCGTGTACAATGCCCGTATGCTACAAGACATTAATAACACTACTTGTGGTCTGTATGCGTTGTATTTCTTATTAATGAAATGTCGTGGTTCGAGCATGTCACGTATCCTGCAACGCTTTGGACACAGACAACACGTGAACGATCGTCTCGTGTTTCGATTGGTTACTCCGTGGTTAAAAAAGACAAGTCCAGAACTGTTTAAAACTAGATAAATTCGTCGTTATAAAATGAGACGACCACTCGTGTTTTTGTTTCTACAACGATCAAGATGTCTACACCCAAGTGGTTATTCATGTCAAGACCTGATGATATGCCCAGACAACTAGACAACAGTTTGAAAGCGGTGACAGTTTCTCAAGACACAGGAACAATGACACTCCATCTATATCAATCTACCGACAGTCAAGACAAGCCTCTGAAAGACCAGACATCTTTCTACAATAATCAAGTCCCTCTGCTCCCTTTGGATCGTAAACGAAGCCATTTTTAAATGTTGTATACCAATAAAAGCCATTTGAAAATGTTATTATTTTGTTTCTCTATTTTATTATGTTTTTGTTTATGTATTTGTTATAGGTGTTTGTAGTTGAGTGGTTGTTTATTTGTTTATGGGTGTGTGTGTGTGTGTGTGTGTGTGTGTGTGTGTGTGTGTATAGTTGTGATGACAGTATTAATCATTGGCGATGGGTGTGTCTGTGCTGTCTCTGCACTTGTGTATATCTGTTGATACTGATAGTAGTAATGGTATGGGTTGTCTGTGTATGGTTGTCTTTGTATTTGTCTTTGAGTGTTCTTGTGTATGGGTGAGTGTGTGTGTGTGTACTTGGGTGTCTTTGTGGTTGTAGGTGTGTATTTGTGTAATTGATTATGGGTGTGTACTTGTGTACTTGTCTGTCTTTGTATTTGTGTGTATCAAGTGTGTACATGTGTGTGTGGTTGTCTTTGTGTTTGTAGGTGTGAATTTGTGTAATTGATTATGGGTATGTACTTGTGTATAGTTGTGATGTTGTAGGTCTGTATGTACAAGTGTGACCGTCTTTGTGTATTTGTTTATGGCTGTGTGTGGGTGACTTTGTTTTCCTGTGTCTGTACTTGAGTGGATGTTTATGGGTGACTTTGTCTTTGTGTGTTTTTGTTTGTCGGTGTGTATTTGTGTAATTGACTATGGGTGTGTACACGTGTATAGCTGTTGTTGTGACAGTAGTAATGGTATGGTTTGTCTTTGTGCTTGCCTGTCTTTATGTGTATGTCTGTATGTACAAATGTGTCTGTGTGTGGTTGTCTTTGTGTTTGTAGGTGTGTATTTGTGTAATTGATTATGGGTGTGTACTTGTGTATAGCTGTTGTTGTGAGAGTAGTAATGGTATGGTTGCCTTTGTATCTGTATGTGTGTGTGTGTGTTTCGTTGTCTTTGTATTTGTGTGTGTGTACGTGTGTGTGTGTGTTTCGTTGTCTTTGTATTTGTGTGTGTGTACGTGTGTGTGTGTGTTTCGTTGTCTTTGTATTTGTGTGTATCAAGTATATACTTGGTTGTCTTTGTGCTTGTCGCTAATATTCGTAGTAGTATTATCACTACTATTGATTCTTCCTCACTTTACCCACCACCATTGCACTATACATACTTTCCCCTACAATTTCCTTACTTGACTACTTGACTACTGCTTGACCTCTGCTTGACCACGTCATCGATCACTTTAATCACTACCATAATCTTAGGCACATCGTCCTCTACAATTTAAGTGGTCACTCGACCCCTTGACCACTACTTGACCACTGCTTGACCACTACTTGACCACTAATTTACCACCCTTTAAGCATCACCATGTCACTACGACCATTTTCCCCTAAAATTTTCCTTACTTGACCACTCCTTGACCACTACTTGACCACTAATTTACCACTCTTTAATCATCACCATCTCATTACAATCACTTTTCCCTAAAATTTCCCTAAAATTTTCCTTACTTGACCACTGCTTGACCACTACTTGACCACTAATTTACCACCCTTTAAGCATCACCATGTCACTACGACCATTTTCCCCTAAAATTTTCCTTACTTGACCACTTGACCACTCCTTGACCACTACTTGACCACTAATTTACCACTCTTTAATCATCACCATCTCATTACAATCACTTTTCCCTAAAATTTCCCTAAAATTTTCCTCACTTGACCACTGCTTGACCACTGCTTGACCACTACTTGACCACTAATTTACCACTAATTTAAACATTACCATGTCACTACGACCAATTTCCCCTAAAATTTTCCTGACTTGACCACTTGACCACTGCTTGACCACTGATTGACCACTAATTTACCACTCTTTAATCACCACCATATCATTACAATCACTTTTCCCTAAAGTTTCCTTACTTGACTACTTGACCCTTACTTGACCATTGCTTGACCACTGGTTGACCAGTGTGTAATTGCGAACACCTCTTATTATATTTATGACCACCCCTGTATCACTCCTACTTGATCACTAATACCCCTTACCACCATACCCATTATAACTTTATAAGATTTCCTTTGTACTGTTCAGATGATAGTAACCACCTCTTACTTCGAGTACAACCACGACCCATCACACCCTTGTCTATCACTACGCATACTAATGTAACCAAAATAACTTTCCCCTCTTCCAGAACCAACTAAACATTTAATTACTTTTTACACCCCACCAGGCAGCGTCAAAAAACCCGTTCCCACGAGACACGCCGAAAAAATTTCACCCGCCCAAAAATATTTCCTTCAGCCTCCACAAAAAACCCGTTCCCACGAGGCACGCCGAAAAAATTTCACCCGCCCAAATTTCCTTCAGCCTCCAGGCTGGAGCCATATTTCCTTCATAAACACTACTAGGGAGGCTAAAAGTGGGGTCTGGAGTCCCTTGCCTACTACTGACGTTGTTGTCCAACTAACAGGTGTAGGAAACCATCCCACTACCCTGCCGCCGGCACATCGGAAGTTTAGGGGTGAGAAATCTTATCCGTTTGGCCACGCTGATATCGCTAGTGGATTAATATTTTTTGTAGTTGTATGGCGGCTTAGTTGAGCTTAACATGAAAAGTCAAAACATATGCAGCTACAGTTTACACCACCTGTTGCGAGCTGAAACACGTTATGTTCTGATAATGAACAAACTGGTAAATATGACACACGTGGTATTCCATAGCATGGGTAGGTTATTGTCTTTTGTTCGAATACAGCTCTCTCTCTCTCTCTCTCTCTCTCTCTCTCTCTCTCTCTCTCTCTCTCTATATATATATATATATATATATATATATATATATATATATATATATATATATATATAGTTGCATGCATGGATTATGCATGTAAGTGTGTTAAATACATGCATACACTAGTTCGTACAGGTCACGCGTCTCCTTTATGCTTTGTACGACGAAGCCTTTTCAGTCGCAACGTTGGCACATTGATCTCAATGAATTAATACCCAAACAGCGAGAAGTAGACGGTAAGCTTGAATAGAATACGATCACAACCAATAAAATGGACGTTGCGGACGAAGCCTTCGTCATCACACAAAGAACAACAAAATTCAGTGTGTGTTTATTGTATGTGTGCTGACGAAGGCTTTGTCCGTAACGTCCATTTTATTGCTTGTTCCTGTTCTAGTAAAGCCTACTGTCTACTTCTTGTTGTTTGGTGAATATCCTTTTCATATAAAATGAAGAGTATCCTATGCAGTAAGTCACTATCATTGAATGTAAGAAAGAGAGTACTGAAGTGCTATATAGAACCTGTTTTGCTGTAGGGCTGTGAATCTTGAAATGTAAATGAACAAATTTAGGAAGAACTTGGAAGCAACAGAGATGTGGTTCCTGAGACGAATGTTGCGAATTCCTTGGACTGCCAAAGTAACTAACGACTGCTTGAAAGAGGCCAATGAAACTAGACAATTATATACAACAATAAGAAAGAGACAGACAGCTTTCTTTGGTCATGTGATGAGAAGAGAGGCATTGGAAATCATCGTGACAACTGGAAAGATCGAGGGAAATGAAGCAGAAGCAGACCAAGAGAAATTTATGCTGGATGGATTGAGACGGTGTCATGGATGAACATCATAAGCAGAATTGATCCGGAAAACGAAAGACCGATATCTGTGGAAAGTCATGAACGCCTAGGCCAGCGAGCGCGCGCGCGCGCACACACACCCACCCACCCACACACACACACACACACACACACACACTCACACACACACATATGTATATTGTGGACTGCACATCTGATTCGTGAAACCCGCGTGTATGATTCTCACATTTATCTCAGTACTGCCGCCCCCTTTCAATAAATACTTATACCTGTTTATTTTGCACCGCTCATATGAGATGAAGTCTTCCTTCCTTCCTTCCTTCCTTCCTTCCTTCCTTCCTTCCTTCCTTCCTTCCTTCCTTCCTTCCTTCCTTCCAGTTACCCCAGCTCATAGAAGTATCCAGCCATCCATTCATAGACCACACAGTACGACGCAGCAAGGCCGACCACTCGCCAGTCTGCCTCGGCGTGTAGACGGATTATAACTTGAGCCATGTGTGTGACAGTTGTCGCTAGCTCGTCTGTGACATTTGTTTATGTATTTATTTATTCAATTGCAACAGTGTATCATATTTACCAGTTTTATATTTTGTCGCCTTGGCCCCTCCAGTTGTTGTGTACTCGTTTCCTCAGGAAGCCTATACAATTCCAGGCTGTGTAGTGCAGGTTGGAATGACTAACTGTGAATTTATTGGCGTGTTTTAAATTGTTTAATACGTTAACTCATTCAGTACCGAAGGATAATATATCGGCAAGTGTGACTTCCCATTTGGACAGAAGGATGTTTATATCGCCATACTGTGGTCATCGTGTTATTTGTTTTGTTTTCGTGGCATCTTCAGCAGTTTTTATGCTCAGTGAATGGAGATGTACATAATAGTACTTGTTCATTTGATCGTTACTATGTGTGGTATCATCGTACGTTTTGTTTGGCATTGAATCAGTTAATTTTGTTCTGTTACTTAATATATCCACTTTTAGACTACTGTATTTCTATGGGGTGCTTATTTGGTTTATTGTTTATTGTTTTTGTTTAATGATAGGGGATGCCTGTCTGTACAGGGTTAATGAAAGCCATTCATTCAGTAGCATGTCCTTTGCAGAACCTTGCTTCAATAACAACCCTCTGAAAAACCCCTCGATCATAAGCAAGATGTCCCGCTTCGGATACATCCATCTGGAGATCGTCCGCCACATCCTGCACCCATCTTCTCTTTGGTCTTCCTCTTCCTCTCTTCCCAGGCATATACCCCTCCATTATTGTTCTCTCCAAACTTTCGTGACGTTTCAAGTGACCAGAATATTTCAATTTTCTTTGTTTTATAGTCTTTAATACCCAACCTTGATCAATATTCAGATACTTGAAGTATTGGTGCATTTGTTCCTTTCTTTATCCATGATAATGAAAGTAGGACATTATAAATGACTTTAAGAAACAGTGTTCCTTAGCTATATAGTAAGAGGAGGTTCATTGGAGAATATCACGACGGCAGGGGCAAACTGAGAGGAATATTGTTGAGTGGCCTAAGCCGGTGGCATGGAACAATGTCGTCAATAGAATAGATCCAGAGCACCACGGAATCTAGTTGTGTGGCCAAACCATTTAACCTACCTACCGTATTGCTCCCAAAGAGAACTTGTAAAACCACCCAGTGTGTCTTGGAGACAACACTGTAGATAATGCGTTATTACAGAGACAAAGAAGAATCTGATTTCATTAGTTTTGTGTTTGAATTGTACAAAGTTGGCCCTCCTAGCTGTGGGGTATTTAAGGGAATATTTTGTGCATGGGGTACCGTTATTATCCGTTGTTTCCTTGATTTAATGTGTCCGTTTCTCTTTGTTTGATTTTCGTTTATAATTGGCGTGTTTTACATAAGTTTAATGCAAGTGTTTTTTTTTTCCCCAGCATGTAGTTCGTCGTTTGATTCCGATATTTCTATACACTTAATTCTTATCATCACATATATAACTCCGCGCGTGCGATTTTTGTTTGAATGTGTCAAGTTCGAATATAATTTTTGTGATCTGTCTGGTCTAACAAATACATAGTCAGACACAATTAATGAAGACGTGCACGGCCAGACACGAGAGGTACATCGGGAAAACGAGGTGCCTCGTTAGCCAGCACAGAACTGGCACTATTAGCCACCGAACGCTGATGCATATGCTGGGGGGGGGGGGGATCTGAGCACCTATGGACCTGTACGGAGTGCAATGAAGATACCCCAACTGATAACTGATAATGAAGACGTGAGAGAGGTTGCAGCACTTGGGAACGTAAATTAAAAGTACATCTGAGGTAGGAGTGAGTTCGCCTGATGGCGAGGGACTCTGGTAACAGGGAAAACGAATCCACACGCAAAATTCAGTTCAGTGCTACTAGAAGTAGCGTGTATGTATTACGTTTGAGTACAGAGCGAGCAAGCGCCAAAAACAAAAATCTGGTTTACGATAGAGAGACATATCTGAATGCCGTTAAGGGTGCAGCTCTGGAGAGTACAGGTCACATGATGCTGTTGATGAGTACTAATCAAGCAACCAGAATACTTGATGGCCTCAGGATATCCCCTGTTGTCAGTTCATTGTTTTAAACAGAAGCACATTGTTTCCTCGGCTGGTGGTGTTCCGCTAACGCACATTTCCTGGGCTGGCCATTGTTTCGGTCACAGGGGGCTAGGTTTCCCAGCTGTATTGTTTGCGCTGGAGCTGGTTCATGTCGTTGTTTTGTGTTCGGATAGTGGATGGCTTGTTTCTCATGGGTTCAACGTGCTACATATTCGATGCTGTTATGGCTGTGTTTGACTTTCTCTCTCTCTCTCTCTCTCTCTCTCTCTCTCTCTCTCTCTCTCTCTCTCTCTCTCTCTCTCTCTCTCTCTCTCTCTCTCTCTCTCTCTCTCACTCTTTCTCTCTCTCTCTGTATTGTCTCTTTTTGTATATATGTATATCTCTCTCTCTCTCTCTGTATATATGTCTCTCTGTATATGTCTCTTTCCATCTGTGTGTGTTTATATATATATATATATATTTCTCTGAATATGTCTGTCTCTCTGTATAAGGGACAAACAGAGACACACACTCACTCATTCTCTCACTAAATCTCTCACTCACACTCACAGAAGAAGGGCAGAATGTCAGACGGGCTTGCGTGACCAATTCTTAACCCTTTGAAAATAAAGATTGTTTGCCTGTCACTCTGTATGTCTCTCACTCTGTATGTCTCTCTCTCTCTCTCTCTCTCTCTCTGTATGCTTCTGCCTCTCTGTATATATATATATATATATCTCTCTCTCTCTCTCTCTCTGTATATGCCTCTTTCTGTATATGCCTCTCTCTGTATATGTCTCTACCTCTCTGTATATGTCTCTCTCTCTGTCTATATTATGTCTGTTTATGTCTCTCTCTCTCTCTCTCTCTCTCTCTCTCTCTCTCTCTCTCTCTCTATCGCGCACAGTATACGCTCTGACGTACGCACAAGCACGTATTGACGTAACGCATTCAGTACGCTAGTTAGTTTGTAAAAGACTAAAGACTAAAGCGCATACAGGTCTAGACACTTGGTTTAAGGCACTCACCTGAGGGATATGGCTGAACGCCTCTTAAGTCAAATCTCCCGGATGTGAGGGTCTGGCCGCTACTCACCTTGTGCTCTTGGAGGTTTGATGCTGAGCCGGCAGCATCTGCAGCCTGCCTTGTTCCAGAGTACTGGTCATCCTTTCATGTTCTCTGAATCCAAGCCCAGGCATTGTACTTTGGAATTCTAGCTCCAATTCTAATCCACATAGTTTCGTCCGTAAAGACGGCAAGGTGCCACATACAAAGCAGGTCTGTTTGCACGCCGTTATAATATCGCATATTGTCTGTTGGTTTCTTACACACGACCCGTATGTCGTTGGAATGTGTCCTTTTATTGTCTTCTTCTTCTTCTTCTTCTTCTTACTTCTTCTCCTCCCTCTCCGTCTTTTCTCGCGTAACACATTCCTCCACGTCTGTTCTTGCAGAATAAAGTAGACTCTTTGGCGTCTCTTCTTACATAATCGCGTGATCATTTGCGACCATTGTTACAGTTGTGCACGCTGCATGTGGTGTTCTGGTCTCGCTCAAGAAAACCACGTTCTTTCTTTTCTGGTATTTCCAAATATAAAATTTCGCCCGCTGTTTTACACCCACAATACCAAACGATATTCTTTATATATGTATTGTTATCATATATTTTAAAGTTTTGAGTTGACATGATTTGTTTTACATTTTTGCCCCAATGTAAGAAGAATTTTATATTTCATAACCAAGTAATTACGATTCTTCAAACTTTCTACCGCTAATAATATAATTTCCGGACTCCGTGGCGAAGTGCTTTTTATATACGCGGTTCGTAATCCCGTATACCCACGTTCGAAACAGCTGCGCTTGATTTGGCAGCAACACATATAACCTTACATGGATTGTATACGTAAATAGCATGCCCTTCTTTCGTCGTAATAACACACGATGTGTTGCCACATTGGAAACTTTACAACTGTTTTGAAAGTAACACTCTGTGCGTCCACTCCTACACATGTCTGCACGAAAATAATCCATTCGTGTTTTGTTTAGCATATGCCGTGTGCAGTTTTCGCTCTTCTTTGTTTATCTCGGGTTGCCCTTATTAACTTATGTAATTTAACTTGGGTTTTGCCGGTTTTGTGGCGAAGGCGTGTTACGCACGCAATTCGCAATCCCGCATATCGTGTTCGAAACAACTGCTGGAGATTTGGTATCAGACTGCCTTGCGTTGGTTTTCATACAATGGTATGAGTGCCGGTGGTTCAGACAGCAGTGTCAAACCACTGAGCGTAAACTTACCAAGGAATCAAAACAGCCAACAACAACAAAATCCTAGGGTTGACTGCAACGACCTGTAAAGCATATGCAACTAACTTTTTTGTTGATCATTGTAGAAGACAGATGAATCAGTGTCTGTTAAGTGTTGCCTTTCTGCACTAAAGAAACTTATTTGTGATATTTTGTATTCAGGATTGCTTCTGTGTTAATTTTCATGTGTAATTGTGATTACATACGCCGGTGAGACCTGGACACTTACTAAACAATTTGAACAGCGCATAAATGCCTTTGAATATAAATGTTATAGACGAGTTCTAAGAATATCTTGGGTAAAGAAAAGAACAAATGCATCCATACTTCAAGAGCTGAATATGGAAGAAGATTGGCTATTAAAGACGATAAAACAAAGAAAATTGAAATATTTTGGTCACTTGAAACGTCACGAAAGTTTGGAGAGAACAATAATGGAGGAGTATATGCCTGGGAAGAGAGGAAGAGGAAGGCCAAAGAGAAGATGGGTGCAGGATGTGGCGGATGATCTCCAGATGGGTGTATCGGAAACGGGACATCTTGCTTATGATCGAGAGGTTTTCCGGAAGGTTGTTATGGGAGCGAGGTTCTGCAAAGGACATGCTACTGAATGAATGAATTGTGATTAGACTCTTAGCGAGGCAGCCAGTGACAGTGTGGTTAGAGTGGCCGAGGGACAAATATTATGGGGCGTGTGTTCAGTTCCTCGGTCTGCCGAGGAGGAATTGTTTATTTGTTTATTATAGGTAATCTAGTAATCTTCGTGTAGACTGCGTGGTGGTTGCTTTTAAGATTTCAAGAAGTAGGGGTTGCTGTCGGTGTAACGGTTATCACCTTATGATGACAAGTAAATGAGCACGGTCATAAGGGGTTCGATGTCAGTTCTCGTCGTGCACTACCGGAGGGAAAGACTGTCACGGATTTCTCCGTGCTCTGAGGTCTTTCAAATGTGGTGGTGCTTACACATCGTGCAGTCACGGCAGGTTCCTAGGCCAGAAGCACAGGGATGAAGAGTTAACATTCGCAGGCTTCAATTTGGGATTCACAGGCACAACCAGCTATTCGCAACGAAATAACTAGCCAACCAGTCGCAATAAAATAACCAACCAACCAGTTACAATCAAATAACCAACTAACCAACCAATCAAAACCAACTAACCAACCAGCCAGCCAATCAACCAACCAATCAAAACCAACTAACCAGCCTGCCAATCACAACCAACCAACCATACCCAATTTACCAATGTTGTATATGCTTGTCATACTCTTAAACGTTAGTTACATGTCCTTTTACATGTCGTCGTAATCAACCCCAGCACTTCTTTTACAGTATGTGATTCACTAGGCAGTTTTTACATTCAGTAGTTTATGATTACTTTCAACGATCGACGTTTATACCATCGAAATCAATGCAACACCATCTGTTTCCAAATCATTAGCAACTCTTTATGTCGGGAAGTTGTGAAACGCGTTCCCAGCCTGTAAGCCATAGCACCGGCGTATTTGTGTGAAATTATAGGTACCTCTCTACATAAGTTCCGCTGTGGCTTATTTACGTTGTGTTTACCGTCTATGAAAGTATATTCCTAGTTGCCCATACATGTAGGGGAGACCAACAGAGAAACATGAAGGATCTGCAATACGCGGTTATCTCCACCTTCTATAGTAAACTATTCATGGCTCCCCGGTTGATTATGTTCAGTTGATATAATGTAGGTCAGGCGTAGCGACACAGTTAATTCTAGTTTACATGGTTGCCAGATGGCCAGCAGACCTACCTGCTGGCCTGGTAGTTGTGTAGTCAAATCTCCATCCATGTTTGCAATCATAAAAAAATAAAAATATTGACTTGGGTTCCTAGATCTATCCAGACTAAAATCGGTAACAGGAAATGGGCTAAATAAATATGGGACTGGCACCATTTGCCCAGTTCGCCTTGTTGCGTGAAGATGGGTCCATTTTATTTATTACCTTTTGGACGCTATCAATATCGGCCTTGTGGGGAAGGGAACACAATTCGTAATCCCACTTAGTAAAAATATGAATAAAATTGGGTGGAACTGCGGTAAAGCTGTGAAAATGTATAAAATGACACAAAGTAGTGCAGCTTTACATAACAGAATTACGACACATACAGGACGTTGCGGCGGTTAGCCTTCATCAGCAAACAAACACATTCACAAACACAACATATAGTCAAGATCTCCTGTAGCGCTTTCTAAACTCAGCTGCAGACGTTTTTGGAAGAGGACCACCTTTCTTACAATGGTGTGAGTTCCGGTCGTTCAGAAAGCAGTGGCAAACTACTGAACGGGTAAACTTGCCAAGACATCACAAGCAGACTGCAAATTCTGAGGTTGACTGCGACGTCCTGTAAAGGATATGCAACTACCTAAAACACTGCCAACGGTTTAGTTTAAATTTATAGTAAAGAGAGGGGCCACGGCAGCGTAGTGGTTAGTGCCCGGGTTCAATATAAAACAGTGACAGAATGATATTTTGTGACCCTCATGGCCCTATCGTCGACCCGGCCTCATAAAATGGCTCCACAAACAAGAGTTTTGTAAGCATTGTATGTAAAGATGTAAAGAAACCGCAGTGAGGTTGAGTAGATCTTCGCTTATTGCCCCTTTTATGATGGCCCGCCGAAAAGTTTCTCCATCTCTGGCCATCTCTCGCGCCTGTCGGCTTCCTGGCCTAGAGGTTAGCGACTTTTCTCCGTAATCTCGTATACTCTCGTAGGAACGTGACGATGGTGAGAATCAGCAGTGGTTCGAATCGCGTCGGTAACTTACGGGGTATATGAGCCGGTCGCTCAGAAAGCAAAGGAAAACTATTGAGCGTAATCTTGCCAAGATATCAACAATCAGCTGAAAGAGGCTGATGTTGACAGCGATGTCCTGTAAAGGATATGCAAACATTTTTTTGATACACCCTCATGTTCCAGGTGTCTGCAGTGCCCTGTGTCCATCTCCGTTCTGGTTAACCCCTAGCTTATTTCTCAGTTACAGCTGTGTCGAATCCGCCGTGACGTTTAATGAAGCTAAAGTATGTCTGTTTTCATGAAATAATGCTGTGTATGGACTACGTGTTTAACCTCGATTTTTCAGTTCTTGTAGAATTTCAGCGTTTGTATCATTCTTGGTACACCATAAGGACCATTGGAATAGCATGGGAAATGCATTAACAGGTATTGATAGGCTGTCTTAGAAGTAGACGGAAGATATAGAGATACGATAACACGCCATTAAAATGTGGAAGTTGGATGGGAGTCAGCGTGGCCAAATGGATAGAACGGTCGTTCTAAAACATCCGGCGTGCTGATACCGAGGTAGCGGTTTTAACCCCTACACCGGGCGGTTGGACTAAAATGTTGACCACTCGTACTCGACTTGGGGACGTATATTACAAGTACCTCTGAAGTCGGAGTGGGTTCGCCTGAGATGGCGAGGGACACTGGTAATAGGGAAAGCTAATCCACACTTAGAAATGAGTCCAGTGCACTAGAGGTAATGGCACGTGTATGTACTATGCTTGAGTTCAACGTATGAGAACGCAACACGCACAAACACAAATATAGTTGGATGTGTGGTTACCGGGATTAAAATCCGCCTCTTGCAAATGACGACAGCCCCTCGGTGAAGGAATAAGTGCCTTTTGACCTAAGACCAACTAGTCACCCATGAAGAGTTATTAGCCAGGTCTGTCGTCCTCCATTTGTTGTCTTGTGTTCTTTAACTCTGTTTATTTTGTCTACATCTGTCACATCCGATCAATATCTGTGTATTTATTTCTCTTGTTATATACACGTTGAAGTTACAGTTATCTCCAGTCTCCATTGTAGCTAATTAGTCTTGTTCCAGTGGATTGCATTTGGTCTAATATTAACATTACCAATACCTTCGCCTTATACGGTAGCGTATTAATGTTGTCCCAAATTGATTAAATTGTTGTCTAATATTAACTTTACCTGCTTTCTCACCGTGTACATCAGCGGATTAATGTTGTCCCAATGGATTGTATACTGCCTAATATTAACATTACAGTGTCTTCGCCGTACAGTAACTTTCTATTGTTATCCCAGTGTCGTTTAATATTAACATTATCAATATCTTTACCGTGTATAATAGCGTGTTAATATTATCCATGTGGATTGTATTATTGTCTAATATTAACATTACAGGTATTCGCCGAATACAGTAGCTTATTCATGTTGTCTCAATGGATTGTATTAGGACCTAATATTAACATAACCAGTATTTTCACCGTATTCAGTAGCCCATCAACCGTGTCCCGGTGTATTATGATGTAGGCTGGTGTTAACCTACCTTTACCGCATAGAGTAGGTTAACTACGCCACAATGGATTAATTCTAAACATGTTATGTTCGCTAAAATTGACAGTACAGTTATATCAACGTCTAGTGTGGATTATATTCTAATCTAGTATTTGCGTCAAGGTTATATTCACCGCATAGAGTAGACTGTTAACTACTCCACAATAGATTATCCTCAATGTGTTACGTTATGTACGATTGACAATACAATTATATCCACATCTAGGGTTGGCTATGAGCGTTGCCGATGTGGATTATATTCTAGAAATATCATTACGTTATTATCTTCACCACATGGAGTAGGTTGTTAACTACGCCACAATAGATTATTCTCAACGTGTTTAGTTCTCTACAATTATATATATATACGTCAAGTGTGGCCTAGCAGCGTTGCCATTGTGGCTAATATTCTAGAAATGTTTTTACGTCATAGTTATCTTAACTAGACTGTTGACTAGACCATAATGGATTATTCTCAATGTGTTATGTTGACTACACCATAATGGATTATTCTCAATGTGTTATGTTGACTAGACCATAATGGATTATTCTCAATGTGCCATGTTGACTAGACCATAATGGATTATTCTCAATGTGTTGAAGTTATAATTATATCTATATCTAGTTTGGACTTGCAGCATTGTCTATTTTGGATTATATTCTAAACATGTGATTATGTCATAGATATCGTCACCGCATAGTCAGTTAACTATACAACGGAGCATCGTTTTATGCGCACCAAGATTGACGATACAATTATATCAACGACCCTTTTGGACTAGCCGGATTGTCATTACGGATTATATTCTAGACATATTTACGTCGCAGTTACCGTCACGGCACGGTGTAGACCGGTGACCACACCACAGTGGATTGTTATGATTGTTTTATGTGCACTAAGATCCACGTTACAATTATAAGCACGTCCAGCGTGAACTATCATTGTCATTAAGGGTTATATTCCAGATTAGAATTTATTCCACAGATATCTTCACCGTATGGATTAGGTTTAATTAACCGCCATGGACTGCTTATGATTGATATTATAGACCTGAATTGACCTTATCCGATAAATCGGCAGGACAAGTTAGTATCGCCATTTTACAGTGAACAATACTACAATGACACTCACAATACACTGATTATTTCCACTTTATATTATAGACTACAAATGGCGCGGACATGGATTGTCTCCACTTTATAGGAAACAACTGGTTTTTTGTGTGTTGTATAGAATATGATAGCAGTCGGCGTGGCCGAAAGGATAAGAGATGTTCTAACTCTTAAACTTCCGATGCGCTGATGACGGGGTAGCAGGCCGATGTATCTCTCACACCGGTCAATTGGACTTCCACGTTGACTTCTCATTCAGAAGGCAATGGCAAGCCACTAAACGTAACATTTTCTAGAGAATTAAACTGGGGTTGGGGTTGACGCGACGTCCTGCAAAGGACATTAGCATTTTATTAAATATATAAAATAGGAAGACTAAAAAGAATGGAAGACAAAGTGCAGAACAGTGTTAGAAAAGAACGATTAGTAACCGGTTGTGGGTGAATTTCAGTAAAGTGGAACCGGTGATTTTCTGTCGTTTGGGTTGTGATAAGGAGGACAGGGAAGACCATCACACGTTCGTTGAGGAGAACTAAGGCCATGGAAGATTTGGATGAAGTGTTTGAGTCATTTGATGAGGTCGTTCAGGAATTGTGGTCGTCCCCGCTGATGGACCATAGGTCGCCCTTTGAGGATTATAAGGATCTGTACGAGGATATACGTTCCGGGGAACAGAACGGGATGCTGGTCTTCAAGTTCCCGGCCAACACCAGTGAGTAATTTGTGTTGTTTGTGCGGTGGTTATGTGATGGATGGTGTGGTTATGTGATGGATAGTGAGGTTATGTGGTGGAGGGTGAGGCTATATGGTGGTTTATGTGGTGAATGGTGAGGTTATGTGGTGAATGGTGAGGTTATTTGTAAGCTTGTGATGTTATGTGATGGATAGTGAGGTTATGTGGTGACTTGTCAAGTTATGTGGTGGTTTGTGAGGTTATGTTGTGGTTTGTGAGGTTATGTGATGGATAGTGAGGTTATGTGGTGACTTGTCAAGTTATGTGGTGGCTTGTGAGGTTATGTGATGGATAGTGAGGTTATGTGGTGGGTTGTGTGGTTATTTATGGATGGTGAGGTTATGTGGTTGATGGTGTGGTTATTTGGTGGCTTATGGGGTTATGTGGTGACTTGTCAAGTTATGTGGTGGTTTGTGAGGTTATGTGATGGATGCTGAGGTTATCTGGTGGCTTGGCAAGTTATGTGGGTGCTTGTGAGGTTATGTGGGTGCTTGTGGGGTTATGTGGTGGCTTGTGAAGTTATGTTGTGGATGGTGAGGCTATGTGGTGGCTTGTGAGGTTATGTGGTGGATGGTGAAGCTATGTGGTGACTTGTCAAGTTATATGGTGGCTTGTGGGGTTATGTGCTGGATGGTGAGGGTATGTGGTGGCTTGTAAAGTTATGTGGTGGCTTGTAAAGTTATGTGGTGGCTTGTGAGGTTATGTGGTGACTTGTCAAGTTATGTGGTGGCTTGTGAGGCTATGTAGTGACTTGTCAAGTTATGTGGTGGATGGTCAAGTTATGTGGTGGATAGTGAGGTTGTGTGGTGAGATTATGTCGTGTATGGTGTGGCTATGTGGTGGGTAGTGAGATTATGCGGTGAATAGTGAAGTTATGTGATGGATGGTGAAGTTATGTGGTGTGTGGTGAGGTTATGTTGTGTGTGGTGAGGTTATGTCGTGTATGGTGTGGTTATGTGGTGGATAGTGAGATTATGTGGTGAATATTGAAGTTATGTGATGGATGGTGAAATTATGTGGTGTATGGTGTGGTTATGTGGTGGATAGTGAGGTTATGTGGTGGATGGTGAAGTTGTATGGTGTGGTTATGTGGTTTATGGTGTGGTTATGTGGTGGATAGTGAGGTTATATGGTGGATGGTGAAGTTATATGGTGTATGGTGTGGTTATGTGGTGGATGGTGTGGTTATGTTGTGGATGGTCAGGTTATGTGGTGGATGGTGTGGTTATGTGGTGGATGGTCAGGTTAAGTGGTGGATGGTGTGGTTATGTGGTGGATGGTGTGGTTATGTGGTGGATGGTGTGGTTATGTGGTGGATGGTCAGGTTATGTGGTGGATGGTGTGGTTATGTGGTGGATGGTGTGGTTATGTGTTGGATAGTGAGGTTATGTCGTGGATAGTGAGGTTATGTGGTTGCTTGTGGTGTTATGTGGTGGATGGTATTTGTAATTTACCTCACCAAGTCAAGGACGAGAAGTCAACATCCAAACTGACCACTGTAGCGGTTGAACCCCCTACCTCGGCAACAGCACACTGGAAGTAAAAGAGCGAACGCTCTTATCCAAGCGGCCTTGCTGACCACCACCCGACATAATGCTTGCTTGCTTGCGATCGCTAGCTGTGAACTCCGTGAAGTCCTGTATGTCGGATGAAGACATCCTGTTCTCCAACATCAGTGTGATGTCATACAGGACCTGAGGTTTGCGTGAGCATCCGCTGTCCCGTGTCTGGTTTATTGGTGTGCAGACTGATGGTTCCTCGCCGCGATCCTACTACGTTAGCCAGGACCCGAAGGGACCTGTTGCCCAGGACGCACGACTAGGACGTGTTAGTAGGTCTTTGCCAGTATAAAACCTGGCCCTGTGTCACGAAGTGCATTGACATGGGCTCATTGATGTATCTAGGGTTTAACATAATATGAATGATACTTGATACCTTGTTTTATAGAAGACCAACACAGGCACTGGAATACAATCTCACGAAGACTTTCTTCTTGACAATTGCTTTTAATCCATCCATGCTTTCTGATACACAACAGCTCGCCAGGGAATATAAGATACGTGACATCTGACATTCACACAGCTGCACACAAAGAGCGGCGTAACAAACCGTTCGCCATGCTCCAGCAGACATGCCTCGTCCGAGCTGGACGGCAGGCCATATCCCACTAATCTCTAAGTGACGTTTTTGTGTCGCTTTCGCGCTTGCACCAAAAACGTCTTGCACATTTTCCCAATCTTCCTCAACTCATGTTGTGCAAACTGTGTCTCTCCTTTCATAGCCTGGTTTAGGTTATGGCACCCTGGTACCTTGGAAACACCTCTACGTCCCACCCAACATAATAAATTGGATAGCGATATTCCGAGACACGGGAGACGGCGTGTTACAGGAAACACCAGCCAACGAGTGCCGTTTGGCCAAGAGTATATGGGTTTAACACCATATATCCCAACATACCACGATAACATGAGGACGAGGTCTTGCGGGGACGGGGTCCTGAGCTCACTTTCTGTGAGCAGACGGTGTTCATGTTCATGGTCTGTTTCCGTCAGCAATGTTTCCGTCCTGACGAGGGCCGTGTGTGCTGTCAGTAATTTAGTTGCCTTACAGTAACTCAAAACTACAGGGCATCAGTTCTGGGCGTGTCATAGATGCATGCCGTAGGACCTCATGTAGTACACACTCGCGCACACACGGGAATACGACTGCTGCTGCTCCTCCTCCTCCCCCTTCTCCTCCTCCTCTGCCTGCGCCTAGTTCCTCATCTTCCGCTGTTGCCTCCGCTGCTCCTCCTCCTGTTTTATCTTTGAATTCCAGATCTGAAAAAAAAAAAAAAAATGTGTGCGTCGTATATTGTGGTTATCAATATATTCTTCTCCCCCTCCCTCTCTCACTCCACCCCCATTCCCTAAATTTTTGACCATTTGAAAATAAAGTTAATCGTTCATTCTCTATGCGTCTCTCTCTCTCCCCCCCCCCTCTCTCTCTCTCTCTCTCTCTCTCTCTCTCTCTCTCTCACTCACTCTCACTCTCACTCTCTCTCTATTTCCCTCTTTTTCTCCATCTCTCTCTCTGTATGTCTCTTTCTCTCCCCCCCCCCACTCTCTCTCAACTCTTCTATCTCGGAATCTCTCTTTCTCTCTTTTTTTTCTCTCTCTGAATTTCTTTCTCTCTCTCTCTCTCTTTCTCTCACTCACTCACTCACTCACTCACTCACCTCCCTCTATCTCTGAATTTCTTTCTCTCTTCCACTCACTCACTCACCTCTCTCATCTCCTCTGTCTCTGAATTTCTTTCTCTCACTCACTCACTCACTCACTCACTCACACTCTGTGATACATACTGAGAAACCGAGACTATAAGCTCCCAGGCCAGTACGACCCAGCCCCACCAGACCATGGCTAGATCCACGTGGCTAATTGTGTCCGAACACTGCGACAGGCCTAGCCAGTCCACTGACAGAAACAATCCTGGCGCCTGACAACGACAAAAATATAACCAGTCGCCACCCCAACAGTTTAGTTACAGTTAGTTGCATATTCTTTACAGGACGGAGCGGTCATCTCCAGTATTTGGCTATTTGCGATTCCTGGGTAAGTTTACGTTCAGCAGTTTGCCATTACTTTCTGAACGACCGGCACTCATACTATTGTATGGAAACCAACGCAAGACGGTCTGCTGCCAAATCACCCGCAGCAGTATTTCGACCCCGGTATGCAGGATTACGAATTGTGTCCGTAACATACTCGCCACTGCGCCGGCGACCTGAACAGGGATCTGGCAGTTCCTCACCGAACAATCAACAAATTCGCAAGGTTATAGGCCAAACTGCGAACATACAAGGGACTGGCCATAAGTATTTATGCCGGCTATGACAGGTTCGCAGGGGAAAGCTGAAACTGCGCAATTTCAAAGCTTCTCATATTTCCACTGAACGTTTTTTTTTATTTTTTAAATCGGGTTCCACCCCCCCCCCCCCCCCCTGTGATGCACGGCGGCACACACTCTATTAACCTGAATCGCTGCTCCGATATAATTTGTCAGAACAATGGAGAGTCGAACGACCAAGAGGGCTGTGATAATTTCCTGGCATTACAGTGGGGGAGGAGGGAGGGGATAAAAGAACTCCTTCACGACTACGCTTAGAGGTGGGATCAGTATTTCATGATTCTTGCCCTTCGCGTGCTGGTAATTAACGCCTCACCCACGACGGAGTGCCGATTGAATTAGTCTATAAAAATATGGGTCTAGCACCGTATGGCTTCCTCTTCTTCTTTCTATAAATAAACACACATAGTATTGTTTGGCGCTCACACATGGAGAGGAAGGAGGTAGAGTCTAGAGGACTAGACCAACATAAAATATGAAAGCTACAGTTACCGACCGGGATTCGAACCTGTCGCTTCCAAATGACGACAGCGCCTCGCTGCAGGAACAAGTGTACTTCGACGCATGACCAACTAGACCAGTGGTTCTCAACCGGTGGGGAATTCCCCCAAGGGGGCAATTTTATGGTTTCTAGGGGGGGGGGGGGATGAAGATTATTTCAAGATCGCGTTAATACAAGAACCGATTACTTGATCTTGTTTTTCCCTTCATACTTTATGGTTCTGTACGTCTCACCCTTCTAAAATTCATTTTATAAAGTAAGTAGACCCACAAATCACGTTTTATGTGGACATCTAGACTTGTTTTAGTATGTGCTTCCATTATTACGTATGCTGTGTAGGGGCAGAATTTTTAGGTAGGAAATACGAAAGGGGGGAATGACGTTCTGAAAATATGGTGAGGGGGGGGGGGTATGGGCCAAAAAAGGTTGAGAACCACTGAACTAGATACTCCAAAAAAGTGTCTTCATTGGTCATGTGTCTGTCATACACATGAACCTACAACAATGGAATACGGACATAATTCGTATCTAACTATTGAAATAGCACCTTAGGTCTTCTTTTTCTTCTTCTTCTTTTCGTTCATCCGGAGTGTTTTTTCAGATGTGATTGCGGTGTGCGTTAGGCACCCTTGGGTTGAAAACCCTTAGCTCACACATCCGGCTTTCGCGTGCATTTTTGACCAGGTTAGCAATCCTGGGAGACTCACTTTTGTGGTACCGTCCACATCCCAGCTGGTCAAGTTCGAACAGTCGAGGACTTCGGTCATCCCTTAAGAGAAGGAAGGCACAGTCCATAGCATTTTCCGCCATCCTAGGTTGCTTCCATAGTTGCAGGGCCGACACATAGCGCCCTGATACTGGGCTCACCGAGGGAATGGTCACGTCATGCTCATGGCTGCTTTAATTCCTCACTTCAATATATTGGGCATTTCGTTCGCCCCGGGCCGTTCCCGCACAAACCAGACAGGTCTGCAGAAGGTATTCACTCAGCGAGTTTTCGCACATGTGCTTGTCGTTGCGCCCGTCAGAGCTGTTCCAGGCACGACAGACATTCGGAAAACTACCTAGTCAGAGCTGTTCCGAACAAGAGCGGCATTCGGAAACTAGGTAGTCAGAGCTGTTCCTAGCACGAGAGACATTCGGACGAGACATTTCACTCGGACGTAATTGCGTAGTGTCAATTTTTAGTTTGCCACCCGTAGGACGACACTTCCGACTTCCGGCGGGCATTTTTTAATGAGGTTAGCCTTCCTCTGGTTTTGAGGCACGTTAGACTGTTGTGATGTCGCCCACATCTCAGCTGGTCAAGATAGGACGATCAACGATATCGCGGTCGGCCCTCAAGGGAAGGCAGGGGCAGACTATGGGCATTCCCTCGCTATCCAAGGAGGCTTCGATAATTGCAGAGCCGGCACCAATTGCTCTGAGACTGGGCTCACCCGAGGAGTTGCCACGTCCTGCTCATGTCTGCTTTAGTTCCTCACTTCCATGTGTTGGGCATCTCGCTTGCCACTGGTCAAGCACACACCAGGAGCGGTCAGACTGCGAGCGACATCCACTCGGTAAGCTTTTGCTTTTGACTTCGGACCACGCAATAGGTTCGCTCGCCGTGCGTTCCATTTTGCGTAATTGAGACGTTCTTCCACTTTTGTCTACACTCTCTATGAGTTAGATACAGACAGTTTTCGTAACCATTTCCTTCGACTGGAGCACTTTTCTGACATTTTGTACTCGCTCACGAGGTAGGCTACATGTGCTGCCGGCTCAGCACCTTCCCTTCGTGCAGCAGTGAACGAGAAACGGCCTCGCCTCTCATCCGGGAATCTCTCATATCCCCCAGCTGAGAGCCTTCGAACATGTATCAGACCTGAGCATGTAGCTTGCTCAGTATCACGTTTCTATTTTCCGGTAGACGGGTAGCGGCCTGGCTCTCAGATCCGAGGGTTTGTGGCTTAGAGGCGTTCAGCCACAGCCCTCGACAGGGAGCCTTAAGAGTTTTGTCCGGACCAAAAACGTCTGCCTTCGTGCGCCTTTTAAACTTTTGACTGTTATCCTCAGTCTATACCTGCAGAGCAGCAGGTTGTGTCTCTCTTAGTCTGGTCCCTATCCCATAAGCTGTCCGATATGTAGTTTTTCACCCATCGGCAAGCAAATGGGGTCGATGGGACACGCAAGCTCCCCCACCACGTCAAGATGGAGACACATTGGGGGAGGAATTTTATATTAAACCAGCATATCTCAAATAAAAAGCATATAGGACCGTATTGCTGTGTCCAGTATATTGTGACAGGTTGAAATCCCGGTCGGTAAAACTAGGTTTCAATATGTATATTATCTATTAGTGTGTACTTATTTCTTATACTTCAGTGAACACCAGACAATACATACATGTTTATTTATGAACTATCTTAGTGGCCTCTAACGGTTCCCCGGTTGATATTTAATAAACTAAAACAAATGACAATGAAATTCATACAGGAGACCACATTGCAGATATAGACAATTTTCAAGCGAACGAAAGAAGAAGAAATTTAATATCATAGCTGTTAGTAATAGAAAGAGATTATGCCATAGAGTTTGGAACAGTAACCCTTACTATCCGATTTGTTACTTTATCACCTACTAGCTGACCCGGCCCGGCTTCGCCCAGTTCCTGGAGGGGATCTATCTATCTATCAGTCAGTCTGTCTGTCTGTCTGTCTGTTAGTCTGCTTGTTTGTCTGTCTGTTAGTCTGCTTGTTTGTCTGTCTGTCTGTCTGGCTGACCCGGCCCGGCTTCACCCAGTCCCTGGTTGGGAGCATCTCATTTAATTCATATAAGTAGTCATATAAGCTCCCGTTCCCGACTATCTGTCTGTCTGTCTGTCTATCTGTCTGACCCGGCCCGGCTTCACCCAGTCCCTGGTGGGGAGCATCTCATTTAATTCATATAAGCTCCCGTTCCCGACTATCTGTCTGTCTATCTGTCTCACCCGGCCCGGCTTCACCCAGTCCCTGGTGGGGAGCATCTCATTTAATTCATATAAGTAGTCATATAAGCTCCCGTTCCCGACTATCTGTCTGTCTGTCTGTCTGTCTATCTATCTGACCCGGCGTGGCTTCGCCCAGCTTCTGGCGGGGAGCGTCTCATTAAATTCACACAGTAACTTAAAAGAATGTCCTTCCACACACCATCCATTATTTTTAATGAAAACTGTTTTTAATCACCTACATGACTGTAGAAAAAGATGAGTTACAATGTTATGCATAATGCATTATTTTTATGAAAACTTTGAAAATGCCTTAAAGATTATATCATTATTTATTATAACTCATATGCCTGTAAATAACTATAGACAAAGAGTTAATAAATCTTTGAAAACGATGCAAAAATATGACTATAAAGTATATAGAAATGTTATTAAAAGTTATGCCCCTTGAAGTAACTTTTCTAGAGTTAAGTCCCCTTGCTTTATAGAAATTATAATGAAATATTAAATTTTAGTAAGGTGGTAGCCGAAAAAAACAAACTAAAAAACTATGACAGAAAGTTGCACAGGAATGAAAAGAAAACGTGTAGAAAATTTCATCTCAATCGGATGGACCGTTCGCGAACGCATAAAGAACGGACATACATACAGTCTCTTTTATAGATATAGATACCCTAAACATTTGTTTTATTAACAACTAGCTGACCCTGCCCGGCTTCGCCCAGACCCTGGTGGGGAGCATCTCATTTAATTCATCTAAGTAGTCATATAAGTTCCCGTTCCCGTTACCGACTATCTGTCTGTCTGTCTGTCTGTCTGTCTGTCTGACCCGGCCCGACATCGCCCAGCTCCTGGTGTGAAGCATCTCATTTAATTTATATAAGTAGTCATATAAGTTCTCGTTCCCGATGTTATCGCGGACCTCAGAGAGAAGTGTCTATGTAGAAGACCATTTCCTGGACGTACGTATTTTGGGAGGGGGAGGAGGGAGGAGGGAGGAGGAGGAAGAAGAAAAAAAAACTACGACAGTTGGCATCTCTGGAATGAAAGGAAGGCGTGTAGAAAATTTCATCTCAATCGGATGGGCCGTTCGCGAGCGTATAAAGGACATACGGAGATACATAAATACATACAGAGATACGCTCCTTTTTTATATATAAGATTTGTCGCAACTGTTACTGTATCTTTCCATGCGCATCAACGGGGATTCCCTGAAGATACTTTTAAAACATTCTGGCGTCAGTCGGCTGTTACATTAAAGTTAGGAATGCCTAACATTCAAGGTTGGTTAGCCTACCTACAGCCTAGTGTCAGGTCTCTGGAGATGCTGTCGCTGCCTGCCGAGCAGGTGTATTGCCCTGGTGCCGTACTTTACCTGCAGAGTGTATGTATGCCTTTGATTACCAGCGCAGGTACAGGATGAAGGAGGTTACATGTGGGAAAGGTTGAGATGGGCAGAGAGAGAGAGAGAGAGAGAGAGAGAGAGAGAGAGAGAGAGAGGGAGAGAGAGAGAGAGAGGAGGCAATGAGGGGAGAGGTTGTAGATGAAGATGAATTCACTTGAGATATGCGACGGAGAGAGAGAGAGAGAGAGAGAGAGAGAGAGAGAGAGAGAGAGAGAGAGAGAGAGAGAGTAATTGACGCAAAGAATAATATGAGATGCAGAGAGAAGTTTCTCTTTACCGTTCTATGCATTCATCTATATCTCTTTGTCTGTATATTATTACTTCTCTGTAGGTTTTTATTTTCTATTTGCTTGTCTGTTTCATCTTGTAGTCCGTATCTATCTGTCTCTGTTCCTCTACCCATCTTTCTTACTCAAATTGCATCTCTGTCTCTCTAGACGTGTCTGTGTCTCTATGTCTCTGACGCCCCAAATATCTGTCTGGTTGGCTGTCTGTGTGTGTCAGTCTGTCTTTGTGTCTCTCTCGGTACATATATATGTGCCACTGCCGTGTGTGTGTGTGTGTGTGTGAGAGAGAGAGAGAGAGAGAGAGAGAGAGAGAGAGAGAGAGAGAGAGAGAGATATTTATATATTATCTGTCTGTCGGTCTCTGTATTTCTAACAATCACTTTGTCTGCCTGACTGACTGGCTGGCTGTCTCTATCTCTTACGGGTTATATGTCTGTTCATGTATCTCTCACAGCTCTCTCGCGGTTTATAGATGTCTGTCTCTGTATCTCTCACGGTTTATAGATGTCTGTCTCTGTATCTTTCACGGTTTATAGATGTCTGTCTCTATATCTCTCACGGTTTATATGTCTTTCTGTCTGTATATTTCTCACGGTGTATATCGCTCTGTCTGTCTCTATAACTCTCACGGTTTATATGTGTCTCTATCTCTCTCGTTTTATATCTGTCTCTCTGTCTCTATATCTCTCACGGTTTATATATGTCTATCTCTGCATCTCTCAAGGTCCATATCTCTGTCTGTCTGGCTGTGTATGTCCTTGTCTCTCTCTCTCTCTGTGTGTTACTCTCTCTCCCTCTCTCTCTCTCTCTCTCTCTCTCTCTCTCTCTCTCTCTCTCTCTCTCGCTGTTTCTCCCTCCCCAACCCCTCTCTCACCCGACTCATTAATTAGCACAAACGTGCTGAGGGTAGCAGCCTCTGAAGTGCTCACGGCTGCAGTTTGTGGTTTCGGAAATCACAAACAGTGAGACGGCCCTCGGGTGAAAGGGCGCAGCCCCATCTCTGCTTTCTTGGCTCACCTGATAAACTCACCTGGTCTACACACCTTTCCGTGGCTTGCCTCTTCTCCAGTTCCTGATTCTGCCAGCGTGAGGCTGGGCGTTTCTTCTCGGTCCACAAACCGCAGCTGTCTGTTGCATGAGGTACCTTTCTATCCGTGTGGGAGCTGTGGCTTGGAAGAGAGGAAGGTTGGGGGGGGGGGGGGGGGGGGGGTGGGGGGGGTGGGGGCAGTGGACACCTTTCACAATCCCCCCGTCATACCGAGTCACGGGTTTCACATCTGCTGCAAGCGATTTGGAAACAGGTCGCTTTGCGTTGATTTCGATGGCATGAGGCGTCGGTCGTGCAGAAAGCAATGGCAAACTTGTGAATGTAAAAATTGCCCGGTAAACGACAAATGGCGAGGGAAAACTTGCTGGGGTTCATTGGGACGTCCTGTAAGATGACATGCAACCAACTGTGGTTTGACCGTACTTAGACCTGATGTGACCAGCATCTGTTGGGTGGACTGACGCACATGTGTGGTGTCTGTTTCAAACCCGAAAAGTTCCTGGGTTGAACTCAGGTAGAAGCCAAGGATTTTTACAAATAAGGAGCCTGGTGATGTTATTTATTCTTTCTCCCCCCCCCCCCGTCCTCTCTCTTTCTCCCTCTCTTTCATCCCCATGTCTTCTATCTCCCCATCTCTCGTCTCTTTCTGCTCTCCCCTCGCTCACACCCCCCTCTCTCTCTTTCTCCACGTCTCCTTCCCTCTTTTCCCAATCTCCTCCCTCACTCCTCCTTCTCTCTATCTCTCCTTCCCCTCTCTCTTGTTTCGCCGTCTCTATCCTCTCTCCCTGACACCTCTCTTCCGTCTCTCCCCTTCTCTCCCTCTTTCTCTCCCATCTAGCTCATGATGGAGTCAAGGATATGGTGGCCAGCCTTCAGTGACACAACATTGGATGACCCATCTGCACCTTGTCCGCGTTAGCATCGTCTCGGTAGATGGAGATCCCCTAGGTAGGCCGTGTAGATCGGCACCCTGGCAACACGGCGGCGCTGTGTAGATTTTTTTTAAATGTTGCATATCCCTTGCAGGACGTTGCAGTCAACACCAGCATTTTCAGCTGCTGTTGATGTACTAGGCAAATTTTACGTTCAGTAGTTTGCCATTGATTTCTGAACAACTGGCTCCCATACCAACACGTTATAACACAACGTGACACGGTCTGCTGCTCAAATCGGTCGCGGCTGCGTTTCGAACGCCTCGTAAGCGGCTCACGAACCGCGTTCGCAATCCTTTGGCCACGGAGATCGGCCTGTGTAGACTAAACACAACATATTTATGGTACGGCGGGATTTAACGAAATCCTATACAATTTGTGTTTCATGTTGGGTAACTAAAATAATCACGGTAGAGCAAAGTGCACACACCAATTCCTCCTTCTTGAGAGAGAGAGAGAGAGAGAGAGAGAGAGAGAGAGAGAGAGAGAGAGAGAGAGAGAGAGAGAGAGAGAGAGATCAGATAGAGAAAGTGAAAGAGAGAGAGAGGCAATGAGGGAAGGTGAGATAGAGAGAGAGAGAGACATAAGTGTAAATAGTGTAGGAGCGAGTGACGGGTATTGAGACATAGCGAGAGAGAGACCCTGCCCCACATACACGCACACGCGCGCGCACACACACACACACACACACAGTGCCTGGGCACTAGAATTTCTGGCACCATGTGACTCCCACAAAGCTCCAAAACCCGCCCGGCTGACACGTTACACACAGCTCCGTCCCGCCTCCAGCAGACGGTTATGGCACATATCTACAAACCACAAGCCTGGCACCTCAATCTCCCATCACACAGTTCGGGAGGGGGTTCCCTCCTCTATCCCCACACCCACAGCTGTCTTCTGTCTTACGGGAGCCGGGTGCCTCACCACACCTGGCCAGGCATCCGACTTACACCCGGGAATACGTTTTCGCTGGCTAGGCGAGGCTCGTCTGTATAACACTGTGGCTTTGTGTGTTATCTGATGTGCTGCTGTATGCTTGTGAGTCCAGACTAGTCATTGAGCAGGCCACGAATGCGGTGCTTTCCGTCTGTGTTGTGTATTTTTTATTGTTAGGTCGCGGTTATTTCTTGGATCTAATTGCTGGACGCTGTTTACAGCTGCTTTTGTGTTTGCGGTGCATGTTAGTAGTTCCTTATATAAAGTTGTACTCGGCTGGAAAACGTTGGTGTCCTGTATTCTGTTGATTTATTGTGTTGGCTTTCAGTTATCATTTTTACCCAAGTTGGAAGTAGATCGTTTTGCGTTGATTTCGATGGAATGAGGCGACGGTCGTGCAGAAAGCTATAGAAAACTAGCGAATGTAAAAATCGCCTGGTAAATCACAGTCAGAACAAAAATGCTGGCGTTCATTGTGACGTCTGTAATATGACACTGTTGCATGCCTTTGGAGCTTGGGCAAGAAGCAAACAGGATGAGAAACGCTTAATTAATAGCCTCAGGTGTATGGTTCCTAGGGGAGATACAACAAATATCAAGGACGGATCGAAAGAGTGGTGAGGTCATCGGGTAAACAAACGAAAGTCGTAAATTGGTTAGCTTAACAAAGGACGCAGCTTTGTTGGACATGATGTAATGGGGAATAAACTTGATAACAATGTAATGACAACGACGACTAGTAAACTTGATGGGAAATGAGAAACTTGATGGGGAAAAAGAAACTTGATA
This sequence comes from Cepaea hortensis, assembly GCA_963921405.1. NCBI lineage: Eukaryota > Metazoa > Mollusca > Gastropoda > Stylommatophora > Helicidae > Cepaea > Cepaea hortensis. Next base: position 27,520,077 of record OY992897.1, read on the forward strand.
AGAAAGCGAAACTTGATGGGGAAAAGAGAAATTGATGTGAAAAAAGAAACTTGATGGGGAAAGAGAAACTTGACCGGAAAAGTTAAATTTGTCGGGAAAAGAAAAAGAGGACGACATAGAGAGATATACCTGGTTGACTTGGTCAAATGACATAATCGGGACAAGAATGCATACACGTGATGGGGGAATTGTAACCGTATGAAATGGAGAAACATGATCGCCCACGTTTATGGCTATGACACGTACAGACGATATAATACGATGTCGTTTCCAAACACTGGAAGGAGTTCGTTTAGATCAGTGGTTCTCAACCGGTGGGGAATCCACTCCCCCCAGGGGGGAATTTTAAGGTTTCCGGGGGGGGGGGGGGGATTAAAATTATTTCAAGATCGCGTTAATACAAGAACCGATTACTTGATATTGGTTTTTCCTCCATACTTTACGGTTCTGTACGTCTCACCCTTCTAAAATTCATTTTATAACGTAAGTAGACCCACAAATCACGTTTTATGTAGACATCTAGACTTGTTTTAGTATGTGCTATTAAATTTAGCTTCCATTATTATGTATACTATGTAGGGGCGGGGGCGGAATTTTTAGGTAGAAAATACGAAAAAGGGGGGGGGGATGACGTTCTGAAATTATGGTGAAGGGAGGCACGAGCCAAATTTTTAGGTAGGACATACGAAAGGGGGTGGGGGTGGGATGACGTTCTGAAAATATGGTGAAGGGGGGCACGGGCCAAATAAGTTTGAGAACCACTGGTTTAGATCGAAAACGAGGCTGAGGTGGAGTCAAATTCTTAACAGATTCAGTGCCAAACACAAATTAGGTTTGGAACAAACAAAAATGGATTGCGAAAAATGGGTCACGGTTATGACTTAAACGTTGTGAATATGGTAGAAGGCCTGTTGTGTTATATATCAACTTAATGGGCGTTGCATAGGGGAAACAACTGTATATAAGACCATGGCAGATACGGGAAGTCGCTTAAGACGATTAATCATCACATGGCACTTAATGCCACTTGCGTCGAGGGAGTGAATAAATTAACTCCCGGCACGCACCGGCAGTCTGCTGCTGGTGGACGACGTTTCACAATCCCGACAGACTGGGTTCGGAGTCAGCCCGTGGAGATTCTGACGCAGATCTGAGATCACTTTTCGTTGATTTTCACAATGGCATGAGCCTCGTCTGTTCAGAAAGCAGTGGCAAAGTACTGAAAGTGTAGCTGCCAATAAATGTTGAGGTTGAATGTGACGTCCCGGTGAGAACATGTCACTGGCTTAAACACGCGAGCAATGATTGTCATGGACTTCTTCTTCTTCTTCTTCTTCTTCTTCTTCTTCTTCTTCTTCTTCTTCTTCTTCTTCTTCTTCTTCTTCTTTCTTCCTCTTCTTCTTCTTCTTCTTCTTCTTCTTCTTCTTCTTCTTCTTCTTCTTCTTCTTCTTCTTCTTCTTCTTCTTCTTCTTCTTCTTCTTCTTCTTCTTCAGCATTCCGAGCCATTGAGGGTCTTTGCTGCAGATACAAGCCGTCTCCATTCGTCTCTCTGGTGGATCTTCTCATTCCATGTTCCAAATCTCAAAAGCCCTTTAACGTTCCAAGGTCGTTGTTGTCATGGACGCCGCAATTAAACAACAAAGTGCTTCGTTTGTCAGCTTTTACAACCAACCAATGAATGTTATGTATGCCATTACCAGTGTCCCGAGATGTGAAGTGGCAATGCCAGTCTTGCACACCCCGCTAACTTCTGGGCTTGGAGAAGGGAATACGAGCGCTGCAATGCGGCATTTGTAGAGATGGGACTTTGGTACCGGGTATCAAGGAACATGTTTACATCAGCCTTATTCACTCTCTCTCTCTCTTTTTCTCTCTCTCTCTCTCTCCCTCTCCCCCCCCCCCCCCACCCCTGTTCTGGGCTCGCGGAATGTGAAAGCCTACACTCCGGTCATAAGAGTCAAATCTCAGGTCTACTAGATAAGTCATAAACAGCAAACCCTTTGTTCGGTGACCTTTTCTTTGTCTGGTTCCGCTGCCGTGGTAACCAGAACAGGGAAAAGCTGCTGGCTGTTTGGCCAGGAGATCCTGGTGATATGTGTTCAGATAAACTGGCCACTCCAGGCGTTATCCATCTGTTGTCTGCTGCAGGTCAACCGTTGTCTTTGTTAGGAGGTGGTGGTTAGTGTGTGTTAGCGTACCCTCACCGTTGCTTGTTCTCAGAATCCATAGTGGAGGGAGTTGCGCCCAGCCAGCGTCTGGATTATTTATTTGTGATTGTGGTACGTTAGTTTTCTAGCTAATTGTTCTTGTTTTGTTGTTGTTGTTGTTCGTTGATAAAGATTTTGCTGAAAACGTTCGTTTGTATCTTTGTATGTCTTTTAGTTGGTCAAGCTTCTTGTTTTTCGCTTCTTGGCTTTGAATTCAAGCGTAGTCTATACACGTGCTACTACTTCTAGTGCACTGGGCTGATTTTTGCGTCTCAGCCAAGCCGACCTCCAGAAAATGAACGGATGCCCAGTTGATGAGGCAGGGACGACCCAGGAGCTACGTGCCCATGGCAGAATCTCATCTTTATCAACATACACTCTGGCGTGCCAGCCGATAGATAGACATAGACAGACGTTAAAAATTTAGTTGCATGTTCTTCACAGGACGTAGCAGACGACCCCAGCATTTTGGTTGTTGTGACTCCTGGGCAAGTTTTACGTTCAGTAGTTTGCCATTGCGTAATGCCGCTGCCAGAATGCCAACACAATAGTCCTTCACGAAAATTACAGTTCATCGTTAATGGAAGAAGCAGTCGCTGGTAATAGGGAAAGCTAACCTACATGCGCCGACTCTCTGGCCGAGGGGTTACACGACTTTCTCTGTAATCTCGTTTATCCACGCAGGGTAACGCAGCGCGCGAGAATTGGAAGCGGTTCTACCCGCGTTGGTGACTTGCGGGATAATTGAGCTGGCCGCTCAGAAACAATGGCAAACTACTGAGCGTAATCTTGCCAAGAAATCAACAATCAGCTGAAAGATGCTGATGTTGACAGCGATGTCATGTAAAGGATATGCGAATAATAAAAAAAAACCTACACACAAAAATCAATCCAGGGCACTAGAAGTAGTAGCAAATAAAAAGTCGCTTAAAAGTCGACAGGGTCGACTTCATTGCACCGGGTTTTATCCCATATGGCTTGGTCTCTTTCCGCAGCGTGGAAAGCGTCGCACAAAGCACGAACTCCGTAACTATAGCGACGACCCATAGGAGTCTCCGAAAAATTTCACTCGTGAGCCGAAGGGCGCGGCCTGGAATCGAACCCACAACCTTCGGAGCCCGAGTCAAACGGCTTGGCCACTTCGCCACGGAGACTCCCAAGTATCAAATGTATTGACTAAGTTAGCGTTCAAATCGAGCTATCGCCAAATGTTCATTTCCCCGGCTACATCCGTTAAACTGACCACCCCAAACATGAATCCCCATTGGTCAAGAAATGTGGGTCGTGCATCATAATTCCACTATCCCAGTGCATACACATACAGGTAACGCGCACTAGGTAATGAAATGCAAATAGAATCTTCTATAAATGTGTTGGCACGGTTGAGTGACTCCTGTTCCTCGAAGTTTGCATTCTTCCATGGGGTTGACTGGTTTTACCCCCGCCATGCATGACCTGTACGTTGTTCAGAAAATCTATTTATGTTTGATGTTGTCTAGGCCGTCTCTGGCTCTTGTATGCGTCCGTTAGTTCCGCACTTGTGAACTGATCCACCGGCACAGGTTTGGTGTGAAAACACTGCACTCTTGGTGGCGCGATCTCTTCAGCTGATGTGCTGTTTGACCGTGTGTTGTCATCGTGTTTTCTGATTCCTGGTGTTGTCTATACCACACGGATATAGCTGAATCGCGCAGATGTGTAGCTTTATTTCATGGATATACGGGTTAAAATGTGTTTCATACACACGATTCAACAATTTATGTAATGCCGTTCTTTCCATTCTTTATTGTGAAATACTAGATGCTAAAGATTATCGTATATATTTATTATTGATTTGGTTTTTATTAATTTAATATCAGTTTTCCGCGATCTTTGGGACTAGACCGGGTCACTTATGGAATATATATGGACAAGAAGTGTTATCCTTTGTAAACCAACTCAGTATTCACAAATCGCAGTTCAATACAACTTCGTTTCCATCTCCTTCCGTTTAGCTCTTCTTCGACGTGTTTTGTTGACCCAAAACAAGTGCTTTCTCCGTGTTCGCGGGAAATTCATATTGTATGGGCGCTTGTTCATGTTGAATGTTCAAATTCTTTTCCTTTCGTTCACTTGAAAGGTGTGTATATCTGCAGTGATGTTTCTTGTATGAATTTCGGTCTTCATTATTCAGTCCAGTGGTACATAGTTTATCTTTCACTGGTGTTTGTCTAGGCCAAGATTGTCTAGATATGTCGTATTTTGGGCAATATTGGAATATATGATCTACTGTCTGCGGCGCCAAACCACATGTGCACATGGCTGATTCGCCAGTGTAGAAGTTTGTATACCTGTGGTTGCGTAATCCATAGCGTCCAGTTCTGAGGCCCAGAATAATTATTTGTTCTGGCTTGTCCTTAAAGTGGCAATCGTCTTGAGCTGTTATTGTCTTTCTGCTTTTTATTTATATCTTATTTTCAGTTCAATAACATACATGTTATCGCATTTTTTGTCGGATTTGTGCATACTCTTCATTTGTTACAGCATTTTGCGAAAGTTACAAATAACAATTTTGGGGGAGTGTTAATTAACTGACTGTAAAAAAGTGCAAGTGTTAGCTAGAACTCAGCGGGTTACATCATATCTAGTTGGAACAGAATTAATTGTACTGCGGACGATGCGTTGATAAACATTCACTGCACACCGCACCAGGTGGTAGATTCTGAGTTCACTTCAATTATATTCTTTGTATACGCCGTGGTCCTTTCACCCTGTATTACTTTATATGTGCGTACGTATGTAAATTCACCATTGTGTAAACTAGTGACGGAAGGACCGTGTAGACAAATTTAAGAATACAGTGTATGTTATTGTGAATTCAGTTGTAGATATTAATAGTGCTGTTATTGTGAATTTAGTTGTAGATATTTGCAGTGTTGTTGTTGTGAATTCAGCTGAAGTTATTAGTGGTGCTATTATTGTGAATTCAGTTGTAATATTTGTAGTGCGGCTATTGTGAATTAGGCTGTAGCTATTAGTAGTGCTATTCATGGGATCTGGATACCACTTAAGGATGTACTAGATCTTCTGGGGCGTGAGACGACGTTCAAGTGTGTGTTGTTGCTACGTTGACTTTGTTTTGCGCGGCCAGTCCAGATGGGATCAATTAGAGAGAAGATCTTCCAGAAGTGCCGAGCCTTGTTCCCACACAAAAGCTCGTCAAGTGGTAAAAACAGTTCACATTTCATGCATGGTGTGTCTCTGTTGGTTGTTTGTTTTTACTTCTTCTGTTGTGTCGTTGTTCTCGTCCTTTTCCGATTTGACGTCCTCTGCTTCGTATTCTTCGTGTTGTTGTTTTTCTTGTTCTTCTTCTTGATGTTCTCGTCCTTGGTGTAGCAATAGTAGTTGTTATTGTTGTTCGTCGTCTTCTTCTTTTTATTCTTCTCCTGTTATTCCTGTTATTCAATGAGCAGTCAAGCTGAAAAACATCTGATGGCTGTAGAAATGTGGTTTCTGAGGAAAATGCAAAGAATACCATGGACAGCCAGAAAGACCAATGAACAGGTCCTTCAAGAAACAAACGAAGATCGTAAACTGATTAGAGACATTAGACGCAGACAGTCAAAATTTTTTTGGGCATGTTATGTGAAGAAATGGATTGGAGAATTTGGTGACAACTGGCAAGATCGAAGGGAACAGACCAAGAGGAAGACCTAGAAGCAAACACCTGGATGGCTTGGCCACGTGGCATGGTCGAGACAGGAACACTGAGCTGATCCACGACTCTGGTGATCGAGTGAGATGGCAAAACATGACCGCTCACGCTTACCAGCATGGCACATGATGGATGGATGGTATGGTTATTCTTGTTCTTCATGTAGTAGTAGTAGCAGAAGTAGTTGACGTTTTTATAGTTGTTGGTTTTCTTTCTTTCTTTCTTTCTTTCTTTCTTCTTTGTCCTTCTTCTTCCCCTACTCCTCGCCATTTTAATTTTTAAGTTTTACTAGTTTATTTATTTTCTTCCAGTATCTTTGTCACTGTGATCTGTTCCTTCTATATTCTTCTTCTTCTTCTTCTTCTTCTTCTTCTTCTTCTTCTTCTTCTTCTTCTTCTTCTTCTTCTTCTTCTTCTTCTTCTTTCTCCTCCCTCCTCCCCCTCCCCTAACCAGCCTCTTTTCCTAAGGCGACTTTCCTCATCTACTGCAGAAATATTCACTGCTATCCAGTATACACACATTATTTTGTTTTCCCTGCATGCCATTTTCTCCAGTTCAGCAAATCCCCTCTGCGCCTGCCCCAACTCAAACTCCCACAACTAGAACCAGCTATCCCACATGTTCATACTTACCTGAAGCCCCCTGTCGCTGAACCCGCCAGGTAAAACTGCCAACGAGAGGCACACATATGAGCACTCCGCTGCACCCCGGACTCACCGAGGTTTCCTCAGCCTGATCTTAAGCCGTGTGTATCGTGGCTTTCCCCGACCGGCCTAGAGGCTGCTGCCGCGTCTGGTTCGTTTCATTCACTGCCCTGCATGCCGTCTTTGTTCTTTCAACCGCCTGTGTTTGTTGAGTTTGTGGCCAACTTGTGTATCTGTGTGATCGGTAGCAGCTGCTGCGGCCTCCTCCTCCTCCTCTTTCTTCTTCTTCTTCTTCTTCTTCTTCTTCTTCTTCTTCTTCTTCTTCTTCTTCTTCTTCTTCTTCTTCTTCTTCTTCTTCTTCTTCTTCTTCTTCTTCTTCTTCTTCTTCGTCGTCGTCGTCGTCGTCGTCTACTCCTCCTCCTCCTCCGCTTTCTTCTTCTTCTTCTTCTTCTTCTTCTTCTTCTTCTTCTTCTTCTTCTTCTTCTTCTTCTTCTTCTTCTTCTTCTTCTTCTTCTTCTTCTTCTTCTTCTTCTTCTTCTTCTTCTTCTCCTCTTCTCTCTCTCCCGCTTCCCATGTGCCTTGCAGGAAACTTCGCTTCCATAACAACCTTCCAAAAAACCTCTCGGTCATAAGCAAGATACCTCCGATACACCCATCTGGAGATCATCCGCCACATCCTGCACCCAAAATAAAGTTAAATCAAATCCCCCTCTCTATCTCTTCATCTTTCCCCTTCTCTATCTCTTCATCTTTCCCCTTCTCTCATTCTTCCTCTACCCTCCCCCTCTCTCTCCCTCACCTCCTCACTGTCTGTCTCCCACCCCCTGTTCTCCTCTCTCTCCCCCCCCTTTGTCCATGTTTTGATTAATATTTAGTACTTGGTGGTAGTCCCCTATTTCTATAGATCATTCGACACTTGATAAGTTCTCTAGTCATTGTTACATCGCTGACCTTAACTTCCCAGAACATTTACTGGTACATTGTTTATGCTGGGTCGGTCTGAGAAATAAGGTCAACTTTACCCATATGAAGTCGTACATTTTATGCTGGGTTGGTCTGAGAGATAAGGTCAACTTTACCCATATGAAGTCGTAAATGATTTATGCTGGGTTGACCTGAGAGCTAAGGTCAACTTTACCCATATGAAGTCGTACATGTTTTATGCTGGGTCGGCCTGAGAGCTAAGGTCAACTTTACCCATATGAAGTCGTACATTTTATGCTGGGTTGGTCTGAGAGATAAGGTCAACTTTACCCATATGAAGTGGTACATTGTTTATGCTGGGTCGGTCTGAGAAATAAGGTCAACTTTACCCATATGAAGTTGTACATTTTATGCTGGGTTGGTCTGAGAGATAAGGTCAACTTTACCCATATGAAGTTGTACATTTTATGCTGGGTTGGTCTGAGAGATAAGGTCAACTTTACCCACATGAAGTTGTACATTTTATGCTGGGTTGGTCTGAGAGATAAGGTCAACTTTACCCATATGAAGTCGTACATTGTTTATGCTGGGTCGGTCTGAGAAATAAGGTCAACTTTACCCATATGAAGTTGTACATTTTATGCTGGGTTGGTCTGAGAGATAAGGTCAACTTTACCCATATGAAGTCGTACATTTTATGCTGGGTTGGTCTGAGAGATAAGGTCAACTTTACCCATATGAAGTCGTAAATGATTTATGCTGGGTTGACCTGAGAGCTAAGGTCAACTTTACCCATATGAAGTCGTACATGTTTTATGCTGGGTCGGCCTGAGAGCTAAGGTCAACTTTACCCATATGAAATCGTACATTTTATGCTGGGTTGGTCTGAGAGATAAGGTCAACTTTACCCATATGAAGTGGTACATTGTTTATGCTGGGTCGGTCTGAGAAATAAGGTCAACTTTACCCATATGAAGTTGTACATTTTATGCTGGGTTGGTCTGAGAGATAAGGTCAACTTTACCCATATGAAGTCGTACATTGTTTATGCTGGGTCGGTCTGAGAAATAAGGTCAACTTTACCCATATGAAGTTGTACATTTTATGCTGGGTTGGTCTGAGAGATAAGGTCAACTTTACCCATATGAAGTGGTACATTGTTTATGCTGGGTCGGTCTGAGAAATAAGGTCAACTTTACCCATATGAAGTTGTACATTTTATGCTGGGTTGGTCTGAGAGATAAGGTCAACTTTACCCATATGAAGTCATACATTTTATGCTGGGTTGACCTGAGAGCTAAGGTCAACTTTACCCATATGAAGTCGTACATGTTTTATGCTGGGTCGGCCTGAGAGCTAAGGTCAACTTTACCCATATGAAGTCGTACATTTTATGCTGGGTTGGTCTGAGAGATAAGGTCAACTTTACCCATATGAAGTGGTACATTGTTTATGCTGGGTCGGTCTGAGAAATAAGGTCAACTTTACCCATATGAAGTTGTACATTTTATGCTGGGTTGGTCTGAGAGATAAGGTCAACTTTACCCATATGAAGTTGTACATTTTATGCTGGGTTGGTCTGAGAGATAAGGTCAACTTTACCCATATGAAGTGGTACATTGTTTATGCTGGGTCGGTCTGAGAAATAAGGTCAACTTTACCCATATGAAGTTGTACATTTTATGCTGGGTTGGTCTGAGAGATAAGGTCAACTTTACCCATATGAAGTCGTACATTTTATGCTGGGTTGGTCTGAGAGATAAGGTCAACTTTACCCATATGAAGTCGTAAATGATTTATGCTGGGTTGACCTGAGAGCTAAGGTCAACTTTACCCATATGAAGTCGTACATGTTTTATGCTGGGTCGGCCTGAGAGCTAAGGTCAACTTTACCCATATGAAGTCGTACATTTTATGCTGGGTTGGTCTGAGAGATAAGGTCAACTTTACCCATATGAAGTGGTACATTGTTTATGCTGGGTCGGTCTGAGAAATAAGGTCAACTTTACCCATATGAAGTTGTACATTTTATGCTGGGTTGGTCTGAGAGATAAGGTCAACTTTACCCATATGAAGTCGTACATTGTTTATGCTGGGTCGGTCTGAGAAATAAGGTCAACTTTACCCATATGAAGTTGTGCATTTTATGCTGGGTTGGTCTGAGAGATAAGGTCAACTTTACCCATATGAAGTGGTACATTGTTTATGCTGGGTCGGTCTGAGAAATAAGGTCAACTTTACCCATATGAAGTTGTACATTTTATGCTGGGTTGGTCTGAGAGATAAGGTCAACTTTACCTATATGAAGTCGTACATTTTATGCTGGGTTGGTCTGAGAGATAAGGTCAACTTTACCCATATGAAGTCGTAAATGATTTATGCTGGGTTGACCTGAGAGCTAAGGTCAACTTTACCCATATGAAGTCGTACATGTTTTATGCTGGGTCGGCCTGAGAGCTAAGGTCAACTTTACCCATATGAAGTCGTACATTTTATGCTGGGTTGGTGTCGTGTCCTCCTTTAAAGTGTCGTCCCTGGAGTGAGGAGATCCGACACCCACATTATAATATTATTTTTTTCCCCCTCAATATTCTGGAGAATCCACCCGCTTCCGTCCAACACACTCCATCAGCCTATGGACACCTTTTCCTATCACTCTCACACTGTCGTACTATGCCCCCTTCTCATACTTCCCCAACGCAACATACTCAACAACTCTTGCTTCTAGAAATTAATAAAGATTAATTTATTAAAATAAAAGTGTAACGTGTATGAGACGTGTATGCGAAGAAAATGTGTGACGTGTTCTATAAAGTGTGTAGACTCTGTCTCTCAGACATCAACTCAGTCAGCTGATCACAGCAAAGATAGACCACAGCACGTTACGTCAGAACAAGTACGTCTCACCCGTTGCCGGAACCATCTTGCCGGATAATGCTTTGCCTCTGTAGACCTCTGGTAATCCAATTTCATGAACATCCGAAATAGACACCGGTGGTATTAACAGTTAATCATGGACCGGTTGCACTCTACACAATGTCCGTTCCTAACGTTCCTTAACAAACTGCACAAGTCTTTTGTAGTGTGTATGCAGTTAGTTAGTTAGTTAGTTAGTCGACAGATCATCCTCGTTGCACATCGAACCATTCAGTCCATAAGTGCTAATTACTAATGTTAATTGTTACTGTACTAACACTAGGTACTCTTAGCCGGTTCTCGGTTCGTTACTACTGTCTAATGCTGTGTGGTGCATCAATATGCATCACTCTCTTTGATGAATCAATTTCCTTCTAGCGTAAGTTATGTTTCTGTATGCAACTTTATTGACTCTTGAACTGGTGTTCTTCCTAATGGTTTTTTTTAATTCTTTCCCAAAACTTGTAGAGTTTCCTTGGATCTGGTAGGGAACCTAGGATAGAAACAACACATCTGGTGATAGTACTATTCACTGATCCTTTCGGCTGAGTGTAAGCCTATCACCTTGCTTAATGATCTTTAGCTAACTAGACTTAGTCACAGAGCAGATTAGCTACCCACCTAGAGTCGAATCAGGCTATGACAAAGAAAAAATATCAGCAAACAGAATGCGGAACCCCGCCCACCAGGGACACCTACGGGAAGATCCCAATTATCCTTCCTTACTCAATTCTCAACTAGTAAAGCTTATCAACACTTCACTAATCTATTCTAGCTAACAGAGCCAAGTATCACTTCACTACTCTAGCTAGTTTCCACTAACAGTGCTAATCATCACACTCTAGTTTAACAAGGCCACAGTCTATATTAATTAGAACTAATAGACTATATTGACTACCTTATGTAAAAACCGCCTCATTCCCGGGATGGCTACTACACTTTGCCATAACGGCACATGCTAGTTAATCTTAAATTAATCTAACACTGTAGAGCTCTCCCACAAACACGTCCATCATAATCCACGGTTCTTGGTCAACTCCCCCCTAGTTGATCCCAACTCGGGTTTATATGGCAAACTACCAAAGTTGGCCACGTGACGTTCTCCTTTATGCCCCCACACAGGTGGCACAGTGGCAAATCATCCCCTGTCAAGAACTATTTTCCTGGCTTAAATCCTGTCAAAGTTGTCAGTAATTGCCTAGATTCTCAAAACAAGCCAGCTAGTTTCTGTAAACTCCCAACAAAGAGTTTCGATACCAAGCTGCCAATCATCTTGATGTTCCGGAAACCAAGAATTGACAGATGCACTGTTTTCCGTACTAGGTACTTCCGTTTTACATCTGCCCCTGTGATCTCACGGCATCCATCTGCATTCAAATGTTGACAAACTTGTCACTCTTCTGTTCCGTGGTGACAATCCCAGCAGCCATTTCCGTCTGATGTCCGGCAGTATAGATGACAAACGGAACCATTCCATATCCTTCTCCCTCACCACCAAATGTGTTTATGGGCTGACACGATGTAACCTGTACAACTGTGTTTACTCTGTTAGTACAAATAGATGTCGCTGGTCGATCGTCCGCTTAATCCGAAAATCCTCTGTAATAATCAACCGGATAAACACACGGTTTCATTTTGTGACATAGGCCCCCTCCTAAGAGAGTAGTCCATCTCACTCTTCTCCACCGTGAGTTTAATCCAGATGATTCATTCTTCTTCTTCAGGAGCTGGGTGTCTTGACAAGAAATCCGCTCCAACATTTTCCTTCCCAGGAATGTACTCTACTGTGAAATTATACGGTTGAAGTAACAACGACCACCGCATCAAACGTGCGTTGAGCTTCTGAGAAGTAGCCAGGAACATCAGGGGCTGATGATCTGACTGGACCCGAAACTTAACTCCATCCAAATATGGCTGAAATTTTTGCACTGCCCATACGAGGGACAAGCATTCTCTCTCGACGGTTGAATAATTCCTCTCCGCCTGTAGAAGTTTCTTACTTGCGTATGCTACAGGTTTCAAAACCGAAGCATCATCTTTTCCTTCCTGTAACAAAGCGGCTCCAATTCCAATCGCACTCGCATCCGTTCTCAACACAAATGGTTTGGAAAGGTCAGGGAGCTGTAATACAGGTTTGCTGACCAAGGCCTCCTTTAACTGACTATAGGCATTCTCACATTCTGGTGTCCAAATGATTTGGTCCGGGAATCCCTTTTTCAAGGTTTCCGTCAACGGAGCTCCCAGTTCAGTGAAATGTGGGATAAATTTGTGGTAGAACCCACACAACGAGAGAAAGGATCGCACATCCTTCTTCGTTTTTGGCCTTGGTGCATTTCTGATTTTCTCCAGGTTCTTCTCTTCTGGAACAATGTGTCCTGGAGTGATGGTGTGGCCTAGAAATTCCAGAGTCTGGTAACCAATCATGCACTTGGTTGGACGAGCGGTAAGCCCTGCTTCCTTGAGCCTATTAAACACTCTCTCCAAGGATTGTAAGTGGTCATTCAAGCTGTCACTGGAAATCAGAATATCATCCATGAATGAGATGATGGACGGATCCTGTAACGGATCTAGTAAAGTCCTCATCATGCGTGTAAACACACTAGGTGCATTGCTGAGTCCAAAGGGCATGACCTTGAATTCGTAGTGTCCACTGGGTGTACTGAAAGCTAACAGTGGTCGAATCTCCGGTTTGACTGGTATCTGATAGTACCCCCGATTCAGATCCACCTTCGAAAAGTACCGAGCCTTATGGAGCCTAGCGAATAACTGAGTTGGATTCGGCAAAGGTTCCACCTGAAACTGTGTATGACTGTTCAGCAGTCGGTAATCTATACACAACCTGTGTTCTCCACTTGGTTTGCGTAACAAAACTACCCCCGCATTGTATGGGGATGTGGATGGTGCAATCACGTCATCCTCCAGCAATTTTTTTATTTCCTCCTCCAGGGCCTTTTCTTTAGAGAATGGCACTGGGTAAACCTTCTGACGAACCGGCTCCTGTGTGGTCAAAGTCATCTCGAACTCCACCAACCTCGTTCGTCCTGGTTTATCCGTCAGTATCTCCTTATGAGACTTGAGAACCTGGGTTATCCTTTCCCTCTCCTGGGAGGTCAGATCAGGGTTCACTTGCACATCCCTATAGGTTTCCTGGTGTACTAAGGGATATTCCCTGCCCTCGCTGGTTCCCACTTCTGTCTCCACTGCAACTGCCATTGCCATGAGGTGAGCTGCCTTGTCTCCGGGTCTCTCTTCGTATTTCCGCAAGAGATTGATATGGAAAATCTTCGACTTTCCCCGGATCCGGATCTGATAGTTGGTTCTGGATATCACCCTTTCCACGGGAAATGGTCCTTGCCAACCTATCTCCAGTTTGTTGTTTCCCGTTGGGAGTAGCAACAAGACTTTATCTCCCACCTCGAGAGATCTTTCTTTAGACCTACGGTTGTAGTAAGCCGCATGTCTTTTCCTGGCCTTTTTCAAGTTTTGATTTGCCAGAGTTCATCCCTTGTGGAGTTTTTCTTTCAGTTCCTCCACGTATTGATAGGATGAGATCACTTCTTCTGACGTCCCCTCTTCAGTCCAACTCCTCAACATGGCTTCCAACGGTCCTTTGATTGGACGACCAAACAGCAACGTAGCGGGTGGTAGTCCTGTTGAGCCATGAGGAACTTCCCGATAGGCAAAGAGTGCTGCTGGGATATATTCATCCCACCTATCAGGTTTTTCCTGCGCTAATTTCCTGAGCATTGTCATCAACGTGCCGTTGAAACGCTCTACTTGTCCATTGGCTTGAGGGTGGTAAGGGCTGGTATGTATGTGGTTAGAGTGAAACACCCTAAATACTTCCTCCATGAGTTTTCCACAAAACTGAGATCCATTATCCGTCAGAATTTGATCCGGAAAGCCTAATCTGGTAAAGGCCTCCATCAGTGCGTCCGCCACTCTTTTCGAGTCAATCGTGGTCAACGGTATCGCCTCACCCCACATTGTACAGCAATCCACCATTGTGAGTATATACATGTTCCTCTTCCTAGTCCTGGGAAGTGGACCCACGATATCGATGGCTACCCTCTCGAAAGGAGAGTTCATGCTGGGCATCTCACCCAACATCACCGGTGCTGTCCAGTGTTTCGGTGCCACCCTCTGGCACTCAGGGCAGGACTTCACATACCGACGCACATCATCTGTCATTCCCGGCCAATAGTAGTGGCAGGAAATCCGCTGCATGGTGGCGGCAATACCCATGTGTCCACTAAAGGAGATGGTATGCCCCATATGAAGAATCTGGGACCGATGAGCTTTCGGGACGACCAACTGACCGTATAGGTTGTCTCCCCTTCCTGCTCTCCTGTAGAGTATCCTATTCTTCATGTAGTACTGCCCCCGTCCTGGTGGATCAGCACTTTTCTGCAGCTTTTTGTAGCAAGGACGTAAAGTATCATCCTCACTCTGGGCAGTTCGTAGCTCCCCCGGCATTGGGTTAGTCACAATTGCGTCTGCCTCTTCCGTTTTCGTCTGAGAGCGAGTCTGCATTGCTCCCATATGAATTGGCTCCCTGGGCATTCCCAGAAAGACATACCGGCAACCTAGGATGACTGGAAAAATGGGATCGGTCAATACAGCGGCCTTGATGGTGCCGGTGACGTACCTTGACCGAATCTCCACATTAGCAATGGGCAACTTCATGGTTACAGCACTCTTCTGTGCAGGCTGTATGTCCAATGTTTCACCTGTGAATTGTTCTGGATGTACCAGATCCGCAGAAATCACGGCCTCCCCGTCCAGTCCTGTGTCGTATAAACACTCCACTTGACGACCGTTAACCTCTACCAATTCCACTACAGGTGGTTTTTCCTGGTCTGGAGTCTCTTCCTCGGCCTCGACCTGTTCGGTGGGCTCCACCTTAGGTTTCCCTGAGCACACGACGAATTGAGTGTCTCCTGACTTTTCCCTGCAGTCAATAGCATTGTGCGTATTCGACTGACCTTGGTTGCACCATTTCCCTGTCCTAGATTTTCTATTGTCGGACTTGAATGAGCTCTCCTGGTGTCGAGCTTCCCTGTTGACCTTGGCATTTTCCGTGACAACCTCCTTGGAAGTCACTTGACATGCTGCAAAGTGAGGGTTCTTAGCCTTCGATTTGCAGTCCCTCGTATTGTGAGAGGGTGACTTACAAATTGAACACCACTTCTCCGACCACGGTCGTTTAGGTGTAGAACTGGAAGTGCTCTTGCTTCCCTCCTTCTTCTTCTCTGAACTATCCTCTGATTTTTGCACATAAGGTTCCCACTTTTTTGTTCCTGTGTTTTTGGCTTTCTTCTTGTCATGTTTCTCTTGACTTTTGGAGTTGGTGGAAAGGTTCTCCCCTGCCTCCCCATGTACCTCGACGAACCGTTCTGCTAATTTAGTCACGAGGTCAATACGTTCTGCTCCTTGTTCTCCCAGGAACGTCCTGAGAGGTTTAGACATTTGCTTCTTCAGCTGGTCGACCACCATGAGCTCTTCCAGACTCTCATAGTCATGTGCGAACCCAGCCAAATCCATCCACTTATGGAGATAAGATTTAAGACGCAAACTGTAGGCGGCAAACAACTCTCCCGGTTCTCGTTTCGCTGCTCGAAATTTTTTCCGGTAGGTATGTGACGTAACCTCGAATCGTTTCAGCAGAGCCGTCTTTAACTCATCATAATTGTTCTCATGTCCTGGTGGCAGGCGAGTATAAACCTCGTAACCGGTCCCGCGTAATCCCTGGGATAGCTTAAGATTCCATTTGTTACGCTCCAGACCCATAGCAACCGACATAGCCTCGAAGCGTTGAAGGTACTGGTCAATCTTCTCTTTGTCCTCCTCGTAGACCGCCAAAGGAAACTTCATGGCATGGTACCCATGTCCACCTACTGGTGTTGACCCTGGGATGGAGGAACCTCCAACTGCTCCCTCAGTTTCTCCATTAGATTGACTCTTCAACTCGAGTTCCCTCATCCGGTACTCGTGCTCCCTTTTCTGTGCTTCCTGTTCAGCGTCTAATTTCCTAGCTGCTTGCTCAGCTTCAAATTTCCTAGCTGCTTGCTCAGCTTCCAATTTCCTAGCTGCTTGCTCAGCTTCCAACTCCATCCTTCTCAATTCCAGCTCGGCCTTTCGATCATCCCTTTCTGCTTGACGATACTCTCTCTCCACTTCCTGTATGTAATCCGTTAGAGCAGACCCCGCCAATCCCATTTCTTCCCCCTTTGCCTTTAATTCTGCTGTGCTAAGTTTAGGGGTGGCCATTATACAGAGAGGTAAGCTAGCAGGTCTAGTACAATATAACTGCAAATTACTATACAGATATATGAACAAGTACTATAAATCTAGATATTACCACACACAGCACATTCACTCAGTGACAAGAGTAGAATCAGGACCACAGACCTATGCAGACGTGTGAAGTGTGAACAGGTAAGATATTAGTCCTAACCCCTATCCACATTCACTCTAGCTGGATTCTCCAAACTGATATCTCCCTCTTATAACTAAGGATCCCGTGTCAAAAGACCCCGTTGTCAGAAGATCCCACTGTCAAAGGTTCCTGCTTGCAGGAGATCTCGCTGTCCAAGGATCCCGTTTACGAGAGATCTCGCTGTCCAAAGATCACGTTTACGATAGATCCCGCTGTCCAAAGATCACGTTTACGATAGATCCCGCTGTCCAAAGATCCCGTTTACGAGAGATCCCACTGTCCAAATATCACGTTTACGAGCCCCCAATAATGTCGTGTCCTCCTTTAAAGTGTCGTCCCTGGAGTGAGGAGATCCGACACCCACATTATAATATTATTTTTTTTCCCCCTCAATATTCTGGAGAATCCACCCGCTTCCGTCCAACACACTCCATCAGCCTATGGACACCTTTTCCTATCACTCTCACACTGTCGTACTATGCCCCCTTCTCATACTTCCCCAACGCAACATACTCAACAACTCTTGCTTCTAGAAATTAATAAAGATTAATTTATTAAAATAAAAGTGTAACGTGTATGAGACGTGTATGCGAAGAAAATGTGTGACGTGTTCTATAAAGTGTGTAGACTCTGTCTCTCAGACATCAACTCAGTCAGCTGATCACAGCAAAGATAGACCACAGCACGTTACGTCAGAACAAGTACGTCTCACCCGTTGCCGGAACCATCTTGCCGGATAATGCTTTGCCTCTGTAGACCTCTGGTAATCCAATTTCATGAACATCCGAAATAGACACCGGTGGTATTAACAGTTAATCATGGACCGGTTGCACTCTACACAATGTCCGTTCCTAACGTTCCTTAACAAACTGCACAAGTCTTTTGTAGTGTGTATGCAGTTAGTTAGTTAGTTAGTTAGTCGACAGATCATCCTCGTTGCACATCGAACCATTCAGTCCATAAGTGCTAATTACTAATGTTAATTGTTACTGTACTAACACTAGGTACTCTTAGCCGGTTCTCGGTTCGTTACTACTGTCTAATGCTGTGTGGTGCATCAATATGCATCACTCTCTTTGATGAATCAATTTCCTTCTAGCGTAAGTTATGTTTCTGTATGCAACTTTATTGACTCTTGAACTGGTGTTCTTCCTAATGGTTTTTTTTAATTCTTTCCCAAAACTTGTAGAGTTTCCTTGGATCTGGTAGGGAACCTAGGATAGAAACAACACATCTGGTGATAGTACTAGTCACTGATCCTTTCGGCTGAGTGTAAGCCTATCACCTTGCTTAATGATCTTTAGCTAACTAGACTTAGTCACAGAGCAGATTAGCTACCCACCTAGAGTCGAATCAGGCTATGACAAAGAAAAAATATCAGCAAACAGAATGCGGAACCCCGCCCACCAGGGACACCTACGGGAAGATCCCAATTATCCTTCCTTACTCAATTCTCAACTAGTAAAGCTTATCAACACTTCACTAATCTATTCTAGCTAACAGAGCCAAGTATCACTTCACTACTCTAGCTAGTTTCCACTAACAGTGCTAATCATCACACTCTAGTTTAACAAGGCCACAGTCTATATTAATTAGAACTAATAGACTATATTGACTACCTTATGTAAAAACCGCCTCATTCCCGGGATGGCTACTACACTTTGCCATAACGGCACATGCTAGTTAATCTTAAATTAATCTAACACTGTAGAGCTCTCCCACAAACACGTCCATCATAATCCACGGTTCTTGGTCAACTCCCCCCTAGTTGATCCCAACTCGGGTTTATATGGCAAACTACCAAAGTTGGCCACGTGACGTTCTCCTTTATGCCCCCACACAGGTGGCACAGTGGCAAATCATCCCCTGTCAAGAACTATTTTCCTGGCTTAAATCCTGTCAAAGTTGTCAGTAATTGCCTAGATTCTCAAAACAAGCCAGCTAGTTTCTGTAAACTCCCAACAAAGAGTTTCGATACCAAGCTGCCAATCATCTTGATGTTCCGGAAACCAAGAATTGACAGATGCACTGTTTTCCGTACTAGGTACTTCCGTTTTACATCTGCCCCTGTGATCTCACGGCTTCCATCTGCATTCAAATGTTGACAAACTTGTCACTCTTCTGTTCCGTGGTGACAATCCCAGCAGCCATTTCCGTCTGATGTCCGGCAGTATAGATGACAAACGGAACCATTCCATATCCTTCTCCCTCACCACCAAATGTGTTTATGGGCTGACACGATGTAACCTGTACAACTGTGTTTACTCTGTTAGTACAAATAGATGTCGCTGGTCGATCGTCCGCTTAATCCGAAAATCCTCTGTAATAATCAACCGGATAAACACACGGTTTCATTTTGTGACAGTTGGTCTGAGAGATAAGGTCAACTTTACCCATATGAAGTGGTACATTGTTTATGCTGGGTCGGTCTGAGAAATAAGGTCAACTTTACCCATATGAAGTTGTACATTTTATGCTGGGTTGGTCTGAGAGATAAGGTCAACTTTACCCATATGAAGTTGTACATTTTATGCTGGGTTGGTCTGAGAGATAAGGTCAACTTTACCCATATGAAGTTGTACATTTTATGCTGGGTTGGTCTGAGAGATAAGGTCAACTTTACCCATATGAAGTCGTACATTGTTTATGCTGGGTCGGTCTGAGAAATAAGGTCAACTTTACCCATATGAAGTCGTACATTTTATGCTGGGTTGGTCTGAGAGATAAGGTCAACTTTACCCATATGAAGTTGTACAATTTATGCTGGGTTGGTCTGAGAGATAAGGTCAACTTTACCCATATGAAGTTGTACATTTTATGCTGGGTTGGTCTGAGAGATAAGGTCAACTTTACCCATATGAAGTTGTACATTTTATGCTGTGTTGGTCTGAGCGATAAGGTCAACTTTACCCATATGAAGTCGTACATTTTATGCTGGGTTGGTCTGAGAGATAACGTCAACTTTACCCATATGAAGTTGTACATTTTATGCTGGGTTGGTCTGAGAGATTAGGTCAACTTTACCCATATGAAGTCGTACATTGTTTATGCTGGGTCGGTCTGAGAAATAAGGTCAACTTTACCCATATGAAGTTGTACATTTTATGCTGGGTTGGTCTGAGAGATAAGGTCAACTTTACCCATATGAAGTCATACATTTTATGCTGGGTTGACCTGAGAGCTAAGGTCAACTTTACCCATATGAAGTCGTAGATGTTTTATGCTGGGTCGGCCTGAGAGCTAAGGTCAACTTTACCCATATGAAGTCGTACATTTTATGCTGGGTTGGTCTGAGAGATAAGGTCAACTTTACCCATATGAAGTGGTACATTGTTTATGCTGGGTCGGTCTGAGAAATAAGGTCAACTTTACCCATATGAAGTTGTACATTTTATGCTGGGTTGGTCTGAGAGATAAGGTCAACTTTACCCATATGAAGTTGTACATTTTATGCTGGGTTGGTCTGAGAGATAAGGTCAACTTTACCCATATGAAGTGGTACATTGTTTATGCTGGGTCGGTCTGAGAAATAAGGTCAACTTTACCCATATGAAGTTGTACATTTTATGCTGGGTTGGTCTGAGAGATAAGGTCAACTTTACCCATATGAAGTCGTACATTTTATGCTGGGTTGGTCTGAGAGATAAGGTCAACTTTACCCATATGAAGTCGTAAATGATTTATGCTGGGTTGACCTGAGAGCTAAGGTCAACTTTACCCATATGAAGTCGTACATGTTTTATGCTGGGTCGGCCTGAGAGCTAAGGTCAACTTTACCCATATGAAGTCGTACATTTTATGCTGGGTTGGTCTGAGAGATAAGGTCAACTTTACCCATATGAAGTGGTACATTGTTTATGCTGGGTCGGTCTGAGAAATAAGGTCAACTTTACCCATATGAAGTTGTACATTTTATGCTGGGTTGGTCTGAGAGATAAGGTCAACTTTACCCATATGAAGTCGTACATTGTTTATGCTGGGTCGGTCTGAGAAATAAGGTCAACTTTACCCATATGAAGTTGTACATTTTATGCTGGGTTGGTCTGAGAGATAAGGTCAACTTTACCCATATGAAGTGGTACATTGTTTATGCTGGGTCGGTCTGAGAAATAAGGTCAACTTTACCCATATGAAGTTGTACATTTTATGCTGGGTTGGTCTGAGAGATAAGGTCAACTTTACCTATATGAAGTCGTACATTTTATGCTGGGTTGGTCTGAGAGATAAGGTCAACTTTACCCATATGAAGTCGTAAATGATTTATGCTGGGTTGACCTGAGAGCTAAGGTCAACTTTACCCATATGAAGTCGTACATGTTTTATGCTGGGTCGGCCTGAGAGCTAAGGTCAACTTTACCCATATGAAGTCGTACATTTTATGCTGGGTCGGTCTGAGAAATAAGGTCAACTTTACCCATATGAAGTTGTACATTTTATCCTGGGTTGGTCTGAGAGATAAGGTCAACTTTACCCATATGAAGTTGTACATTTTATGCTGGGTTGGTCTGAGAGATAAGGTCAACTTTACCCATATGAAGTTGTACATTTTATGCTGGGTTGGTCTGAGAGATAAGGTCAACTTTACCCATATGAAGTCGTACATTGTTTATGCTGAGTCGGTCTGAGAAATAAGGTCAACTTTACCCATATGAAGTCGTACATTTTATGCTGGGTTGGTCTGAGAGATAAGGTCAACTTTACCCATATGAAGTGGTACATTGTTTATGCTGGGTCGGTCTGAGAAATAAGGTCAACTTTACCCATATGAAGTCGTACATTTTATGCTGGGTTGGTCTGAGAGATAAGGTCAACTTTACCCATATGAAGTTGTACAATTTATGCTGGGTTGGTCTGAGAGATAAGGTCAACTTTACCCATATGAAGTTGTACATTTTATGCTGGGTTGGTCTGAGAGATAAGGTCAACTTTACCCATATGAAGTTGTACATTTTATGCTGTGTTGGTCTGAGCGATAAGGTCAACTTTACCCATATGAAGTCGTACATTTTATGCTGGGTTGGTCTGAGAGATAACGTCAACTTTACCCATATGAAGTTGTACATTTTATGCTGGGTTGGTCTGAGAGATTAGGTCAACTTTACCCATATGAAGTCGTACATTGTTTATGCTGGGTCGGTCTGAGAAATAAGGTCAACTTTACCCATATGAAGTTGTACATTTTATGCTGGGTTGGTCTGAGAGATAAGGTCAACTTTACCCATATGAAGTCATACATTTTATGCTGGGTTGACCTGAGAGCTAAGGTCAACTTTACCCATATGAAGTCGTAGATGTTTTATGCTGGGTCGGCCTGAGAGCTAAGGTCAACTTTACCCATATGAAGTCGTACATTTTATGCTGGGTTGGTCTGAGAGATAAGGTCAACTTTACCCATATGAAGTGGTACATTGTTTATGCTGGGTCGGTCTGAGAAATAAGGTCAACTTTACCCATATGAAGTTGTACATTTTATGCTGGGTTGGTCTGAGAGATAAGGTCAACTTTACCCATATGAAGTTGTACATTTTATGCTGGGTTGGTCTGAGAGATAAGGTCAACTTTACCCATATGAAGTGGTACATTGTTTATGCTGGGTCGGTCTGAGAAATAAGGTCAACTTTACCCATATGAAGTTGTACATTTTATGCTGGGTTGGTCTGAGAGATAAGGTCAACTTTACCCATATGAAGTCGTACATTTTATGCTGGGTTGGTCTGAGAGATAAGGTCAACTTTACCCATATGAAGTCGTAAATGATTTATGCTGGGTTGACCTGAGAGCTAAGGTCAACTTTACCCATATGAAGTCGTACATGTTTTATGCTGGGTCGGCCTGAGAGCTAAGGTCAACTTTACCCATATGAAGTCGTACATTTTATGCTGGGTTGGTCTGAGAGATAAGGTCAACTTTACCCATATGAAGTGGTACATTGTTTATGCTGGGTCGGTCTGAGAAATAAGGTCAACTTTACCCATATGAAGTTGTACATTTTATGCTGGGTTGGTCTGAGAGATAAGGTCAACTTTACCCATATGAAGTCGTACATTGTTTATGCTGGGTCGGTCTGAGAAATAAGGTCAACTTTACCCATATGAAGTTGTACATTTTATGCTGGGTTGGTCTGAGAGATAAGGTCAACTTTACCCATATGAAGTGGTACATTGTTTATGCTGGGTCGGTCTGAGAAATAAGGTCAACTTTACCCATATGAAGTTGTACATTTTATGCTGGGTTGGTCTGAGAGATAAGGTCAACTTTACCTATATGAAGTCGTACATTTTATGCTGGGTTGGTCTGAGAGATAAGGTCAACTTTACCCATATGAAGTCGTAAATGATTTATGCTGGGTTGACCTGAGAGCTAAGGTCAACTTTACCCATATGAAGTCGTACATGTTTTATGCTGGGTCGGCCTGAGAGCTAAGGTCAACTTTACCCATATGAAGTCGTACATTTTATGCTGGGTCGGTCTGAGAAATAAGGTCAACTTTACCCATATGAAGTTGTACATTTTATCCTGGGTTGGTCTGAGAGATAAGGTCAACTTTACCCATATGAAGTTGTACATTTTATGCTGGGTTGGTCTGAGAGATAAGGTCAACTTTACCCATATGAAGTTGTACATTTTATGCTGGGTTGGTCTGAGAGATAAGGTCAACTTTACCCATATGAAGTCGTACATTGTTTATGCTGAGTCGGTCTGAGAAATAAGGTCAACTTTACCCATATGAAGTCGTACATTTTATGCTGGGTTGGTCTGAGAGATAAGGTCAACTTTACCCATATGAAGTGGTACATTGTTTATGCTGGGTCGGTCTGAGAAATAAGGTCAACTTTACCCATATGAAGTTGTACAATTTATGCTGGGTTGGTCTGAGAGATAAGGTCAACTTTACCCATATGAAGTTGTACATTTTATGCTGGGTTGGTCTGAGAGATAAGGTCAACTTTACCCATATGAAGTCATACATTTTATGCTGGGTTGACCTGAGAGCTAAGGTCAACTTTACCCATATGAAGTCGTAGATGTTTTATGCTGGGTCGGCCTGAGAGCTAAGGTCAACTTTACCCATATGAAGTCGTACATTTTATGCTGGGTTGGTCTGAGAGATAAGGTCAACTTTACCCATATGAAGTGGTACATTGTTTATGCTGGGTCGGTCTGAGAAATAAGGTCAACTTTACCCATATGAAGTTGTACATTTTATGCTGGGTTGGTCTGAGAGATAAGGTCAACTTTACCCATATGAAGTTGTACATTTTATGCTGGGTTGGTCTGAGAGATAAGGTCAACTTTACCCATATGAAGTGGTACATTGTTTATGCTGGGTCGGTCTGAGAAATAAGGTCAACTTTACCCATATGAAGTTGTACATTTTATGCTGGGTTGGTCTGAGAGATAAGGTCAACTTTACCCATATGAAGTCGTACATTTTATGCTGGGTTGGTCTGAGAGATAAGGTCAACTTTACCCATATGAAGTCGTAAATGATTTATGCTGGGTTGACCTGAGAGCTAAGGTCAACTTTACCCATATGAAGTCGTACATGTTTTATGCTGGGTCGGCCTGAGAGCTAAGGTCAACTTTACCCATATGAAGTCGTACATTTTATGCTGGGTTGGTCTGAGAGATAAGGTCAACTTTACCCATATGAAGTGGTACATTGTTTATGCTGGGTCGGTCTGAGAAATAAGGTCAACTTTACCCATATGAAGTTGTACATTTTATGCTGGGTTGGTCTGAGAGATAAGGTCAACTTTACCCATATGAAGTCGTACATTGTTTATGCTGGGTCGGTCTGAGAAATAAGGTCAACTTTACCCATATGAAGTTGTACATTTTATGCTGGGTTGGTCTGAGAGATAAGGTCAACTTTACCCATATGAAGTGGTACATTGTTTATGCTGGGTCGGTCTGAGAAATAAGGTCAACTTTACCCATATGAAGTTGTACATTTTATGCTGGGTTGGTCTGAGAGATAAGGTCAACTTTACCTATATGAAGTCGTACATTTTATGCTGGGTTGGTCTGAGAGATAAGGTCAACTTTACCCATATGAAGTCGTAAATGATTTATGCTGGGTTGACCTGAGAGCTAAGGTCAACTTTACCCATATGAAGTCGTACATGTTTTATGCTGGGTCGGCCTGAGAGCTAAGGTCAACTTTACCCATATGAAGTCGTACATTTTATGCTGGGTCGGTCTGAGAAATAAGGTCAACTTTACCCATATGAAGTTGTACATTTTATCCTGGGTTGGTCTGAGAGATAAGGTCAACTTTACCCATATGAAGTTGTACATTTTATGCTGGGTTGGTCTGAGAGATAAGGTCAACTTTACCCATATGAAGTTGTACATTTTATGCTGGGTTGGTCTGAGAGATAAGGTCAACTTTACCCATATGAAGTCGTACATTGTTTATGCTGAGTCGGTCTGAGAAATAAGGTCAACTTTACCCATATGAAGTCGTACATTTTATGCTGGGTTGGTCTGAGAGATAAGGTCAACTTTACCCATATGAAGTGGTACATTGTTTATGCTGGGTCGGTCTGAGAAATAAGGTCAACTTTACCCATATGAAGTTGTACAATTTATGCTGGGTTGGTCTGAGAGATAAGGTCAACTTTACCCATATGAAGTTGTACATTTTATGCTGGGTTGGTCTGAGAGATAAGGTCAACTTTACCCATATGAAGTTGTACATTTTATGCTGGGTTGGTCTGAGCGATAAGGTCAACTTTACCCATATGAAGTCGTACATTTTATGCTGGGTTGGTCTGAGAGATAAGGTCAACTTTACCCATATGAAGTCGTAAATGATTTATGCTGGGTTGACCTGAGAGCTAAGGTCAACTTTACCCATATGAAGTCGTACATGTTTTATGCTGGGTCAGCCTGAGAGCTAAGGTCAACTTTACCCACACTTATGCAAGTAATCATAAGTTTATCCTTTCGTATAATTCATTCATTCGGTAGCAAGTGCGTTGCAGGAAACTTCGCTCCCATAACAACCTTCCAGAAAACCTCTCAGTCTTAAGCAAGATGTCCCGCCTTCGATACACCCATCTGGAGTTCATTCTTCGCATCCTGCACCCATCTTCTCTTTGGCCTTCCTTTTCTTCTCTTCTTGGTCATATACCATGATTGTTCTTTCCAAACTTTCGTATCAGAACCCGCATTACTTTCCAGCCTCTTACCCAGACAGTCTTGGCGTGATCCCTACATACCCAGCCAGGTACCAACAAGCCATTGTTGCGGAAGCCCGTCGTGGCTGTGGGAAGAGTTGGGACCATCACATTGTGTAGGTCGAAGAACGGAGAAATAGGTGGTTAGTCTTTCCCATCCATAGACAACGCCCAGAGCTGATATAAAACCCTCGTCCGTCCGCGCTTAGCCAGTCATTACTTTACCCATGTCCAGCTTAAAAGTCGACAGGGTCGACTTCATTGCACCGGGTTTTATCTCATATGGCTCAAGTCTCTTTCCACAGCACGGAAAGCGTCACGCAAAGCACGAACTCCGTAGCTCCAGCGACGACCACTAGGAGTCTCCAAAAAATTAACCCGTGAACCGAAGGATGCTGCCCGGAATCGAACCCACCACCCTTGGAGCCCGAGGCAGACGGCTTTATCACTTCGCCACGGAGTCTCCCTTGTCCAGCCGATGATGATTACCGTATCCATGCTTACCCAGACAATCATTACTGTACCCGTGCTTACCCAGACAATCATTACTTGACCTCTACCGACACAGCCCTACTTAGACAATCATCATTGTACACGCGTGTAACCAGGCTATCATCACTTTACCCTTGTCTCACTGTGAGTGTCAATCAATGCCTGCTATTGTATTCCTCATGCTATGAAGTTAAGAGCGCCCTAGCATTTATGTTTATAAATGTCTTGACCCCGGCTAACGCAGGCAGCGGGCTCCGAGTTCAAGCGAGGTACGCACTGATTAAGCTAAAGTATTAGTTGCATATCCTTTACAGCACGTCGCAGTCAACACCAGCATTTTTTGCTGTTGTGGTGTCTTGGCAAGTACTTCAGTAATTTGCCATTGCTTTCTGAACGACCGGCAGCCATACCATTTCGGAAAAACACCAGCGAAAGGCGGTCTGCTACCAAATCGCGAGGAGCTGTGTTTCGAACGCAGGTATGCGGGATTACGAACTGCGTCCGTAACACCTTCGCCACGAAGTAGCGATTAAGCTAAAATCAAAATTAAGAGGTGCAGAAACATGTGTATCGAAATACCTTGCAATCAGAAACATGTGTATCGAAATACCTTGCAATCAGAAACATGTGTATCGAAATACCTTGCAATCAGAAACATGTGTATCGAAATACCTTGCAATCAGAAACATGTGTATCGAAATACCTTGCAATCAACGCGATTGAGTGCCTGTGCGCTTGTGTATCTTGTGTCTCCTTCACTCTCTCTTCCCTCTCCCACTCTTTCTCCCTCCTCATTCCAGCTAAATGTATTTGTCTGTCTACCCTTCTCAGCAGAATTTTGGCTTTGGTAACTAACATGCAAGCTTGTGCGTGTTTACTGGTAACTCTCTCGCGTTCAGGCGCTTTGCCCGCACGCAAGCTGCCGCCTTTCGCGTGGCGTACGAAGTGTGAGAACGAGAATGATGCCGTGTGAAATACGTAGTGGAAGACCCGTACAGCTGGCACAGGCCGTGTTGTGATTGGATGACGGCGAGAGCAGCAGACGTACAGGGATGCGCTGCCACGTGACGTAACGAGCAAGGAGCGGACGGTAGAGCGTTGAGCCACTCGTCATTAGTGATAGAGAAATACATTCGCCCGTAGTAGTAATGGTAGTGCGGAGCCGCTCCGTGGCAAAGAGGCTACGGATGCAGTTCATAATCCCACATGCCCGCATTCAAGACACAAATGCGGCGATTTGTCAGCAGACCGACTTGCGTTGGATTTTTACAAATTGGTATGGGTGCTGGTCGTTCAGAAAGCAATGGCAAACTGCTGAACGTGAACTTGCCAAGATATAATTAACAAGCAAAGCATGATGGGTTGACTGTGACGTCCTGAAAAGGATATGCAGCTAACTTCTTGGTTTTGTAATTTGGCCTGTATAACAAGCCGTAAAAAATTTCTTTTCTCTTCGCAGACTGGTTTTCCACATAACATTAAAAGCATAAAAACTATGTATTATGATTTCAAAGTAAAATAGATAATGTATTAGAACATTATCAACCACTTAAAATAAAGCCATCATTTTCTCTCAAACTCTAAAGATTCTGTAAAGTTTCTATCCCTTTATTTAGAAGGCATTTAACTATTGATAATTCTTTAAAAGGTTTATACAACTTTCAGACAAATACACAAATATTTAAATTACATAATACAGTCACGCCAATGGTAGTAATGTCCCTTGAAATGTCTCATGTTGGTATGTCCCTTTGTAATATATGACGTCATGTACGTCGCATGATCAGCCGATTCGTTTGCGAATAGACCCTGATTCGATTATGAATAAAACTGAGCTGTATTCACAATTGGAAAAAAAGGCTGGCCCAGTGGATAGAATGCAACGTTCTTATTCGGGAGACCCGGGTTCGAGTCTTCGATAAGGTGTAGATTTTTTCTATCGGAGGCAAAAAAACAAAACAAAAAAAAACCCTATTCTGCACAGTTTGCGGCGACTGCACTAGCCAGGCGGCCTTAATTACTTGGGTTCAAGACCCTTCCCTGTCTTATACCGCAAAGTACTATATGCCATCAATAATAATTTTTAGTAGTAGTAGTAGCAGCGACGACGAATCTTTGGCGCCGTAAAACCAGACTGCTCTAGATATTATGTACGTGTGTACATGCATGCATATCTAAACTTGAGTAAGACCAGTCTACTCTAGCAAAAAAAGAAAGATGCTGAACACGGAGGCAGCCAGCCAAGAGTCGCGCACCACGTTAGGATGCCATGCAAACAGGCTATGGGAGCGAGCGTAAGAAGAAGCGGGAAAACCTGTAATATCTACATGACTGCAGCGACTCGCAGAATAAATAAATGTATTTCGATGTTTGATCAGCTAGGTTTCTCTGGGCCCTGGGTTGGAAGCGACGTCGAAGTCCAACTGACCGGTGTAGGGGTTGGCCCGGCTATCACGCCGTCTGCGCACCAGCAGTTTAAGAATGAGAACGCTCATAATCTGTTTTGGCCTCGTCGACTGCCACTCATGTCTGAACTAGGTAAAATGTCACACTAATTTCTGAACTGTGGAAAAGTCACAATCATTTCTGAACTAGGTAAAATGTCACTTATTTATGGACTGTGGAAAATTATCTACTCATGTCTGAACTAGGTATAATGTCACTCATTTCTGAACTCTGGAAAATTTCTTACTCATGTCTGAACTAGGTATAATGTCACTCATTTCTGAACTGTTGACAATTTCCTACTCATGGCTGAACTAGGTAAAATGTCACACTAATTTCTGAGCTGTGGAAAATTTCCTACTCGTGGCTGATCTAGGTACAATGTCACACTAATTTCTGAACTGTGGAAAATTTCCTACTCATGGCTGAACTAGGTCAAATGTCACACTCTAATATGGACTACATACAACGGCTAATTTTAAAGTTCAGCTGCCTGCAACGGCTCACCTGTCAGCCCTTTTTTGTGATGAGCGTACCAATCTAGCACAGTTCAATTCATTAATATATTCACAGTATTGATTGGCGTTCATAGAAGTAGAAGGAAGAAGTTGAGACTAGAGGACCCAGTAGACAGTATAAAAATCGAAAGCTGTAGCTACTGCAGCGGGATTCAAACGTGTCACCCCCAAGTGATGACAGCGCCTCGCTGCAGAAGCAAGTGTACTTCGATGTATGACCAACTAGAAACCTCTTTGAGTGTCTTAAAGAGGTGTCTTCATTAGCCAGGTCTATCAGCCACCTGAGGCCACAAGTATGGCACAGTAATCCAGCTAAGAAGTGAGGGCCCCGTAAGAGAGAGCACTGCATGCAACACTGTATGGAACAAAAGAGGAACTGCAAGAAACTGTTGACTATATCATGAGAGCTTGTCTGTTGGTGTAAACATGAACGAATGGACGCAAGGGAGAAAAAAAACAACCAAAAGGTTGTTTAAAATGCGAGTTGATCGACTTAATTGCACCGGGTTGTACACCATGGCGGCCTGTCGAAAGTGTCGCACAAAGCATGAACTCCGTATCTCCAGCGACAACACACAGAAGTCTTCGGGAAAACTACACTCGTGAACCGAATGTCATAGCCCGGAATCAAACTCACAACCACAGGTCCGCATGGCCGAACGGGTAAGAACGCGTGTTCTTAAACATCCGATATGCTGATGCCGAGGTAAGCGGTTCACCCCCACACTGCACAGCTGGACTAAAATGTTGACCTATCATCCTTGACTTTGGAACGTAAATTACAAGTACCTCTGAAGTCGGGGTGTGTTCGCCTGATGGACAGGGACACTATTAATAGGGAAAGCTAATCCACACGCGAAATTCAGTCCATCACTACTATAAAATAGTGTGTATGGACTACGCTTGAGTTCAAAACGTTCAAAACCTTGGGAACACTAGACCGGCGACCAAACCACTTCGCCACGGAGACTCCCGCGCAAGAAGAAGAGGAAGACAAAAGAAGAAGAGGAAGACAAAAGAAGAAGCCAGCACCATATGGTCAATAATATCCCCCAAGGAGTGTAAATGATATCTTGTGTCATGCCTCGACTAACTACGATGACTCACAGAGACTTAGACTATATACATTCCTCACACTGCCGCTGCAAACACTGATCTGGTTTTGCACTTGTCGCCCGTTACAACATAAGTCCTTCTCAGGTACGGTACACCTGCCTCATCCAGCTCTTGGCGTCCGTCTTGGCGCAGACAGCGAGAGCAATATAAATGTTAGCGGCTGTTGATTCCCCAGTCAGATTATGGTTGAGTTTTTGGGAGTATGGCACCTGTGTTTTTTTTTAATGGTTAAGTTTGTTTTTTAGTTTTGGGTGAGAATGTGTGTGTGTGTGTGTGTGTTTTTTTTTTTTGCTCGACGTTTTATCTTCTCGGATATTTTTTTCTAAGTTGAAGATTTCTGAAAAGGGGCGAGGGAGGGGAGGGAATTTTCTAAGCCAGGTATTAACACTGCTCTACCAAGAGCGTATTTTTGTTTTTTGTTTTTAAAAGGAGCTTTTATTTTTTTTTAAATTAGCTTTGTTTGTTCATAAAGTAGAGGGGGTCTTTGACAAGGTGAAGTAAATTACAGAGATGATTTCACGTCTGCTTTGTGACGCCTGCTGGTTTGATGGTCAAGGTTATCGTTAGAACTCACTCTTCGGGCGTTGTAATCGTCTGTGGTTCAGCCATACAAGGGAGCAGGAATTGAAGAGAGAGAGAGAGAGAGAGAGAGAGAGAGAGAGAGAGAGAGAGAGAGAGAGAGAGAACTATACCATCTATACCGTCTAATATCCCCCCCCCATTCTTCCCCCCCCCATTCTTATCTCCCCCCCCCCATTCTTTTCTCCTCTCTCTCTCTCTCTCTCTCTCTCTCTCTCTCTCTCTCTCTCTCTCTCTCTCTCTCTCTCTCTCTCTCTCTCTCTCTTCCCCACAGGCAACTCGACCATTTTTGCCCTCGAAAAATTCTGAGAGATGAATGTGCTTGTAGAACTGGAGTTCAAAATCTCGAAGACGTTGCTAGAAAGATAAGAAAAATGGATAAGAAATAAGGTGGAAGAACAGGAAAGAAAGAAGTGGACATGTAGAAGGGAAAGAAGAATAATTGTGTTTATATTCCAGGTATACGTCTGCTTCTTCTTGAGATTAGATAAACATTCCACAACTGTACGTCATCATCATCATCGTTCATTTTTTTGCCGTTAAGCGTCATGGGGGGGAATAGATAACGTTCTAGCTCCTAATTTACCGAACCATTTGATCTTCTGCCTTTCAATCTACATGGCACACAATATTGATCCCACTGTCTGTCTGATAACACCATTTCTTACTCCGTCTCGGATAGTTCAGTTTACATCTCATCTCGCAGGAGTGAATTTTTGAAACACGAGGAAAACAGCTGTACGTATTACTTACTATTTCCTTATTTTACGGTCCTGAGTGCAGTGATGTCGGTTCTTGACTCAACTCAACTCCTTATTTTACGTTCTTTTCGTCGTCTGCGTTTGACATAACTGTCATCTGCTGACAATAGTATCTTGCTGTGTAGAACAGGGAGGATCATCATCATCATCATCATCATCATCATCATCATCATCATCATCATCGTCATCATCCATTGGTCTTGTGCAGAACTTCTCCCCCAAAGCAATCTTACAGAGTTACAGAGGTATATGTTATCTTCTCACTGAATCCACGTACCTGCGCCAGCGCCTACCCTGGGTTGTCTCCTACCTGCGATCGTTAAATGTTAGAAGACTGTAGAAGTCTCCCAGAGCTTCCACTGTTCAATCACTAAGCAAGTCTCTCTAAGACATCGTCGTCATCATTATCATCATCATAATGCGCCTCGCCAGTTAGCTTGGGTGGTCATATTTCGCCATCTCACACGATCTCCCGAGCCGTGGATCAACTCTGTGTTCTTGTATCGACCATGCCACGTGGCTAAGCCATCCATATATTTACTTATCTGCCTTCCCCCGGTTCTTTCCCCCTCAATCTTGCCAGTTGTCATCCAATTCTCTAATTTATTTCTTCTTATAATCTCTGTTGAACGAAACATGGCTGTCTTGACATTTGTAAAGAAGATAGCTTCCTTTCCAGCAGTAACCATACTAGTCGATGACCGTTGCCATTGTCTCCAAAAATGAGATTCCTCTGGCAACCGTCGTGAAATTGGAGACCTAACCAAAAACTATCTGTCGGCTGCTCTTCAACTTCATCCACCACATGCACTCACGGCTTCAAGTAATCTTGATGGGGCACTAAACAGGTACTCTACCTTGCCCAACGGTATCCCGTAAGACTCCAGGTGTCATTACGTCGGAGATGTCTGGCGAGACACAAGTAACTCGGTATTGATCCCGAATCCGTGGCTGTGACCTTGACATCAGTGATAACAACTTCACCGCAGAGCAAGCACGGCATGAGATTTCTGATCGTCAGAAGCTTTCCCTTCCCGCAATGTTTCGGCCATTTACCTTTCTGGCACTCTCTGCTGGCGCACCCAACCGGGTCATGACTCCGGGTGTCTTTCTCCTGCCATGCATTCGTACCCACGATCGAATCGTTTTCTAACTTAGCCCCACAAATGCGTATTGTGCCTGCTGCCAAGCCATACCTCCCTCGGGGAGGCGAACATCGTGCACCCGGTGCTTTGCGCCCTCACACATATTCTAGCAATCGTTGCCCGTGGGTTGATTTCGGTCACCCTCCCGGCGCGGGTTATGTTTTGTGACAGTGCCTATTATTATGTGAAATCAATAGTGTCTGGCGTGTGGTGCTAACTATAGCTGTTCATTGAAGGTGCTCTGCTGATCAATGAGTCGTTCAAGTGTCGTTTCCGCGATGGAGGTTGGCTGCGATGCGTCCTCAGTACTAGGAATATCATTTGTTGCGGAACAAGCGAGACAACTAAGAATGCAAATAAACACATTTATAAGTACTGGTTGTCGTTCATTCTACTTCTTTCTCTTACTTCTATGAGTGTCAGTCTGTACGTGTGCATTTGTTTATGTGTCATCTCCAGTACTGTCTGCCCTTCGCATAGGTTGTACACTCTGCAGACTTCTGTTTGTCCATCTCTTGATGGTAGCTTCCCACTTGTATTGTTGTCTACCCATTTATTGTCCGCCTTCGGCTTTTCCCTCTAGTATCATCATCATCTTCCACTTCTGCCGTCAAGCGTCGTGGGGAGGAATAATTTGCGTTCCAGCGCCCGGTGGGCGGCACTGGATAGTGCCATTCCGTGTGGTTGTACAATGTCGTTGATGTCGTCAATCGACTTTCTTCTTTGACGTCCTCGTTCCTCTAGTATGATTGTTATAAAAGGTGTCATGGCGTATACAAGTAGTACCACCACCCGTTGTTTATGTAGACTTTCCGAGAGAAGAGAGAGAGAGAGAGAGAGAGAAGAGAGAGAGAGAGAGAGAGAGAGAGAGAGAGAGAGAGAGAGAGAGAGATGAAAAACATATTCTTATACATCTTGAATATTTGAAATAAAAATGTGTTTATGAAGACAGCTGTAAATCCACAAGGAGACACGCATGCATAAATGATTACAGGAAGTGCTCACAAACTGCGCATGTCTGGGAATTACTTAAGGGGGTTTTTCTTACATTTGTACAAGAGTATTCCGGGCCATTATACACGGAAAAAACAAGCTTTTTTTTAAAAGTTTATAGATGAACATTTATAGAGCTCGTTATGGTTCTTCTTCTTCTTCTTCTTCTTCTTCTTCTTCTTCTTCTTCTTCTTCTTCTTCTACTACTACTACTACTACTACTACTACTACTACTACTACTACTACTACTACTACTACTACTACTACTACTACTACTACTACTACTACTACTACTACTACAACTCCTCCTCCTGCTCATGTTGCTCCTCCTCCTCCTGCTGCTCCTCCTCCTCCTCGTTGTGTCCAAATTGACGAACTAGCATACAGATAGTTCGCCTTGTCTATTAAATAGTAATTGTCATCATTTCAACGTGTGACGTATTGTAGACAATGTTAGGCCAAGAGTTTGTGGACCAAACGGCACTCGGTCAGTGATTTGATCAATGACCACTTAATATCTCCACACAATGTCCAAGTATATTGTAGTATATTTTATAGGGAAAGTGAATTGTTGTGACAAAAGGTTGCATCAAGTACATACGATACATCGTGTATATGCAAGAATATATATATATATATATATATATATATATATATATATATATATATATATATCTGTGAGGTACTTGTTTTGTTGTTGTTGTTGGTGTTGTTGTTGTTTGTTTGTCGTGTTCGCTCGCTTTGAACTCAAGTGTAGTCCATACACGTGCCACTACTTCTTCTTGTGCACTGGAATGATTTTGGCGTGTGGATTAGCTTTCCCTAATACCAATGTCCTTCGCCATTAGGCGAACCCACTCCGACTTCTGAGGTACTTGTAATTTACGCCCCAAGTTAAATGCACACATATAGTCCAATTGACCGGTGTAAGGGTTGAACCCTCTACCCCGGCATCAGCACACCAGATGTTTAAGAACAATCGTTCATATCCATTCGGCCACGCTGATCTCCAGTTAAGTCGTCAACGTGGGGCCTTGGCTCATGTCAACCTAGGTACAGGATAGAACAGGCGTCATCTTATCCACCAACATAGTTGATCAGCAGTGATACCGGCCGCGTCATTTATGAGGCTCACAGCATAGCTGTCCGACTGTCAAAACGTGTAGGTTGCAGAACTCCTCTCCGACACACAGATGTATTTCCGTACAACAGTTGACAGATCCAAAAGATATTGTTTATTCCCGGACCTTTCTTTCAGCCTCACTTGCACATTTTCTTGAACGTTGGTAGGCTGTCCCGGTCTGTACACAGTTCGAAACGGATGTCTACTATTGACAATATTGAAGGGTGAAGATCCAGGGGACATAAACCAAGAAACAATTACATCGCATAAGCTTGTCAAAAATCGGAGTTGGGGTTTATACAGTACTGAGACAATTGCTGGGAATTTAGGGAGGTGGAGTGACATGAAGGAGCAAACTAGAGAACTTGGTGACAACTGGCAAGATTGAGGGGAGAAGAACAAAGGGGAAGGCATGAGCAGTAAATATCTAAATGGCTTAGTACCAGACAAGAACACACGAGTTGATCCACTACTCTGGTGATCGCGTGAGATGGTGAAACATGACAGTCCACACTTGTTCGCATGGCACTTGATGAAGTGACATGATTTGGCTACTCAAGCATCAGTCTTCGGCTGAACAACTCATCGATGATGACCCTCCGGAAGCATTTTTTCTGCCATCCTCGTATGTAACTACCAACCGGTCAATATTAATGGGTACATTTATTCTTCCCTACAGCTTCTTCGCGAGGCAGTGCCAGCTCCGCAAACGATGATCCAGACTTTGACTTCCTCAAACCGACCTCTGGGAAACCTCTGCAGCGGAAACCCAGCGCTTGCTCCACGGGTGGTGGTCTCAAAAGGACGCCGTCTTCAGTTGGTAAGTTGTTGTCCTGTCTTGGCTATCAGGCACCTTCTGTGCAACCATATGGGAGTTTGTGTGTGTGTGTGTGCGTGTTTGTGTGTGTGTGTGTGTGTGTGTGTGTGTTGCATTCGCTCGTTTTGTACACAAACATAGTCCATATACATCATCATCATCATCATCATGTGTCATGCCGATAAGCGTGGGCGGTCATGATTCGCCATCTCCCTCGATCACCAGAGTCGTGGATCAGCTCAGTGTTCTTGTCTTCGACCATGCCACGTGGCCAAGCCATCCAGGTATTTACTTCTCTGCCTGCCCTTTGTTCTCTTCCCTTCCATCTTGCCCATTGTCATAAAGTTCGCCAATTTATTGACCGAACAATTGTGACTATCTATGTCTAATTTCCATAATCAGTTTTCGATTTTCATTTGTTTGTACATTCTGCAACTTCTAGTGCTTCTTGTGCTAGCAACTTCTATGATGTTTGCGTGCGGATTAGCTTTCTCTATTACCCAGTGTCTCTCGTCATCAAGCGAATTCACTCCGTTTATGTCCCCAAATCAAGGACGAGAAGTCAACATTTTAGTCCAACTGAGCGGTGTAGGAGTTGAACCCGCTACTTCGGCATCAGCGCACCGGAAGTTTCAGAGCGGCGCTGTTATCCCTTCTGACCCCTGACTTGGCTATCAGACGCATCTTCTGTAACCATGTGGAATTTTTTTTTGCCTTTTCTTTTCATTCCCGCGCTTTGAACTCAAGAGTAGTTCATACACGTGCAGCTACTTATGTTGTATTGGATGGATTTGTGCGGGTGGGTTAGCTTTCCCTATTACCAGTGTCCCTCGCCATCGGGAGAACTCACTCCGACTTCTCAGTTGAGTTGAGTTAAGAATCGACATCACTGCATTCCCGACATTCCCATACGTGCTCCGTCACCTCGTTCAACAGCCAGCGAAGAGTCACACTACTAATCGTTCCCACCGCTATATGATTAACAGTTCTTCTGGTCTTTCCTCTCAGTTTCGAGATTCTTCCAGAACCCCTGCCGATCCCCCGCAATCTCATTCTTTCCACATATGGGTTCTCAATCTGTTCCTCCGCCTTCTCCACCTGGTCCCACAAGCGCTCGACTTCTGAGGTACTTCTAATTTACGTAGGCCAGAAGTCAACATTTCAGTCTATTGACCGTTGTATGGCTTGAACCCATGGCAGAAAGGATAAGGGCGATGTAGCTATTAAACTTCTGTTGTGGATCGTTCCCTTCATTGGTAAGTTGTATCGACACGCTGATTTCTCGTTATGAAAGCAATGGCAAACTACTGAACGTAAAAGATTGTCACGAAGATGCAATTATATCTCTGGTCTCTCTCTCTCTCTCTCTCTCTCTCTCTCTCTCTCTCTCTCTCTCTCTCTCTCTCTCTCTCTCTCTCTCTCTCTCTCTGTGTGTGTGTGTGGGTATATATATATATATATAGAGAGAGAGAGCTCACACAGAAAGTCTGTTCACTCACCAGTTATTGTCTTGTCTTGTAATGTTATCCAAATATACACAGAAATGACGTGCATCGATCGTATTGATAGCCAGATATATAAAGAACCTGTATGTCGGTGTTGAAATCTAAGTATATAGGAGCATGGGTGCATCGTAGTAATAGCCAGATATGTGCAGAATTAGCGTGCACGAATTGATAGTCAAACGATATATAAATTAATGTTGTGTGTGTGTGTGAGAGAGAGAGAGAGAGAGAGAGAGAGAGAGAGAGAGAGAGAGCAGGTTGATCGGAGAATCCTTGGAGGTGGGGGGGGGGGGGTGAGGTAGGTGAGTATTAACGTTGTTGTCTACTGCACGGTCGTTCATGCCACTTGAGCCCTGCAAATGGTTGGTGTATAGACTTTATTCCCGACCCGATAACGAAGTACCATATCTTCGGTGACTGAGGGGGCTGAGTGGTCTGGAGATATGGTGTCCGCCTCGAGTGCTGGAGGTCCCGGGTTCAAGCCCCGGTGAGGTCCGGGATTTTTTCACGTGGACGTCTAGTAAACAAAATTTCCCCTGATCTCTGGGTAGGGAGATCGGACGCCCGTGTGTATTGTTGCGCACGTAAAAAATCCCTTGGCAGTTGGAAATCGAAAAAGAGTAGCCTAATGGCGCTGCCCGGGCAAAATTTCGAATTAAAAATCTCCCTAAAGTATTTTAGGATCCTTGCCGGTGCTACGGAGTTCGCGCATTGAGCTGAGAATCTCCGAACTCAGACTAGGAGTAGAACGGAGCACTTATGGGTTACACCCGTGTGCCGTGATGTTGACTAAACTAAACTAAACTAAACTATATCTGCGGTGACTGTGTTACACAATTCTCCCTCTCTAAACTTAAAAAAAAAAAAAGAAACAGCGGGGTGTGCAAGAGTGGTACCGGAACTTCACATCAGCGGAGAAACATACCAGGACCTAACTAAGCCAAGATTTAGCCTCGGCACTCAGGAACTGACCTACGTTGGTCAGCCTCCCCCCGCCCCCCCCCCCCCGCCCCCAAATCATTGAGGCGTTTCACCTCCAGCAGAGCCCCTACTCAATGCCCACGAAGAAGGGAACTGGAGAATACTAGGCGTGGATCAGGTCACCTCACCCAGACGCCCCTCCACCCATGACTCAACCGTTGCCGGCGTGCTGAAGGACGCCCGTATCGATTAGAGCTCCCCCTTGATAGCCCCAGCTGCCGGGCACGTGACCTCGTGCATCCCAAGCCCCCCCCCCCCCTCCCCTAGCGCTATCAGCTCGACTAGCTGTTGTGTGTTGCTGCATGTGTGTTGTGTCTGGTTGTTTTATGGGAGCGGTCTTTACATTCAGCGCCCGGTGCTTGTGGATTCCGAGAAATTCCTGGTGTACGCAGCCGGCCGACAGACGTGTTTAGTTTCGTGTGTTACAGCGGTGAAGCCAGCTGGTTAATGTGCAAACATAGGATGATATAATGTTGATAGTAATGACGGGTGTGTTAATGTCGTGTCGCTGTGTTTTATTACTATAGGTGGCGCCGCTGGTGTTGGTCGCATTGCCTCTCCACAAATTGTCTGCCTCGCTTCTCATTGTACATTCCGTTTGGGGTTGGTTGTGAATCGTTTACAGTACAGATAGCCTTTCGGGTCTTCATAACATGCACCGTGCAGATAGCCACACGCCCGCGCACGCATCCACACATCTCCGCACCCACCCACACATCCCTACACCCACTCACACATACGATAATAGGTAACACATGTTTCCAACACCATACTAGAGGATTATGGACTTGAAAATGCCGTGGAAATAATTTTCCCAATTTAATTGACTACATATTGATTCCTAGTAGACTAAGAAGCAGTTTCGTAGGAACAAAAACTAGACCAGGGGCAGATTGCCATCGTGATCATGTTCCATTTATAGCAGTGGTTCTCAACCGGTGGGGAATTCCCCATAGGGGGGAATTTTAGGGTTTCCAAGGGTGGAATTAAGATTATTTTAGGATCGCATTAATACAAGAACCAGTTGTTTGATATTGTTTTTCCCTCTAAATTTTACGGTTCTGTACTTCTCGTCCTAATGAAATTCATTTTATAACGTAAGTAGACCCGCAAATCACGTTTTATGTAGATGTCTAGACTTGTTCTAGTATGCTTTATTAAATTTAGCTTCAATTTTTATGTATACAGTACCGTGTAAGGGTGGGGAGGGCGGATTTATAGGGAGGAAATTCGAAGGGGGGGGGGGGGAGAATGACGTTCTGAACATATTGTAGGCGGGGGGGGGGGGCATGGGGCAAAAAAAAAAAGGTTGAGAACCACTGATTTATAGGATAGATAGATGAAACATGATCACGATGGCAGTTGAGTCTGCCCCTGGTCTAGTTTTTGTTCCTACGAAACTGCTTATAGGATAGATAGATGATGTTAAAACTTAAAATTTCGGGCTATAAAGAAAGACCCATCGAAATATCAAGTTGCATCTGTTATTATTTAATACAGATTTTGTGCCAAACATAAATAAAGTTGGTTTGGACCATACAAAAATTGATGGCGGAAATGGGGAGTAGGAGTGTGCCACAGTTATGACTTAAGGTTGTTAGTATGGGGTAGCACACATGTTGTATTAATTGTATCATAATTCAGTGACAACATTTCGGGGATATATTAGCCCATGACAGATACAGGAAGTCGCTTGAGACTCTAATGATGGCAAACTGTTTGTAGCACAAAACAATATAGTTAATGGATAGACAGGGTCCAGAGAAGATCTTTGTGATAATAAAACGCTAGCTGCAACTATTGAAAACAATGGTGAAAGTCTGCCATAGCTAGCTCCAGAAGTTAAGAATACATTACAAAAAGACACAAATGGAAGAAATTGAGGCCATGGGAGGGAGATTTTGGAATCAAAGTTATGGTATTTCTAACTGGCATCTATATTGAAAAAATCCCTGATGATCTATTGAAATCTATATTTATAGATCCGGCAAAAGAAACATCCAGACAGTTTTGAATGCAATTACCATACCACACAATAATTCTTATGAGTCACATGGAGTAAAACAGATCTGTACTTATACTTCAGACACAACAGTGTGAAGCATGAGGAAATAATCAAACCTACCAGTACAACTCTATGTTACCAATGCCAAACCTGGACAATGACAGAAAAAGAGAAAAGAAAAATCACAACTGAAATGAGATCCCTGAGAAGAATACTCAATGTATCAAGAAGAGATAAGATCAGAAATGAAGAAATCTGGACTAAGGTGGGGGTTATAGCTGCTCTAGATTTTTTTAGAAGGCAGCAAGTCAAATTGTTTGCCATGCAACTAGGTTACCAGTCAACAACATACCACAACAAGCAATGATGTACAGACCAGATGGAAACAGAGGCCGAGTCCATGGGAATAACGAAACATGAAGCCCATAATCAGGTACTCTCACGATGTTTAAACTTCACCTCAAC
The DNA here is from genome assembly GCA_963921405.1 of Cepaea hortensis. Classification (NCBI taxonomy): domain Eukaryota; kingdom Metazoa; phylum Mollusca; class Gastropoda; order Stylommatophora; family Helicidae; genus Cepaea; species Cepaea hortensis. The sequence goes on from OY992897.1 coordinate 27,561,031, forward strand.
ACCGCAAGGTACAAGAGGAACATGATGGAATGAGATGAGATGAGGGACAGCTAGACAATGTAATCACAAAGATACTGGTAGACAAGGTTGTTACCATAGAGATAAGATAGGCAAGGTAATCACAAAGGTGCAGGTAGACAAGGTAATCATAAAGGTACAGATAGACAAGGTAATCATAAAGGTACAGATAGACAAGGTAATCATAAAGGTGCAGGTAGACAAGGTAATCATAAAGGTACAGATAGACAAGGTAATCATAAAGGTACAGATAGACAAGGTAATCATAAAGGTACAGATAGACAAGGTAATCATAAAGGTACAGATAGACAAGGTAATCACAAAGGTGCAGGTAGACAAGGTAATCATAAAGGTACGGATAGACAAGGTAATCACAAAGGTGCAGGTAGACAAGGTAATCACAAAGGTGCAGGTAGACAAGGTAATCATAAAGGTACAGATAGACAAGGTAATCACAAAGGTGCAGGTAGACAAGGTAATCACAAAGGTGTATGTAGATAAGGTAATCATAAATGTACAGATAGACAAGATAATCATAAATATACAGCTAGAGAAGATAATCATAAAGGAACAGGTAGATAGTGCATCACCCTGTTTCAAGCCAGATGTTATTTGGAAAGGGTCTGATTTCCTGCCTTTATATGTTACTATATTATAAGTATCTTCCATGCATAGTCATGTTGATTAACTTCCTTGGTATTACAAATTCCTGCATAGCACTCCATAGAGTCATAGACTATTCCTATGGACACTATCATAAGCCTTTTTAAAATCCACAAAAATGTTATGGAGATCTCTTTTATATTCCCAATTTTTCTCGGCTATTTGTCGTAAGATAAATATCTGATCTATTGTTGATCTGTTTTGTCTAAAACCGCCTGGTAGTCACCTAATATGTCTTCTGAATATGGTTTTAGTTCCTACTTCTCTTGCTGCTTTAATTAGTTCATTTGGTATTTCATCTTGTCCCGGTGATTTGTTCAATGGGGCTAATCTGATGGCTTCTATAATTTCTTCTTTTAGTATGTCTGGTTCTAGTTCTTCGGTGGCATCTGTGTAGGTTTCTTGAAGTCCTATGACATCTGATGGGATGTTGAGAAGTTGTTCGAAATACTGCTTCCATCTTATTAGGATTTGTTTTTGTTCACTTATTGGTTCTCCATTTTCGCTGTTAATTATTTCAGTTGGGTCAAATGGTTCTCCTCTGGTTCGCATTGCACTTATCTTTTTGTAGAAGTTTCTAGTTGCCTCCTTGTAGTTTTTATTTAGGGTTTCTCCATACTCTTCCAAGTCTTTTTGTTTTTCCCTCTTTACTATTCTATTCACATGTCTTCTCGCTATTCTATATTCTATGTAATCACATTCCTGTTTGCTCTTCAACTACTTTTTATATTTTTCCTTTTTGTCTTTTACTGCTTTCTTTACCTCCTCTGGTTCGCATTGCACTTATCTTTTTGTAGAAGTTTCTAGTTGCCTCCTTGTAGTTTTTATTTAGGGTTTCTCCATACTCTTCCAAGTCTTTTTGTTTTTCCCTCTTTACTATTCTATTCACATGTCTTCTCGCTATTCTATATTCTATGTAATCACATTCCTGTTTGCTCTTCAACTACTTTTTATATTTTTCCTTTTTGTCTTTTACTGCTTTCTTTACCTCTGCGTTCCACCAACCTGTTATTTTCTGTATCCGTGTTTTGCGTTTTTTCGCGGTGCCGCATGTTATTTTTGCAGTATTTAAAATGCTTGATTTGAACATCTCCTATTCTTCTTCCACTGTCTAGCTGTATCTTTATAATTACCCCGTCTATCTTATCTGTATGATTTCCTTAATTATCTTATCTTTATGATTACCTTGTCTACCTGTATCTTAATGAATACTTTGTCTGTTTATGATTACCTAATCTATCTTATCTTTATGATTACCTTCAGTTTGCGTGTCTACTTGTACCTTTAAGTTAACTTCATATATTTTATCTTTATGATTACCTTCAGCTTGTGTGTCTACCTGTACCTGTATGGTTACCATGTCTATCTGATCTTTATAATTTTTTATCTGTCTTATCTTTATGATTACCTTGATCTTGTGTGTCTACCTGCACCTTTATGACTAACTTGTCTATATTATCTTTATGATCACCTTGGGCTTGCATGTTTACCTGTACCTTTATAACTATTGTGTTTATCTTACCTTCGTGATCACTTTATCTAACTTATCTTTATGATTACCCTTAACTTGCATGTCTGCCTGTAGCTGTGGTATCTGCTGGTAAAGGTTATCACAGATGGCACGCAGCTGTTACAACACATTGATCTCTTTGAGAACCAGTCAAAAGCATGAAGCGGCCAAATGTCATCTGCTGCTGCATTTCCTGCTTCCGACCCACAGTTTTCTACTTAGCCCTAAGCAGATTGTACTTGTCTTAGAGAGCAGCGGGAATTCTTGAGACTGAGGTACAGGAGGCAAAGAATAGACTAGGTCCCAGCATGTGATGGCTTTCTTCAGGGGATGGGGATAGAGGTGTGGGTGGTGGTTGGTAGCTTGGCTACAAAGGCACTGGTTCCGGTTCAACACACAGCAATTGCACGATTCATGTTTTTATCATTATGACCTTGGGACGGACCCAGCCCCATGAAATTGAATTTTTCTGGGATGGCAAGAAGGAGACAAAGGGGACTAGCGACTCTGTTTTTCTGTGGACTAGAACATGTGAACGCCTGAAACCTGACACTCCAACTTTAGTGTCTGCCATGGGTTAAAGTTAGTTTACAGAACCATGTAATCAACCCCATCATTTATTGACTCTGATTTTCTTAGCACATTCAGTAGTTAAGCACTGCTTTATGAACGGCCGACGCTCATCGAAATCAACGCAAAGCGATCTGCTTTCTGTGGCTGAACCCTTGATCCTTTATGTTGGGGAATCGTGAAACTACACAAACCGCCAAGCTACAGATGCTGACTCCACCATTAAACTACCTTCAAATCGTTTTATTTTGGTTACAGGATGTACATGGGAGGCATACCCCTGTTTGTTAATTTTCAGAACATCGAAGAAATCTGTCTCATGAGCAGTATCAGGGATGGGAAACTGAACTATTTTAGCCGTATTAAACATTGCAGTAGTTTAGACAGTATAGTGATGGAAGGTAAGGTCTCTGGGTGAAGAGGCAGATATCGATCAGGACAAAGGTTAGAACAGGACACGAAACCTGCAAGTTAATGAGTCGGCGAACTGACAAAAGATTAGACTTTCCGGCACCCCGCAATGAGAGCCATGTTTGACAGAGGGCCTGCTGCATGAATACGGAGGTGTGGCATGGTTATCTATTTAACAAGAACTCCATCGCATATTATGTATTATAGCAGTGTATTTATTTGTGTGGTTCTATAGTAGCTGTTCTGTTGTACAAACACGGCGGTGGCATGGTTATCTATATAATAATAACTCTGTCGCACATAGACTAGGGTTAGAATTGAATTGTAAGAAGACACAGATTATGGTCGTCACTAGGACGGAAGAAATACCACAGTGTAATATACAAATAAATGGGCACATTCTTAAACAAGTGAATCGGTACCGCTATCTCGGAACAGTCATAACGTCTGTTGGGAGATACCTTGAAGAGATTAGAACAAGAATTGCCATTGCGAAGGTAGATTTTTACAAGATGAAAAACATACTGACCAATAAAAAGATATCAATTGAAACGAGAAAAAAGGTGTTGAAGTGCTACATAGAACCTGTTTTTTTATATGGATGTGAAGCGTGGACAATGAGCAGCCAATCTGAAAAAACATCTGATGGCTGTGGAAATGTGGTTTCTGAGGAAAACGCAAAGAACACCATGGACAGACATTAAAACCAATGAACAAGTCCTACAAGAAACAAATGAAGATCGTAAACTAGTTAGAGACATTAGACGTAGGCAGTCAAACTTTTTTGGGCAATTTTATGAGAAGAAATGAATTGGAAAACTTGGTGACAACTGGCAAGATCGAAGAGAAGAGACCAAGGGGAAGATCAAGAAGTAAATACCTGGATGGCTTGGCCACGTGGTATGGTCGAGACAGAAACCGTATGCCGTGATGTTGATCCGTCGACTAAACTAAACTAGGACTAACATGAATAGAATTGTTCCAGAACACCGGGAGTAGTACTACATGTTGTAAATCCATCTTAATGAGCAATGAGCAATGAGATATACAAAGAATAAAGAAGGAGGACCATGAGGACCCATGAGGACCCGCATTTTTTAGTAAGCTCAAAGAAGGGGAGTGGGGAAACATAATTTATGCATAATCGATTGGTTTGCGCCGACTGTTACGAGTTGATGTATTCGTATCTTTGATAAGATCGGCGAACATCTGTGAGCAAAAAGTCGATATTGCCGGCAGTTGAATATTAGTGTCGGGGTCGAGGTAGGTCGCTGGTGCCATCTGTTTTTAATTAAGGGCGGTGTCGGAATAAAATAATAAGGCAAAGAACGATGTGTGGGGTGGGTTGGTAAGTGGTGAAAGATGGGGTGGGGATGCGTAGTTGGTCATAGTGGGATATCACCAATGTGTAACTGCGGTGTCTAGTGGGTTCCCTACCTGGCAGCAGGTTCGAATCTCACTGTGTGGTTGGTGTGTGCAGGGTCGAGTATGTAACGGGGCTAGGTTATATCATTGGTGATTCGAATCACGCTCCGGGTCGATAAGGGTGTCCACCCTAGGCGGATCTTTCTAGGAGTATATTAAGACGTAAATTTATAACAATGGTGTCTAGTTGCGGCCATAGAACTTGAAAGGTTCGAAACCTGCTGTGTGGTGGTGTAGTGTGGCAGTGGGCGAGTATGTAACGGAGCCAGGTGGTGTCATGGGTGGTTCAAATAATGCGGCTGGTTGATAACTATACCTAACATAGGCGCCAGAGAAACGAATCCCGCTGTGTGGGGAATCTGTTAAAGTAACATCGGTGTCACGTATTTCGTATCTTTGTTAAGGTTGGTTTACAACATCTGTGACCAAAATATCAATATTGTCAGCAGGTGTATGGTAGCAAAAATAGTGTATATTGTAAATTTGTTGTGTTGGCGACAGTTGGTACTATTAATTATATCACCAGTATATGTTAACAAAGGAGAGCTCGCTTGAATCGTGTGTCGATCAATGCGGGAGAGATTGCCTGACGCGCAATTTACTCTATAAGGCCCATAGTACCAGTTTTCCTATAGCGGTTATTAGTGATATGTTGAGACCTGTCGTGGTTTATGTTTTCCCCCGTTTCAAACTTCATGTCTCTACTCTTATGTATTATTGTGTTAGAATAAAAAAGCATCTCACACTATAGACATATACTACCATAATGTATACAGAAAGAAGCAACAGGCATATGCACAATATAGAAATATACTAAATACACAGTATGTTAATAAAGACAATTACATTATTACAAGTTAAGTTACATAACAAAGCGAACATAGGCGCCAGAGAAGCGTATCACGATGTGTCGCTTTGCATTCTTCTCAGAAACGCCAGTTCCACAGCCAGCAGATTCAGCGGTACTGCTCAGTGTCTTAACATTCATACAAAAGTGCAGGTTCTATGTAGTACCGCAACACTTTTTTTCTCGTAGCAATTGACAACTTTTTATTGGTCCTTATGTTTTTCATCTTCGCCATGACGATTCTTATTCTAACCTCTTCAAGGCATCTCCCAGCAGCTGTTATGACTGTTCCGAGATTCTTGTATCTATTCACTTGTTTCAGAATATTCCCATTTTCATGTATATTACATCGTGGTATTTCATTCTTCCTAGTGACGATCATAATCCGTGTCATTTTATAATTTAATTCTAACCCTAGTTGTTCACTGTGTACAACAAGCGCCTCTACTAAATATTGCAGATCCTACGCAGTGTCTGTTGATTACATAAATTATATGAAGGCCGTTGACAAGTTAAATTTGATGAAGACCTTTTATTACAGAAATTAAATGAAGATATTTGACTAGAAATATTTAATAAAGCTACGAAAAATAAAAAAACAAAACAAAAAAAAACAAAAAAAAAAACAAACAAACAAAAACAGAGATCTACCGGTGTGAGAAAAACATATAAGTATGGTAATGTCAGTTCCTGTGAACATATTTACCATAAGCATTCTGAATAGTATATGAATATTTAGCTTTAAGGTGAAATCAATACGGCTGTACCGATCGGAAACAAGAAGAATGACTAAAACAAATACTAATAAACAACAATCATTTATTAACTGGTGCCCACGTAGTTCACCATGGGCGTTCATGTCTCATTCAACAATTAGTATAATGTCTGAAGTCACATTTGCGACTTCAACATATGTTTTCATAGTATATGTATATATGAAGATATATTCAAGGTGATTTCTAAGAACACATTTCCTCATATCACACTCTACAAAAGACATATTTCGCTCAAACTTAAACATTAAGAGTGGAAAAGAGTATGTTGTAGATATTGTTTTTCCTTTGTTTCTAGGGGGACTTGATTATTTGCTGTTCTATCTGGGCATGGTATGTATATTTTCAACATATCTTCACTGATGTTTTTCATCTTGTCTGCTCATTGCGCCCGCTTCAAAGTCATACAAAAGTACAGTTTCTATGAAAGACAGAGACACTTTGCGGTTATTGTTAACCAAAATGACAAATGAGAGGTCGATTAATATGTAAGTATTTGTAAATAAATAAATATACACAGGGCTGGCTGGTATATAATGATAACAAAGGTAGCTAGTTTTAGAAAACGAAATAGACGTGTTAAAATAATAATATCCACACAGAATTGGTGTTACAGATTTCGCCTACTCCTCACCAAAATCAGACACCGAAGAAGGGTAATGACATTTTTACAGTTGCGAAGTGCCGTATTAGAAGCCCAAATATTAACCTCAAGGTGCGGGTTAATCCAAAGCTAGTGAGTGTCTTCATTCTGATCTAGAGTTGTTTACCGTGCCTCCCACGCAAACAGAGGTGGAATAGTGACTATGTGTAGCTTAACTGTGGTGGTACCATCTGGAGATATTAATCAGATACTTGATACCCAGTGAAGATGACAGATAACCGATGCGGGATAGGTCGCGTGGCCCTCAACAAAACCAACAATGAAATAATGGTGAAATGAAATGTTGCGTCTCCGCGAAGCATTATTTTAGAAACCAAAGATTACAATCGATCTGAGAGGGTAACAATAAACAGGTTAATCCTACCAGAAAGAGGTGTCTTATACAGTGGGTACCAATGACAGACAGCTGGCCAAAAAGAACAATACGGGTCTAGAGGGTACCATAGATCATATGGAGGTAACAGCTTCGATTCCGACGGGGTTGTGTGACGGAAATATTGGTTGTTTTAATTAGCTGTGATGGAGTTTACAGCTCCGATCAACAGGTTTTGAGAGGTCTAAATAGGCAGTATTTTAAAGAATTCAAGTATATTATTACAAGTTAAATTACATAATAAAATAAATACAGTGATGTGTATAAAATTATAAAAAACAAAAAAGTAAAAAACACCAGTGTTACATTAGCAAATAAGTGAAAAACACAACGGTATGAATACATTGGTGTATTAGTTACATACAAATGGTACATACAACATGCCCTCATGCAAGCGTAACGGCCTAGCTGTTAAATCACATGACCGCTATCTGTTCTATATTGCGACCAAATTACACCGATCGCCCCTCACGGCAGCGTAACAGACTAACACTTAAACCAAGCGCCCGTTATCTGTTCTATATTGTTGCCAACAATTATGTGCATGCCGCCATCATTTGATGTGAGTTTGATGATGAAGCCTGTCAGGAAACAACCATAGAGACATAGTAAAAGTGTAGTGAGAATACAAATCCAAGCGTATTGACTCTCGGTGTATCGTTATTCAGTTAACGTTTCCTGTTTCCTGCTCCAGTCTATTGTTGTAAAATCTTACCGAGGTGGACACTGTGGACCAAACCTACATGAGTGAAGTAGGATAGATATGGTTGTCATATGTGTCTTATAGGGATTGGTCATTGGTTTTATAAAAACTTATCGATGGAAGAAATGGCCCTTATACTACAAACAGAATAAACATTTACATTAATAATAACCACAACAAACACAGGACCAGCTACACTGGAGGTGACAAAAGTGACAGTCTACTTAGAGAAAACAGCGAATTTTCAACGAAAACATAGTCTATGTGTTATCTCCTTGGAAACGTAAATCTGGTTATATTTAAATCACCCTATGCACTCATGTCTCCCATGAAAACTAGCGTAATGTCTGAAGAAGTCAAATTTGAGGCTTCAAAATATGTTTTCGTAGTATATGTATATATGAAGATATATACAGGTGTTTTCTAACAACAAATTACCGCATGTTGCGCTTTACGTCCATACACAAGTATAGGTTCTATGAACAACACAACACCTACAAGTTGCTAAGATTGGCACCGAGTTACCAACAGCATTTCTGTCTAGAGTCAATACCACAAGACAAGACAATGTTTTTTTTCGACCTCTGATTGAGAACAACAGATATAAACGTAATTATGCAATTAACTCTTTACCACAGTACCGAGAAAGTTAAAAATATCATTTTAAATACGCTGACCACCATAGTAACACAACCAGTTAATTCTGCTTGCTCACTTTGTGTATTACCAACACCTACTATAGATTGTAGAAAATTTTCATTTCTACAACCAAGGTGAAAAATATCGGTCAAACTTATAAATGTCTCGTCCGAATTCATAAAAAGAAGGAAATAATGTTAGCCAAATATGAAAAATATCGGTCAAACTTATAAATGTCTCATCCAAACTTATGAAAAAATGGGAAAATTTGTTAACCTAAGGAGAAAAAATATTGACCATGTAAAGAAACATTTACAACAAACTTATAAAAATTAGGAACATTTGTTAACCTAATGAGAAAAAAATATCGACATAGAGAGCAATATTTCATCTAATCTTGTAAAAAGTAGGAAAATTTGTCAACCGAAATGGGAAAAGGTCGGTCAAATACATAAATATCTCAACAAATTATAAAAAGTAGGAAATAATAGGGGCCAAGTAAAAAATAGCTTACCCAGATTTATAAAAGGTAGGAAAATGTGTTAGCCAAAAGGGGAAAATATTGATCAAACTAAGAAACATGTCGACCGAACTAGGAAAATAAGTGAACCAAAGTAATAAAAAGGTTGGGTAAATACAGAAATATGTTGACCAAACTTATAAATATCGCTGCTAAACTTATGAACACTAGGAAACTTTGTTAAACAAATGTGAAAAAATATCGACCAAACTTATAAAAAGCTCCGCCAAACTTACGAAAAGTGGGAAACTGTGTTAACCAAAGTTGAAACTATATCGATCAAACTTATAAATGACTCATTCGAATTCATAAAAAGTAGGAAATAATGTTAACCAAAAGGGGCAAAATATTGACCAAGTAAAGAAATGTCTCGTCCAAAATTGTAAAAAGTAGGACAAATTTGTTAATCAAAAGTGAAAAAAGATCGGCCAAACAGATAAATATTTCAACTAAACTTAAAAACAGTAGGAAAAATGTTGCTTCTATAGTTATGTCAAACGTGTCTTGATCTTTTATTTGAAAAGACATTTCACAATACATAACCAGCAACGTCAGCACTTTCCCTCTTTTACATTACTGAAAGCTTCAACTTATCATTCCAGCGTTTCTGTTTAAGAACCACTTATACAGACTAATCACTCATCACTCCATACTCTTGATTTTTTTCTTTTCTTTATAACACAAAGTGTCTCTGTCTTTCATAGATAGCTTCACAACTTTTCCATGTCACAGCACCAAGAGCTCCAAACCTTCGTTGTACATGAGCTTCAACGACATAGTAATAACACCATTTATGGCAATGCAGTCTATGGCTCCACTTGGGATAGTTTCGATATCATCTGAGTATTCGTCAGCAAAGATCCATTTCCCATAACTGATATCTTCAAATTTCCATACCACAATGTCTGCTATACTAATCTTCGATTGTTCCAGCTATCAACACTGCAGGTGTTTTCTAGAAGTCTAGTGAAAATTTCATTTCTCACTTTTTCCACCTCTATTTCACTGTGTCATTTCACAACCAACCAACAGTGTCTGTTGCGAGGTCGGTCTTTCTTAATACATCTGCCATATTGACCCCTTGAATACCAGCGAATACATCTTCTAACCAATTTTCAACGTTTCATATCACTTAACACTAACATTCTCTTTGCTTACAACACAACCGGTTTTCTGCTGACTGGGTAAATTCCCCAACTTACTGGAGATAAATCGACTGTCCCCTATCTGACAAGACCCTTTATTAGACAATGACTATGAGCATCAACCAGGATGGTCACTGCTAAGAAGAATACCAACAACAAACGATCTTCTTTACAGACGGCTATAAAATTATGATGCTATTAAGTGTTACAATGAGAAGAATAAGGAAGACAATAAAGGGTGAAAAGAGGTGACGTGTAGTAAGGATGTATGGAAGGAAAAGAGACACAATAGGCAAGATATATATTAAGAACACTAATAGATAGATCAAAATAGAAGAGAAAAGGCTTAATCAAGTGGATAATTTTATATACTTGAGGTCATTTATAACCAGATGGTAGGTACACAATAGAGCTTAAGAGCAGAATACGGCCAACAAAAGAGGTATTTCAGAAAATGAAACGTGTCTTAGGTGATAAGTCACTATCATTGAAGGAACAAATAAATAAACTTTCAACAATAAAATTACAAAAATTAATTTTCGACAATAAAAATTATACAGTAAATTTCTCTTTATTGTTTCTAATTTGAATGTTTCTGGTAGCAATTTAATTCTTAATTTTTATTGTCGAAAATTAATTTTTGTAATTTTATTGTTGAAAGTTTATTTATTTGTTCCTTCAATGATAGTGACTTATCACCTAAGACACGTTTCATTTTCTGAAATACCTCTTTTGTTGCCCGTATTCTGCTCTTAAGCTCTATTGTGTACCTACCATCTGGTTATAAATGACCTCAAGTATATAAAATTATCCACTTGATTAAGCCTTTTCTCTTCTATTTTGATCTATCTATTAGTGTTCTTAATATATATCTTGCCTATTGTGTCTCTTTTCCTTCCATACATCCTTACTACACGTCACCTCTTTTCACCCTTTATTGTCTTCCTTATTCTTCTCATTGTAACACTTAATAGCATCATAATTTTATAGCCGTCTGTAAAGAAGATCGTTTGTTGTTGGTATTCTTCTTAGCAGTGACCATCCTGGTTGATGCTCATAGTCATTGTCTAATAAAGGGTCTTGTCAGATAGGGGACAGTCGATTTATCTCCAGTAAGTTGGGGAATTTACCCAGTCAGCAGAAAACCGGTTGTGTTGTAAGCAAAGAGAATGTTAGTGTTAAGTGATATGAAACGTTGAAAATTGGTTAGAAGATGTATTCGCTGGTATTCAAGGGGTCAATATGGCAGATGTATTAAGAAAGACCGACCTCGCAACAGACACTGTTGGTTGGTTGTGAAATGACACAGTGAAATAGAGGTGGAAAAAGTGAGAAATGAAATTTTCACTAGACTTCTAGAAAACACCTGCAGTGTTGATAGCTGGAACAATCGAAGATTAGTATAGCAGACATTGTGGTATGGAAATTTGAAGATATCAGTTATGGGAAATGGATCTTTGCTGACGAATACTCAGATGATATCGAAACTATCCCAAGTGGAGCCATAGACTGCATTGCCATAAATGGTGTTATTACTATGTCGTTGAAGCTCATGTACAACGAAGGTTTGGAGCTCTTGGTGCTGTGACATGGAAAAGTTGTGAAGCTATCTATGAAAGACAGAGACACTTTGTGTTATAAAGAAAAAAAAAATAAAGAGTATGGAGTGATGAGTGATTAGTCTGTATAAGTGGTTCTTAAACAGAAACGCTGGAATGATAAGTTGAAGCTTTCAGTAATGTAAAAGAGGGAAAGTGCTGACGTTGCTGGTTATGTATTGTGAAATGTCTTTTCAAATAAAAGATCAAGACACGTTTGACATAACTATAGAAGCAACATTTTTCCTACTGTTTTTAAGTTTAGTTGAAATATTTATCTGTTTGGCCGATCTTTTTTCACTTTTGATTAACAAATTTGTCCTACTTTTTACAATTTTGGACGAGACATTTCTTTACTTGGTCAATATTTTGCCCCTTTTGGTTAACATTATTTCCTACTTTTTATGAATTCGAACGAGTCATTTATAAGTTTGATCGATATAGTTTCAACTTTGGTTAACACAGTTTCCCACTTTTCGTAAGTTTGGCGGAGCTTTTTATAAGTTTGGTCGATATTTTTTCACATTTGTTTAACAAAGTTTCCTAGTGTTCATAAGTTTAGCAGCGATATTTATAAGTTTGGTCAACATATTTCTGTATTTACCCAACCTTTTTATTACTTTGGTTCACTTATTTTCCTAGTTCGGTCGACATGTTTCTTAGTTTGATCAATATTTTCCCCTTTTGGCTAACACATTTTCCTACCTTTTATAAATCTGGGTAAGCTATTTTTTACTTGGCCCCTATTATTTCCTACTTTTTATAATTTGTTGAGATATTTATGTATTTGACCGACCTTTTCCCATTTCGGTTGACAAATTTTCCTACTTTTTACAAGATTAGATGAAATATTGCTCTCTATGTCGATATTTTTTTCTCATTAGGTTAACAAATGTTCCTAATTTTTATAAGTTTGTTGTAAATGTTTCTTTACATGGTCAATATTTTTTCTCCTTAGGTTAACAAATTTTCCCATTTTTTCATAAGTTTGGATGAGACATTTATAAGTTTGACCGATATTTTTCATATTTGGCTAACATTATTTCCTTCTTTTTATGAATTCGGACGAGACATTTATAAGTTTGACCGATATTTTTCACCTTGGTTGTAGAAATGAAAATTTTCTACAATCTATAGTAGGTGTTGGTAATACACAAAGTGAGCAAGCAGAATTAACTGGTTGTGTTACTATGGTGGTCAGCGTATTTAAAATGATATTTTTAACTTTCTCGGTACTGTGGTAAAGAGTTAATTGCATAATTACGTTTATATCTGTTGTTCTCAATCAGAGGTCGAAAAAAAACATTGTCTTGTCTTGTGGTATTGACTCTAGACAGAAATGCTGTTGGTAACTCGGTGCCAATCTTAGCAACTTGTAGGTGTTGTGTTGTTCATAGAACCTATACTTGTGTATGGACGTAAAGCGCAACATGCGGTAATTTGTTGTTAGAAAACACCTGTATATATCTTCATATATACATATACTACGAAAACATATTTTGAAGCCTCAAATTTGACTTCTTCAGACATTACGCTAGTTTTCATGGGAGACATGAGTGCATAGGGTGATTTAAATATAACCAGATTTACGTTTCCAAGGAGATAACACATAGACTATGTTTTCGTTGAAAATTCGCTGTTTTCTCTAAGTAGACTGTCACTTTTGTCACCTCCAGTGTAGCTGGTCCTGTGTTTGTTGTGGTTATTATTAATGTAAATGTTTATTCTGTTTGTAGTATAAGGGCCATTTCTTCCATCGATAAGTTTTTATAAAACCAATGACCAATCCCTATAAGACACATATGACAACCGTATCTATCCTACTTCACTCATGTAGGTTTGGTCCACAGTGACCACCTCGGTAAGATTTTACAACAATAGACTGGAGCAGGAAACAGGAAACGTTAACTGAATAACGATACACCGAGAGTCAATACGCTTGGATTTGTATTCTCACTACACTTTTACTATGTCTCTATGGTTGTTTCCTGACAGGCTTCATCATCAAACTCACATCAAATGATGGCGGCATGCACATAATTGTTGGCAACAATATAGAACAGATAACGGGCGCTTGGTTTAAGTGTTAGTCTGTTACGCTGCCGTGAGGGGCGATCGGTGTAATTTGGTCGCAATATAGAACAGATAGCGGTCATGTGATTTAACAGCTAGGCCGTTACGCTTGCATGAGGGCATGTTGTATGTACCATTTGTATGTAACTAATACACCAATGTATTCATACCGTTGTGTTTTTCACTTATTTGCTAATGTAACACTGGTGTTTTTTACTTTTTTGTTTTTTATAATTTTATACACATCACTGTATTTATTTTATTATGTAATTTAACTTGTAATAATATACTTGAATTCTTTAAAATACTGCCTATTTAGACCTCTCAAAACCTGTTGATCGGAGCTGTAAACTCCATCACAGCTAATTAAAACAACCAATATTTCCGTCACACAACCCCGTCGGAATCGAAGCTGTTACCTCCATATGATCTATGGTACCCTCTAGACCCGTATTGTTCTTTTTGGCCAGCTGTCTGTCATTGGTACCCACTGTATAAGACACCTCTTTCTGGTAGGATTAACCTGTTTATTGTTACCCTCTCAGATCGATTGTAATCTTTGGTTTCTAAAATAATGCTTCGCGGAGACGCAACATTTCATTTCACCATTATTTCATTGTTGGTTTTGTTGAGGGCCACGCGACCTATCCCGCATCGGTTATCTGTCATCTTCACTGGGTATCAAGTATCTGATTAATATCTCCAGATGGTACCACCACAGTTAAGCTACACATAGTCACTATTCCACCTCTGTTTGCGTGGGAGGCACGGTAAACAACTCTAGATCAGAATGAAGACACTCACTAACTTTGGATTAACCCGCACCTTGAGGTTAATATTTGGGCTTCTAATACGGCACTTCGCAACTGTAAAAATGTCATTACCCTTCTTCGGTGTCTGATTTTGGTGAGGAGTAGGCGAAATCTGTAACACCAATTCTGTGTGGATATTATTATTTTAACACGTCTATTTCGTTTTCTAAAACTAGCTACCTTTGTTATCATTATATACCAGCCAGCCCTGTGTATATTTATTTATTTACAAATACTTACATATTAATCGACCTCTCATTTGTCATTTTGGTTAACAATAACCGCAAAGTGTCTCTGTCTTTCATAGAAACTGTACTTTTGTATGACTTTGAAGCGGGCGCAATGAGCAGACAAGATGAAAAACATCAGTGAAGATATGTTGAAAATATACATACCATGCCCAGATAGAACAGCAAATAATCAAGTCCCCCTAGAAACAAAGGAAAAACAATATCTACAACATACTCTTTTCCACTCTTAATGTTTAAGTTTGAGCGAAATATGTCTTTTGTAGAGTGTGATATGAGGAAATGTGTTCTTAGAAATCACCTTGAATATATCTTCATATATACATATACTATGAAAACATATGTTGAAGTCGCAAATGTGACTTCAGACATTATACTAATTGTTGAATGAGACATGAACGCCCATGGTGAACTACGTGGGCACCAGTTAATAAATGATTGTTGTTTATTAGTATTTGTTTTAGTCATTCTTCTTGTTTCCGATCGGTACAGCCGTATTGATTTCACCTTAAAGCTAAATATTCATATACTATTCAGAATGCTTATGGTAAATATGTTCACAGGAACTGACATTACCATACTTATATGTTTTTCTCACACCGGTAGATCTCTGTTTTTGTTTGTTTTTGTTTTTTTTTTGTTTTTTTTTTGTTTTTTTTTTTAATTTTTCGTAGCTTTATTAAATATTTCTAGTCAAATATCTTCATTTAATTTCTGTAATAAAAGGTCTTCATCAAATTTAACTTGTCAACGGCCTTCATATAATTTATGTAATCAACAGACACTGCATAGGATCTGCAATATTTAGTAGAGGCGCTTGTTGTACACAGTGAACAACTAGGGTTAGAATTAAATTATAAAATGACACGGATTATGATCGTCACTAGGAAGAATGAAATACCACGATGTAATATACATGAAAATGGGAATATTCTGAAACAAGTGAATAGATACAAGAATCTCGGAACAGTCATAACAGCTGCTGGGAGATGCCTTGAAGAGGTTAGAATAAGAATCGTCATGGCGAAGATGAAAAACATAAGGACCAATAAAAAGTTGTCAATTGCTACGAGAAAAAAAGTGTTGCGGTACTACATAGAACCTGCACTTTTGTATGAATGTTAAGACACTGAGCAGTACCGCTGAATCTGCTGGCTGTGGAACTGGCGTTTCTGAGAAGAATGCAAAGCGACACATCGTGATACGCTTCTCTGGCGCCTATGTTCGCTTTGTTATGTAACTTAACTTGTAATAATGTAATTGTCTTTATTAACATACTGTGTATTTAGTATATTTCTATATTGTGCATATGCCTGTTGCTTCTTTCTGTATACATTATGGTAGTATATGTCTATAGTGTGAGATGCTTTTTTATTCTAACACAATAATACATAAGAGTAGAGACATGAAGTTTGAAACGGGGGAAAACATAAACCACGACAGGTCTCAACATATCACTAATAACCGCTATAGGAAAACTGGTACTATGGGCCTTATAGAGTAAATTGCGCGTCAGGCAATCTCTCCCGCATTGATCGACACACGATTCAAGCGAGCTCTCCTTTGTTAACATATACTGGTGATATAATTAATAGTACCAACTGTCGCCAACACAACAAATTTACAATATACACTATTTTTGCTACCATACACCTGCTGACAATATTGATATTTTGGTCACAGATGTTGTAAACCAACCTTAACAAAGATACGAAATACGTGACACCGATGTTACTTTAACAGATTCCCCACACAGCGGGATTCGTTTCTCTGGCGCCTATGTTAGGTATAGTTATCAACCAGCCGCATTATTTGAACCACCCATGACACCACCTGGCTCCGTTACATACTCGCCCACTGCCACACTACACCACCACACAGCAGGTTTCGAACCTTTCAAGTTCTATGGCCGCAACTAGACACCATTGTTATAAATTTACGTCTTAATATACTCCTAGAAAGATCCGCCTAGGGTGGACACCCTTATCGACCCGGAGCGTGATTCGAATCACCAATGATATAACCTAGCCCCGTTACATACTCGACCCTGCACACACCAACCACACAGTGAGATTCGAACCTGCTGCCAGGTAGGGAACCCACTAGACACCGCAGTTACACATTGGTGATATCCCACTATGACCAACTACGCATCCCCACCCCATCTTTCACCACTTACCAACCCACCCCACACATCGTTCTTTGCCTTATTATTTTATTCCGACACCGCCCTTAATTAAAAACAGATGGCACCAGCGACCTACCTCGACCCCGACACTAATATTCAACTGCCGGCAATATCGACTTTTTGCTCACAGATGTTCGCCGATCTTATCAAAGATACGAATACATCAACTCGTAACAGTCGGCGCAAACCAATCGATTATGCATAAATTATGTTTCCCCACTCCCCTTCTTTGAGCTTACTAAAAAATGCGGGTCCTCATGGGTCCTCATGGTCCTCCTTCTTTATTCTTTGTATATCTCATTGCTCATTGCTCATTAAGATGGATTTACAACATGTAGTACTACTACCGGGGACTGAAATCTGCGGGGATACATGAACGCTTATGCCAATTGGAGGAAACATCATGATGATGATGATGATAATGATGATGATGATGATGAGCTGTGATGTGTTGTTTGTAAAGTTGCCTTTCAAAGTGAGAGAACTGTTCCGTCTTGCACGCCCTGAGACGAGACTTAACCCTATAAGAGAAGTACCGTCTGCCGCAGGGTATAACAAAACAACACGAACGCAGGATTGTGTGACTCCTACGAACAAGAGAATTAACATGGTTCGCTGGCTAACTTATCAGGGTGATAACTCATGGTCGTGAGGGTGAGAGTTCCGGTGCATCCTTCGCCACGCCTCACTAGCCGTGGGACCAGATTCATCATCATCATCATCATATGAGGAATATCATCAGCAGAGTTGATCCAGAACACCAAAGACCGAGATCTGGGGAGAGATATGAACGCCTAGGCCAGCTGGCAGAGAGGCTACTTAGTGATGACCCATTTAAGAATATTTATAGTCTGGAGGATACCTTAAAAGTAACTCATGACGTTTCAGGTTACATACAGTAAGGTGCTATATGTTTGAGTCAGTTACATTTATCAAACAGTAGCGTGTTCAATGTATTCTCAGCAACAGCCGTTATCACGCTGTGTACACACACGTACGTGTGCCATCGCCAAGTGTTGAAACTAGACCGTATCAATCAGCGGTTCTTAACCTTATTCGACGACGACGACGACGATTTCTTCATCTGTTCGCTTGAAATTTTCTATATCTGCAATGTTGTCTCTTGTATGAACTTTACTGTCTTTTTTTTTGTTAGTTCACCGAATGGTCCATAGTGTTTATCGTCCTTTGTTGTTCTCGAGGCCAAAAGGTTTGCCTAGGTATTTCGCATTTTGGACATTCTTGGAGTATGAGATCTGCTGATTGCGGCGCCAATCTACATGTGCACATGGCTGATTTGCCAATCTTGAATTTGTTATACATGTGGTTGCTTAATCTATTGCGTCCTGTTCTGAGGCTCAGAATAATGATATGTGCATGTGGAACCACGGGCCATGGGGTCACGACAAGATCCCTTCCCGTGGAAGCGGCAGGAGGGGCGAGTAAGTAAAAGTGGTAACGGACTAATTTACAACCTTAAGGTGAATAGATCATACGATGCTAGTCCCGGGTTGGTTTTACAGACCATCCGCTCTCGGCTGTTGAATAGTCATTATCTCTGGGACGCGAGTTCACTGGCTATAAAACTCCCGATATTCAATAAACGGAACGTATTTATAACGCATAAACAGTAATCTAAGGTTAATGACACCAAGGGCTCCCAATTTATTCGTCCACGAACACCCGTATAAAGGGCAAATTGTTCCCTCGTCTCCCAAATTAAGAACCTCTGATATAAACAGATCTAGGACGGGATGACTCATCGCGTTAGGTGACGTCTTAAACAGTTGTTGGGATGTTTGTATAACCGAATGTGTTGTCCGGATTGTGGACGGCCTTTGTTTCCAGCTTGATTCTTGCCGAGTTTCCCAACAATGTTCTGATTATGAGGAATGCGCAGTTACAATGTAGAATACGGTACGGTCGCTCGAATGCGGTGATTAATTTACCTGCCCTGTGGTCTGACCTTATGCAAAGGCTGTGGGTATGTTTAACATAGGTGTTTTAAATAGACTGGGAGTCTTGAAGCGAATCAAGGCATAAATAAATAGACGCGCTGATAAGTAATGACATAGAAGTGAAGAAATAGTTTTACGTAAACATTTATATACTTACATTGGCGAGGGAATACTTACTTCGACGACTTTATCACACATATTTATAAGTAGAAACGTGAATAGGTATTACAGCATAGTAATAATTAAACATGTACGTACACGTAAATAAGATGCTATTTACTCAGAAGACACGAAATTTCAGTCTGAAACTAGGAAACAGATGAGACAAAGCGCTAATGGTGCAACAGACACCAGTTTTGGATACGTCTTCATGTACTATTTAGATGCTGGTGATGCTGTCTGTTCCACTCTTCACATGGGACAGTGAGGGGCAATTTGTGCGATGTTCACTTTCATAGCAACGGAGCATTATTGGGGATGACCCGTTGCTGTGAAGTTGGAATCGCGACCAACGACTAGAATAAGCTAGTGACCTGAGTTAACTAGAGTACCTAACGGTATGTCATGTATTACCGGGTTTCATGATGCCACGCCTCCCTTCATTCCAGATCTTGACCTATTCATAAACGTATTCTTGTGAAGATAAGTGTGATGGTTTTCACTTGCCTTGAACCTACATATGGGTGGGTTGTAAGTAAAGAAAAGAACCTTTATGAATCGTATGGCAAATTGGACATATGTTGCCGGACCCATATTTGTATATACCAATTGGTACTCGGTGGGTGCTGGGGTCAGTATCGCACCGGCCGCTTTCACTCAAGGTATATCCTGGTAGCCATCTTAGGCTGGGTCCACCTCTGGGAGCCCGGGTCAGTTTCCGCCTCGATGCGGATTCGAACCGCGGTCGAGACCAGGTCGAGAGACCAGTGTCCCGCTACCGCGGATGCTGATGGTAAAGGGACGAACGAACTTCATTTTCAAAGGGTCACCAATCCCGTTTTGCATCGGGCCCTTCCAACCACTCGTCTTTCGTACATCAATTATCTATCGTGCTTGTTACATTCGCATAAAACACTTGTCAGATGAAATCTACGAATATAAACAATGCATATATATTACCATGCTGTGAGGCAGTCAGGCAGGCGCACGCGCATGGATTTTCTCTTCTCTCTCTCCCCCCCCCCCCCCAAAAAAAAAAAAAAAACAACAACATACACATTCATACATAACATTATTTACACAAATTCTCACTATTATACACCCACTATATAACACAATTATACACTCTCCCTGGCGAAGGAGTTAAGGACGCTGTTCGTAATCCAGCATACCCACGTACGAAACACAGCTGCCCGAGATTCGGCAGCGGATAGCGTCACGTTGGTTTCTTACGAAAAGGTATGTGAGCCGGTCGTTCGGAAAGCAATGGTAAACTACTGAACGCAAAAAATTGCCAGGGCATCAACAGCAGCTGGAAAATGTGGTGTTGACTGCAATGTCCTGTAAATAGAATAAGCAAAACATACAAACACACTCCCTTGCATACACACATACCCATCTCTCCTCTCTCTCTCTCTCTCTCTCTCTCTCTCTCTCTCTCTCTCTCTCTCTCTCTCTCTCTCTCTCTCTCTCTCTCTCTCTCTCTCTCTCTCTCTCTCTCTCTCTCTTGATCTCGATCTCTATTTCAAATGTCAAAATATTGCACATTTTAACAATCACTAATAATAATAAATGGGTATGATTCATTTATTCAACCCATATCATATATAACCGCAGTAAGCGCGTAGCGGGATGCAGTGAAATCTGCTAGGCAGTAAATTGTGCAACCTACTGCTCAAAATAAGTAACTAAAAAGTATAAACAAAATCAGAGAAACATAATGAACATAATAACAATTACAACCTGACATGTTTCTTAAATGGGAAAACATCGGTCCCCCGAAATGGATTGGGAGAACACCTGTCTAATTTGAGCGTCCTCTGATTTGTCTCCTTCCTCTTATCTTTTGTGCGTGCGAATCAATACTTACACATTAAGTTGTTTATCTACACCACTCACCACAGTCTGCGCCGTGAGTAGTATGATTTGGCACCCCAGAGCGTTATCATATTGACAACAGGTACTCTGCCACGCCAGGTATTTGACTCTACAGGAGTGACTCAGTGCTGGGAATGTACATGTGAATATCTTAAGCCGCTGACCTTGTTGTGTTACTAGACCGTAGGATAGGAGCTGTGTGATACACAATGGATTTCACAGGCTGTGGGTTCCTCATGAACACGGGCAGACAATGTATGTCAAGTTGACGTAACTCGTCTCCATGAACTATTCTTATGATGATGAAGTGTTGGGGATCTTCTAGTCAGTTGTCCCGTGGAGGATAAAGGCTCTGTTGTGTTTCCTTGCGGGACGTTGTGTTGCCTTCGCTATAGCTGAGGTTACCATGAATGCAGGTAATTGTCTGTTTGTTTTTAATTCCTTCTTTTATGTTAACCTGTGTCGTTGTTATGTGATTTGTCACTGCTCTTGATTGTGTCTACCCGCATATCTACGCGATCTATTAAACCGCTCTATCGTTTAAAAAAAAGTTGGCTGCATATCCTTTACAGCACGTTGCAGTCAACCCAAACATTTTTGACTGCTTGTGGTTGGTTTCTTGGCAAGTCTGCGTTAAATAGTGTGCCATTGCTCTCTGAAGGAGAGGTCAGCGTTGAAATCCATCTGACCGGTGTGTTCGTCTACACCGTAATATCAATTGCTCAACACCCTTGACAGTATTTAACAATACTTACACAATATTGACATGTTATTGTAATTTCTATAACAATGTTAAAGTTTTCATTTGAATCCCCCTTGTACATATCGTTTCTCTGACACTAACCCGAGATTGTGCATATCATGTCTCTAACACTAACCCGATTCTCTCTCTACACAGCTGAGCCCAGGAGGAAACGATCTGGTAGTCGATGTATATACGTTTATATGTGTATTCCATATGTATGCACCTTCTTGCATATGTGTGCAGTACACGATGTTGTATGAATGTTGTGTTGTTTTCTGTGTTGTATCTTAACTCTGTCTACCTCATGCAGCATGTAGTTTAACGCTTTATATGCTAAGCAGTTAGTGATGTCAAGTCATTTATATCTAATATATTTATATCTCTTATATAGTTTAAGTAATAAACGAGAGAGCCTGAGGGAATTAAGAAAACATTTTAAGTCAGAACAAGGTAAGGTAACATTTTATCGAAAAATAATGACAATATGGTGGATAGGCTGTTGAGCTGTTAAAACCTCTTGGGTGTTTTTACTTACACGTTTTCCTCATGTTGGACTGGTAGTGTATTGTTCTGTCGCCCAGCTACTGAGTTAAGTGCGTGGGGCGACACTGTGAGCTTGGATTTCACACGAGATGCTTTTAGATCTATCCGCGATGTTTGTATTGTGACCTTTTTGTTCAGATAAATGGCGAACGTGCGGTTGCAGAACTAACTGGTTTTGCCTTACACAGTAATGTGTGTGCAACTGTTGTTTTCTAGTGACTGCCGCTACCATCGAAGATGAACTGTAATTCTAGCGGCGGACTGTTGTGTTGGCATTCTGGCAGCGGCCGTATGCACGTATGCTTATGTGTGCTTTTGGTTTGTCAGGACTGCTGTCATGGGACAATGGGGAGCATTTTGTGTGATATCCACTGGCACAGAAACAGAGCATTATGTTGTGACCCTTTGCCGTGAAGTTGGAACCACGACTAAATAGCATTACTGCAACATCTGGACAGTGAAGACAACTGGTTCATAAAAATTTTTTATGTCTCGGAAATTCAGCAAGCCGTATTAAACACCACAGTTGCTTGGAAATAAGAGTCATTGAAGGCATGGTTTCTGAAAGTAGAGACAGGGCTGAAGCAGCCGGAAGCTAGACCAGAACAAGTAAAAGTAACACTTTTTTTTTTT
The DNA here is from genome assembly GCA_963921405.1 of Cepaea hortensis. NCBI lineage: Eukaryota > Metazoa > Mollusca > Gastropoda > Stylommatophora > Helicidae > Cepaea > Cepaea hortensis. The sequence continues at coordinate 27,584,127 of OY992897.1, forward strand.
TTTTTTTGCATATCCTTTACAGGACATCGCTGTCAACACCAGCATCTTTCAGCTGTTTGTTGATCTCTTGGCAAGATTACACTCAGTAGTTTGCCATTGCTTTCTGAGCGGCCGGCTCACATACCCCGTAAGTTACCGATGCGATTCGAACCACTGCTGATTCTCACCGTCATCACGTTACCGACGAGAGTATACGAGATTATGGAGAAAAGTCATAACCTCTAAGCCACGAAGCCGGCTAAAAGTAACACTGCGTAGAAAAATACTGCCATTCTACAGTATCTGGTCACCGAGGACAAGTGATCTATAAACAGTATCATGTTTCAGAAACTGCAATACTCTGGCCATACTAAGCGTCGCAGTGATTTGGAGAGAGTGTATGGATCTACTAGGGCTGACTAAACCCATATTTTCACACTGCTGTATGTCTATATTTTTGACACCATCCGGCTCTTTTGCCTCCAACGTTTTTTTCCACACCATAAAAGGAGATTGTTAAGTCTTTTGATGTGACAAAGGAAATATGCCCCGTGTTTCTCATTTTTATTTCCGCAATCAGCGCCCTTATACACTTGTCTAGAGAGGACGAATTTAAAAAAATGAATGTACCAAACGGCTTTAAGGGAAACAGTCTAATACATCACCACAACAGTGCAAATTGTTAGTTTCTTTGTCCGGCATGCACATTTGCAGTTTTTATATGCGGCATGCGCAATTGCAGTTTGCTTGCACATAGTACTGTATATGTGTCTATACATCTGCACACTTACAGTCTGTGCTAATATGTCTGCACATTATTCTGTCAGTGTTAAAATTAAAATGCTAGCGCAGAGAGTGTCTTTGTCCAGGCATTAATAGACTGTCTTTCCTCCGAAGTCGGAGAGTGTCTGCCTGTACGGCGAGGAACCACCAGTCTGCACACCAATAAGCCAGACATGGGACAACGGATACTCACGCAAACCTCAGGTCCTGTATGACATCACACTGATGTTGGACAACAGGATGTCTTCATCCGACATAAAGGACTTCACGCTAGAGATCACAGCCAGCGAACACAAGCAAGCAATAGACTGTCTTTGTTAGATAGTTATGAATATTGTATATTTGTCTGGAAGCGCGTTCTTTCGATTTCTTTATCAAAACATGCCCCGAAACTTGGTTATTGAGTAGATGTTCATTAATACTGTCTTTTTTATATCTTGAGCTTTTAGTATACTGCTTATGTGTCTAAACACGTATGTGCATGCTGTGTCTTTGTCTTGATATATGTTCACACTGTATGTGCCTAGAAATGTGTATATAGTATTATTGTCTAGACATATGTGCATTCAATATGTTTGTCTAGACACGTGTACATGCAGTACTATTGTCTAGATATGTGTACACACAGTAATGTTGTCTAGACATGTGTACACACAGTACCTTTGTCTGGACATGACATACAATATCTTTGTTTAGACATATACATACATTATTTCTGTCTGTGCATTTGCACATACAGTATCTTTGTCTAGACATGAGCACATGCATTGTTCGTATCTGTACATGTGTACATACAGTATCATTCTCTAGAGGTGCATGAAATATCTGTGTCTAGACACGCATCTGACTTATTGACGTATGTCCATGAAGTATCTCTATGTAGTCATATGTACATTCAGTATCTTTGTCTAGACATATACACATACATTATCTTTGTCTAAGCATATATACATACATTATCTTTGTCTAGACATATGTACATGCAGTATCTTTGTCTAGGCATATCTACATGCAGTATGTTTGTTTAGACATATATATACTCATTCAGTATTTTTGTTTAGGCATATGCACATAAGAGTATCTCTGTCTATACTCTATACACGTGCATACCCAGCATCTGTGTTTGACGTATGTACCTACAGCATCCGTGTCTTTACGTGTGTACACGTCATATCTTTGTCCCCACACACAGTATAATTGTATAAGAATTTGCTGTTCAAATAATTACAAGTATTGCACCATCGTCCAGACACGTGCATTTAAGTTGTTTGAGCTGGCGTGGCTAACTGTGATATATTTGTCTAGACGCGTGGGTTCGCTTGCCTGCGTACACGCACACACGTTGTATGTTTTTCTATGTATTTGCACATATCGATGCCATTATGAACAAGTCAACAAGGTGCTTAGTCTGATTTGGTCAGGGGTGGGTCGGGGTGCTCCGTTTGGGGATGGCATGTAGCAGAGGACACAGAAGTAATTCTTGCCGATGCACTCACTGTCTGTTCTACGCGCATTAAAGTCCAGGAAGATTCCAGGAGGGGTGAAAAGGATATTGTTGATATAAGTGCAGTACAGTACAATACAATACGACACAATACAATACAGTACAATACAATACAATACAATAAATACAGTACAATACAATACAATACAATACACACAATACAATACACACAATACAGTGGGTTCTACTATCCCAAAAAAGTCACCGGCTCTTCAGCAGTAGATCGTATCCCATTGCGGTTTTAACCAGCAGCAACATGTAATCACATCATCCAGAAAGGCACATGTTCAACCACAGGATGACTATGGATGTTCGTCCATCACAAATGAAGAAGACCATTCATTACATCCAGTAATTTGGATGAAGAATGACTTGCGCTATGGTTTGGATTATAGTGAGGAAGTGATTGCTCACCTTCGTCGACCTCACTCTCTCGCCTGCGTCCATCTGTTTCCAGTGGCAAGACTAGCAGGACGACTGGAGACGGACACCGGTGCAGTGGCAGGATGACTACTATATACAGGACTGGACAAGTGCTCCGAGGTGGACTCAGCCTCCCAGGACCTCCCAGCCTACCAGGTCCTCCCTGGTCAACTCAACCTCTCCGGTCCTCCCAGCAAACCGGGTCCTCTCCGGTCAACCCAGCCTCACAGATACCAGGAAATGTCGTTGATAGTAAAGGCTGCCCATGTCATACTGACCATACCACCCACGTAGTGCCGGTTCTACTATACAAACATGGGTCTAGCACCGTTTGCCCACTGCGTGTCGAAGGCCCTTGACACTTGCATAGACAATGACACAACAGACTCGGCCATCACACGTGTACACATCTGAAGCTACCTCACCAGACAACCCTCTAGTTCAGTTTTCAACCTTTCTTGGTCGACGCACCCCTACACCATATGTGCAGAATGTCATTCTCTCCCCCCTTTCGTATTTCCTCCCTATAAATCCCCCGACCCACTCATCCCCGCCCCTACATAGTATACGTAATAATGAAAGCTAAATTTAATAACACATACTAAAACCAGTCTAGATGTCTCCTTGAAACGTGATTGCGGATCTACTTACGTTATAAAATGAATTGCAGAAGGGCGAGAAGTACACAACCGTAAATATGGAGGGAAAAACAATATCAAGTAATCGGTTCTTGTATTAACGCGATCTTGAAATAATCTTAATTCCACTTCGCCCCCTTTTTCCTATTCCGGGGGGGGGGGGGTGCGCTGAATCCCCCACCGGTTGAGATCCCACTGCTCCAGTTAGTTGTACCCCTCGGTACACGTGTCTTGAGATGCCCGATTCCTTCTGGCCACAAGGGTGCGGTACAGCAGTTGTACAGGGGCCGGGGCCTTTCGCGCGCCTCAAGTTTCCCTGCACATGCGGTGCTAAACCCATATTTGTATAGACCAATCGGCACTCGGTGGGTGATGGGGTCGATGTCACTCATCCCGCCTTTACTACCATACACATTTGCCGGAACTAATTTTAGACTGGGTCGACTAGGAGCTCGGGTCAGTTTTCGTTTTGATGCGGATTGGAACCCACGAACACCGGACCGACAAGCTAGCGTCTAGCCAATGCGCTACGGTGGCTCCGCTGTCACTTGCAGGCAGTGGTTATATATGTAACTTTGTCAATGTTAACTAACCGTGTACTGTCAGTTGCAAGCAGTGGTTATATATGTAACTTTGTCAATGTTAACTAACCGTGTACTGTCAGTTGCAAGCAGTGGTTATATATGTAACTTTGTCAATGTTAACTAACCGTGTACTGTCAGTTGCAAGCAGTGGTTATATATGTAACTTTGTCAGTGTTAACTAACCGTGTACTGTCAGTTGCAAGCAGTGGTTATATATGTAACTTTGTCAATGTTAACTAACCGTGTACTGTCAGTTGCAAGCAGTGGTTATATATGTAACTTTGTCAGTGTTAACTAACCGTGTACTATCAGTTGCGGGCAGTGGTTATACATGTAACTTTGTCAGTGTTAACTAACCGTGTACTGTCAGTTGCAGGCAGTGGTTATACATGTAACTTTGCCAGTGTTAACTAACCGTGTACTGTCAGTTGCAGGCAGTGGTTATACATGTAACTTTGCCAGTGTTAACTCACCGTGTACTGTCAGTTGCAAGCAGTGGTTATATATGTAACTTTGTCAGTGTTAACTAACCGTGTACTGTCAGTTGCAAGCAGTGGTTATATATGTAACTTTGTCAATGTTAACTAACCGTGTACTGTCAGTTGCAAGCAGTGGTTATATATGTAACTTTGTCAGTGTTAACTAACCGTGTACTATCAGTTGCGGGCAGTGGTTATACATGTAACTTTGTCAGTGTTAACTAACCGTGTACTGTCAGTTGCAGGCAGTGGTTATACATGTAACTTTGCCAGTGTTAACTAACCGTGTACTGTCAGTTGCAGTCAGTGGTTATACATGCAACTTTGCCAGTGTTAACTCACCGTGTACTGTCAGTTGCAGGCAGTGGTTATACATGTAACTTTGTCAGTGTTAACTAACCGTGTACTGTCAGTTGCAGGCAGTGGTTATATATGTAACTTTGTCAGTGTTAACTAACCGTGTACTGTCAGTTGCAGGCAGTGGTTATATATGTAACTTTGTCAGTGTTAACTAACCGTGTACTATCAGTTGCGGGCAGTGGTTATATATGTAACTTTGTCAGTGTTAACTAACCGTGTACTGTCAGTTGCAGGCAGTGGTTATACATGTAACTTTGCCAGTGTTAACTAACCGTGTACTGTCAGTTGCAGGCAGTGGTTATACATGTAACTTTGCCAGTGTTAACTAACCGTGTACTGTCAGTTGCAGGCAGTGGTTATACATGTAACTTTGCCAGTGTTAACTAACCGTGTACTGTCAGTTGCAGGCAGTGGTTATACATGTAACTTTGCCAGTGTTAACTAACCGTGTACTGTCAGTTGCAGGCAGTGGTTATATATGTAACTTTGTCAGTGTTAACTAACCGTGTACTGTCAGTTGCAGGCAGTGGTTATATATGTAACTTTGTCAGTGTTAACTAACCGTGTACTATCAGTTGCGGGCAGTGGTTATATATGTAACTTTGTCAGTGTTAACTAACCGTGTACTGTCAGTAGCAGGCAGTGGTTATACATGTAACTTTGCCAGTGTTAACTAACCGTGTACTGTCAGTTGCAGGCAGTGGTTATACATGTAACTTTGCCGGTGTTAACTAACCGTGTACTGTCAGTTGCAGGCAGTGGTTATACATGTAACTTTGCCAGTGTTAACTAACCGTGTACTGTCAGTTGCAGGCAGTGGTTATACATGTAACTTTGCCAGTGTTAACTAACCGTGTACTGTCAGTTGCAGGCAGTGGTTATACATGTAACTTTGCCGGTGTTAACTAACCGTGTACTGTCAGTTGCAGGCAGTGGTTATACATGTAACTTTGCCGGTGTTAACTAACCGTGTACTGTCAGTTGCAGGCAGTGGTTATACATGTAACTTTGCCAGTGTTAACTAACCGTGTACTGTCAGTTGCAGGCAGTGGTTATACATGTAACTTTGCCGGTGTTAACTAACCGTGTACTGTCAGTTGCAGGCAGTGGTTATACATGTAACTTTGCCGGTGTTAACTAACCGTGTACTGTCAGTTGCAGGCAGTGGTTATACATGTAACTTTGCCAGTGTTAACTAACCGTGTACTGTCAGTTGCAGGCAGTGGTTATACATGTAACTTTGCCGGTGTTAACTAACCGTGTACTGTCAGTTGCAGGCAGTGGTTATACATGTAACTTTGCCAGTGTTAACTAACCGTGTACTGTCAGTTGCAGGCAGTGGTTATACATGTAACTTTGCCGGTGTTAACTAACCGTGTACTGTCAGTTGCAGGCAGTGGTTATACATGTAACTTTGCCGGTGTTAACTAACCGTGTACTGTCAGTTTCAAGCAGTGGTTACCGGTTACATATGTAACATGGCTAACCTTGCACCGTCACCTCTGTGTTTTACATTCTCACCTTCATAAACTCGGTCATATTTTATACCTGGAGCTGGTGCAGTAGTTACACGGGCTGTATGTGTCAGCTGGTACAGATCAGTTGGGACGCCGCAATGACTAGCGTGTTAGTCTGCCGACCTGGTAGTCATCATCATCATCATCATCTCATCTTGTTCCTTTTGTACCTTCCGGTGTTGAGATGCAGCATAAACAGCCGGGAGATTGCCCGTTTATGGGCTTCGTATATCGAGATTCCCATGGGCTCTGTTATTCCCTCTGTCCATCGTTTACATATTCGACCTCTTCTTCTGGTCTCATTTGCTCCGTACATCATTGCTGGTTGTGGTGTGCAGTTAGTTGACCTGGCCTGGCTTGATTGTCATGAGGTATACTGTCAGTTGACCTGACTTGCTTGTCATGTTGTTGAATTCCTCCGAGGTGGAGATGTTTTTATAAAATGGACCTGACCTCCCAGATTGACCCGTATGTACGAGGTAATATTTTTACAAGTTAAATACGGCAGCAGTGATATGAACACATCATCCATCGAATGCAGGCTGGTGTGTATAAATATGAGAAGATCACCATATACCCGACATGCTTCTAGTCGTGAAAAAAAGTGGGTACTTCTAGTTTACTTATAAATCAACAGAAATGTTTTTTTTTTTTTTTTTAAGGCGAATGTTGCATATTCCATGGACTGCCAGTGTAACTAATATTGACTTGACTGCCTGAAAGAGGATAATGAAGCTAGAACACTATTCAATCATAGGAATGAGCGAAACAGCTTTCTTTGGTTATCAATCAATCAATCAATCAATCATGTGCCATGCCGGTTATACGTTTGGTTATACGTGAGAAAATAGACATCATTCTTTGGCCATACGACGAGAAGAGAGACATTAGGAAACACTGTGACGACTGGAAAGGTCGTCATTATTATGTGCCTTGTTGACTGACGTGAGCGATCTCCAACAGCATGTATCAATTCTCGCTTAGACACCCTTCCGTGCCGTGGCACAAGGCTTTCTTCCTTTACCTCTCTGTTCTCAAGAAAACTCAGCAGACCAGAATTCTCATTTACACATTTGCCACTACTATTGTTGACGCTTCAGGAGCGTGTTCAAGTGGTCTAGATATACGATTGTAACCAGCAGGCACGTGCCTACTTCACGCTTCAGTGCGTCACCGCCACACACCCAACAGTCTCTCAAGGGTCAGACGCCTTTAATGAGTTCTTCCTGAAAGTTTATCAGATGTGTTGACAGCCGACAGCGCCACTGACGAAGAGAAGCAGGCAGGGTTATTTAAGGTCGTCCTACGATGTCCCCCTCTTGCTCGGGTAGATAGCCAAACTAATTGCTATAATTAGAAGCGTAGATATGGAAAATATGGCTATAATTAGAAAAGTAGACTGATAAACTATGGCTATAATTAGAAAAATAGCGAAACTATGGCTATAATTAGAAAAGTAGATATCGAAACTATGGTTGTAATTGGAAAAGGAGATAGCAAAACTGTGGCTGTAATTAGAAACGTAGATACCAAAACTGTGGCTGTAATTAGAAAGGTAGATATGGAAACTATGGCCATAATTAGAAAAGAAGATAGAGAAACTTCTTCTTCTTCTTCTTCTGCTTCTTCTTCTTCTTCTGCGTTCATCCGGACTTTTTTTCCGGACGTGATTGCGTTGTGCCTGTTTACAGCAAAGCTGCGTTTTTGCCCGTTAGGCTGACACATCCGACTTCTGCGGGCATTTGTTTGGCCGGGTTAACCTTCCCGGGGGAGATAGAGAAACTGTGGCTATATTTAGAAAAGTAGATAACGAAACTATGGCTATAATTAGGAAAGAGATAGCGAAACTATGCTATAATGAGAAAACTGCTCTGATAGTTGATATTTTGAGACAGTGCCGGAAGCAAGCCAGGCGTTGGCTGAATGGAATGCGGGAAAATGTGTGCTAATAAAACAGTTTGCAGGGGTGGCTAATGTGAGCACAGCTGACATGTTTTCTAAGCTGGAGCCAGAATGCGAGTTGCCTTCGGAGACCGGAGATGTTTGACTAACATATACTTCCTCGGAAGAGATGTAATAGTCCAGAGGGGGGGGGGGGGGGGGGGGGCTTTATAGTAGTGGCTACAAGACTACCAGTCCGCATTTAATCCGTCCTGATTTATT
>OY992897.1:27595056-27845056 GCA_963921405.1 Cepaea hortensis
GTCATGGGGTAACATTTATACTGAGGTCCTGGGTTCACATTTACACCAAGGTCATGGGTTCACATTTACACCAAGGTCATGGTTCACATTTACACCAAGGTCATGGTTCACATTTACACCAAGGTCGTGGGTCCACATTTACACCAAGGTCGTGGGTTCACATCTACACCAAGGTCGGGGGTTCACATCTACACCAAGGTCATGGGTTCACATCTACACCAAGGTCATGTGTTCACATCTACACCAAGGTCATGGGTTCACATTTACACCAAGGTCATGTGTTCACATTTACACCAAGGTCATGGGTTCACATCTACACCAAGGTCACGGGTTCACATCTACACCAAGGTCGTGGGTTCACATTTACACCAAGGTCGTGGGTTCACATCTACACCAAGGTCATGTGTTCACATCTACAGCAAGGTCATGGGTTCACATCTACAGCAAGGTCATGGGTTCACGTTTACACCAAGGTCATGGGTTCACATCTACACCAAGGTCGTGAGTTCACATTTACACCAAGGTCGTGGGTTCACATTTACACCAAGGTCAATGTCTAGAATTGATCTGGGCTATCAAATTAACCAAGCCTAGAATAGACACCAGGAAAGATCCTGGTAGGTAAAGGCAGCCAGCGTGATATTTGCTATATGCGGCTGGTATGGTGACTCGGTAGATAGATGGCGCTCTTGGCAAATTTACTAGATACCATGGCGCAGTTGGGGTTGGCTGGTAGCTGCAAGAAACGCGTGTAGTTAGGGTGCTGTAATTATATTGCCCCAGCACTCAAGCGGATGACTGGGCTTTTCTCGCGGTAAAGCATATTATACATTTGTTGCTGCTGTGGTCCCATTTCGGTGCCAATACCTTTCTGGTTGGTGATGCGGTGTTCTTCTCACGGAAGCCATCTCAGTCATTATGTTATTGGTAAAGTCTCCCACTCAGCACAATCTGTAACAACTCGCTATTTGGAACGCAACTCAACATTTCCCCCCAGGACGAAATGTTCACTATCGTATTATCTCTAACGCTTCGTGGCTAAAGGCTTGCGAACGCGGTTCGTGAGCCGGGTACCAGGCGTTCGAAGCTCAGCTGCGACCGATTTGTGCAGCAGACCGTGTTGCGTTGTGTTATAACGTGCTGGTATGGGAGCCGGTCGTTCAGAAAGCAATGGCAAACTACTGAACGTAACACTTGCCTAGTACATCAACAGCAGCTGAAAAATGCTGGTGTTGACTGCAACGTCCCGTAAGGGATACGCAAAAAAAAAATTATCTCTAAGCGTTGTACAATGCACATTCTCAATTACACACAGTCGTACCCAACACTTAGCGTCCACAATCACTATACAATCTAACACTGTACTAGCTCAGCTCATTATGTGGCCGTTACTACTTAGAGCGAGAACCAGACCCGCACTGGATCGTGGTTCAAGATCAACTCCTGCAGGTGACGCCCTGTCCTCTGACCGGGGAACGTGAACGCTTATCACGTTCTCGCGACCACGCTCACAGCGGGTCACTTTTCACGGTCTCTTCGCATAGGCCGCGCTTGTTACAAACTGACACGATCCCACACTCTATAAACTGGATCATGACATATATTAACCATGTCACTGGGGTGTGGATTGGCCTATAACACTCTGGGGTTGGCACCATATGCCTTGTGCACCTCAGGACGTGTGAAAGGGTCCTCACTGACTTCAGATATTTGGATATGGCCATTCTTGTCTGTATCTCTGTATTCTGGTCTAGATGAAGTAATAAATCAACATGTCCTGAGTTGATGGGTACACAATGGGTTCGGTAATATATGTGTACAGAATGGGTTCAGTAATATGTGTGCAGAATGGTTCACTAATTTATGTGCACAGAATGGGTGCAGTAATATACATGTACAGAATGATTCACTAATTTATGCGTACAGAATCGATTCACTTATATATGTACAGAATGGTTTCAGTAATATATATCTACAGAATGGGTTCTGTAATATATGGGTGCAGAATGGGTTCAGTAATATATGTGTACAGAATGGATTCAGTAATATATGTGTACATGATGGGTTCAGTAATATATGTGTACAGAATGGGTTCAGTAATATATGTGTACAGAATGGGTTCAGTAATATATGTATTCAGAATGGGTTCAGTAGTATATGTGTACTCAATGGTTTCACTAATATGAACACAATGGGTTCACTAATATATATGTACAGACTGGGTTCAGTAATATATGTGTTCTTTGAAATCTTCCAGGATTTGAACACCCCCCCCCCCCCCACACACACACACACACACACACTTTTTAGATTGTGTGTATCAGTTGTAACAAATGACGCCTGAGTGTTCTGTTTGTGTTTTTTGGAAAACTCATGGCCCAGTGTTTTTTTCTGTCGGCAGCATCAGCCGGAGGTGCTTCTGGAGCCGTGGATGAGGAGCTCTTCATCAAATCTTTTGAGGATGTTCCAGTTGCTAAGGTATTGTTCCTGTGTTGATTAGCATTAAACATATTAACACAGCCTTGAAGCATGCTGAAATGTAATGTTTGTAGGAAAAAAAAACATGTAGTAATAACTGAGGAAATTCTTGAATAAGGGACTCTTCTATGGTTCTGGGGTAGTGGATGAGATGACTAGTGTGCTTTAAAAAGGGCAGAGAAGAGGTATAGGTGTTGTGCATACTAAAGATCCATCCATGAAGGAAATCATGAATCTTGGACGGTAACTGGCATTTTCCTTGGTGTATTTGCGAAATATTTGCGGGGGATTTGAGACAGGAGTTCCCAAGGGATGGCAGGACAAAATTGGAATAGACAAGAGAAATGAGAATATATGTAATATGGAAAGGGAAGATGAAAAATAGATGATAGAAAGAGATGTTAGCCTAGGAGGAGTTCATAGTAGATCCACAATGTGTATGCATTTCTAAAATGACAGTACGATTGTCAGGTGTATTCTAGACATGAAATAACACTAGGACGTCTCAGTGGGAGAGCTGTATTATGCTTGCCTAGGTTCGATCCTCCATGAGAGAATCTTCTAGCCTCGATTCAGCAGAAGTGGGAATCAAATTGGTGGAACTGCGGTAAAGCTTTGGAAATGTAAACACAGCCTAAGATTCTGATATAAGCAGCATATTTGGTTCATTTTTCATTTTTGTATCATTAATTTTATTTGTTTCCATCTTTCCATTCTTCTCAATCACTTATGCCTTAATGTAGTCACTGTAATGTCTTCCTAGTGTTTATATGTTGTGTTTTGTGTATTTATTTGCTGATGAAGGTTAGTCACCGTAATGCGCTATGTTGTCCGAAATTGTGTTTTGTAAAGCTGCATTACTTTGTGTTATTTTATATTGTTTGATTCAAAAATTTACACCCTGCTGCATTCAATTATCATCATCATCAGGTTAGTCTGCCAACACAGGAATATTTAAGTTATAGTTTTCTCCCACTGGTAAAGATATTATATCTTATAGTTTAATATAATATCTACTACTCTTTATGTTTACATTATTCGTTTGGCAATGTTTTTCCTTTGTGAATGTAGCATGCACAATAGATACTTGATGTAAAAAAGAAGAGTGGTTAGTAGGGCCGAATGTAAGACAAGTCTACATGCCCAATTTGATACTCTGAAAATAAAGTTCATTCGTTTAATCGTTCATCTTCTGCCCTTTATCCCCCATTGGAGCAAAGGCTCTTAATCAACCCATGCCAACCATCCTATATTTTACTATCTCCTACAGCTCCTTCCAAGTCCTCCCACTATTCATCTCTGTCTGAAATTCTCTTCTCAGTGGGTTTTTAAGTCTGGCTATTTACATTCAGACCGTGTCGCGTTGTGTTATAACGTGTTGGCATGGGAGCCGGTCGTTCAGAAAGTAATGGCAAACTACTGAATGTAAAATTTGCCTAGCACATCAACAGCAGCTGAAAAATGCTGTTGTTGACTGCAACTTCCTGCAAGAGATATCCAACATTAAATATATATATTTCATTCGCCCTCTGGGTTACAGGCAAGAGAATGTTTGGTTATGCTATCCTTAGGCCTTCTCAATGTGTGTTTGTATTTCATATCTACTTATTTCCACTTATATGAATCCCAATCATTATCTAGTAATTTTTTTTTTCGCTCGCTCGCTCGCTTTGAACTAAAGTGTAGTCTATAACACTATTTATAGTAGTGATGGACTAAATTTTGTGTGTAGATTAGCTTTCCCTTTTAACAGTGTCCCTCGCCATCAGGCGAACCCACTCCAACTTCAGAGGTTCTTGTAATTTACGTTCCCAAGTCAAGGACGACAAGTCAACATTTTAGTCCAGGTGTCCGGTGGTAGGGGTTGAACCGCTTACCTCGGCATCGGCACAGCGGATGGTTAAGAACACGCATTCTTACCCATTCGGCCATGCGGACCTACATCTAGTAACTTGATTGATTGATTTATCATGTTGTTGTCAAGTGTTATAAAGGTAGGCTCAAAACACATACTGCCATTGGGGTGTGAATTGTCAGCTTTCATTAGGCTATAGTATAATGAGGTTGAATGATCAGTTTTCATTCTCGCCAACTTCCACCCAGACACAAAATTCTCACAATTATCTGGAACCAATTGTATGGAACTGTTTCAACCCAAATGCTGTAATGGTCAGGAATAAGAATCCTGCCATTACTATTGATTGAACTTAGACCAGCGTCTTGAGAAGCAGGTCTACTAACCACTATGCCATTTGTAAGTGATCTAACTTTTGCCCTTGCCCATCTCGGATTATAGCTTTTCATGTAGAGATTGTGACTGAATATAATTGGATTGGTTAATATTCTGTTTAGATTTTCTCCTCGAGAGACGTGCAGGAGCAGATGATGAAGATCAAGGACGTCTTGAATGACCCCAATGTCACCTGGGAGAAGAGGATAGACTATGTGAGCCAGGCTTGTGTGTTTGTTTGTCTGTCTGTGTGGTGTAGTTTTCTGTTTTTTGTATTTTCTATGCATTGGCTACATCTGTCTGTCTGACTCTTTGGTGTTCTTATTTTATATTCCTACATTGTTTATAGTATGTTCTTGTTATAGTGTGTTCTGGTCTCTCTCCCTCTGTTCTGGTCTCTCTCCTCTCTCTCTCTCTCTCTCTCTCTCTCTCTCTCTCTCTCTCTCTCTCTCTCTCTCTCTCTCTCTCTCTCTCTCACACACACACACACACACACACACACACTGTCTGTCTGTCTGTCTGTCTGTCTGTCTGTCTGTCTGTTGTCTGAATATCTCTTAACACATAGTTAGCAATAAAAACTATATCTCTATAAAGTGTTTTCTGTCTGTCTGTCTGTAACACATAGTTAGCTATAAAAACTATATCTCCATAATGTGTAGCCTGTCTGTCTGTCTGTCTGTCTGTCTGTCTGTCTGTCTGTCTGTCTGTCTGTCTGTCTGTCTTCCCTCTTCATTCATTCTTGTCATACTACATCTGTATCCTCCAGGTGGTGATGGATGGGTGGAGGGAATGAAAAACTAGATAAAATAAAGTTACACCACACTTTTGAGACTCCCAATACCAGCAAACATAAAGTTGGCTTGAACACCATTGCGTCTTCTAGTACAACAATTACAGCCAGTCTTTAATTGCTGTTTGCAAGACGGTCAAAATTTTTGGACACATAAGAAGAAATAAATTAGAGTACTTGGTGACAACTGGCAGGATTGAGGGGATCAGAACAAGGGGAAGGCAGAGAAGTAAATACCTGGACAGCTAGGCCACATGGCATAGTCAAGACAAGAGCACAGAGTGGATTCAAAGCTCTGGTGATCATGCGAGATGGCGAAACATGACCGTCCACGCTTGCCAAGATATCACATGATGATGATGTTGAATATGTCTGCAACTTGAGGTTTTGCCCATGGTTATAGAGCCAGGTAGAAACAGATTTTGTTTGAACAGAACAGCACATGCAGATATCATTACATGTCATTGGGTGGGCAGATAACAGCTGAATCAACAGCAGCTAGTTACGGCTATTTATTTTCTGTCTATTCTGCATTTAGGCTGTATCTGTCTGCATTTTAAATTAGTGCTTCTGCTTCTGTCTGCTTTTTTTCTTCGTTCTCACTTACTCATGCGTCCTGTTTTCCTAAAAAAATAAAAATCATTACATCTTGTTTAGTTTTGTCTTCGTTTTTTAAGCTCATTTTTCCCCCCTGTGCTTTATAGTTTAATGAAGAATTTTTTGTAGTATCTACGTTTGTATGTGAGTCATTTATGTTGTTTTTCTTTCACTGTATGCGTTGTAAATCAGTGCTTTTCATTATCTTAAGACTTCTTTTAAAATGGGTATTGGCTTAGGGGTTATTCTGGTTTTTTTTAAAAACATACATGCTTATTTTCAGTTCAGCTTCCCTGTAAATGCTAGTGGTATGGCAAAGGAGTACGAATGTTATTCACAATCCACATACCGTATTCGAAACGCAGCTGGAGGGGAAATTTGGAAGCAGTCCACCATGCTCTGGTTTTCATAGAGTGACATGAGTGCCGATCGGTTGTTCAAAAAGCAATTTTACAAGACATCACAAACTACCAAAAACTTTTGGGATTGGCTGTGATGACCTGTAAAGGATATGCAACTAACGTAGCTTCCTTTCAAATCAACCATTGTTTAGTCAACAATTGATATCTTTACTGCTTCTGTCATCTGGTACATTATCATAATAAAACACATACATTATCATAAAACATACACATTATAAAACGCACACATTATTATAAAACATACACAGTATAAAACATGTACATGATCATAAAACAGATCATAAAACAGAAAGCAATGGCAAATTGCTGTTGTAAATTGCCTGGTAAATCACCAATAGCCAATAAATGCTGGGGTTAATTGCAACTTCTTGTAGAGGACACACAGCTAAATGTTTACATTATATATCATGACTTATCATAAAACAAACATGTTATCTTCATTCTCTTGCCGGCTCTGTGGCGAAGGGGTCACGAATGCAATTCGTAATCCCACATACTAAATTTGAAACACAGCTGTGGGCGATTTGAAAGCAGACCGCCTTGCGTTGGTTTCCATACAATGGTATGAGTGCCGGTCATTCAGAAAGCAATGGCAAACTACTGAACGTAGACTTGCTAAGAAATCCCAAAAGGCATTTAAATAAAAAATGCTTGGGTTGACTGTCACATCCTTTGATGGATATGCAACTAACTTATTAAAATCTTTATTTGTGGGCAGATAAAATTGTTGCGGTCGCTGGTGATCTCGGGAGCTGCTGACTACGACGATTTCTACCAGTCACTGCGGACGCTGGAGTCAGCGTTTGTTCTGGTGATCAAAGATCTGAGGTCGCAGGTTGTGAGGGAGGGATGTGTTACCATTGCGTAAGTAGCCAGTTCCTTTCCAGTTAGGTTAAGGTCATTAATTTATGCTGGTAGGAATCTACTGTGTTTGGGTAGGATCATGAATGTGTTTAGGCAGGTCTGTTAAGTATTGAGATTTGGGTAGGACTGTTATGATTAAGTTTTGGTTAGGACTGTTATATATTAAAATTTGGGTAGGACTGTTCCATTCCGTATTATGATTTATGCTGGATTTATGATTTTATGCTGTTGTGTTTTAAGTAAGATTTGGGTAGGACTTATGTATTAAGTAAGATTTGGGTAGGACTGTTATGTATTAAGTAAGATTTGGGTAGGACTGCTATGTATTAAGTAAGATGTGGGTAGGACAGTTATGTATTAAGATATAGGTAGGACTGTTTTGTATTAAGTAAGATTTGGGTAGGACTTATGTATTAAGATATAGGTAGGACTGTTATGTATTAAGTAAGATTTGGGTAGGACGGTTATGTATTAAGTAAGATTTGGGTAGGACTTTAATATATTAAGATATGGGTAGAACTGTTATGTATTAAGATATAGGTAGGACTGCTATGTATTAAGTAAGATTTGGGTAGGACTGCTATGTACTTAGATTTTGGTGGAACTATTATGTGTTTAGATGGAAGTAGGGCTGTTTTGCATTTAGATTTGGCAATACTGTTCATTGCCCATGTGTTACTGAGGCTCTTAAGGGAAGCAAAAATAATGTCTATCCAGATCTGGCATCTCCTCCAGCCTCAAAGGTGCTCATTTTCTAGTGAAATTTCCCACCCCATCCAGCCTCGGAGATGCTCATTCTGTCATATCTCCCACCCCATCCAGCCTCTGAGATGCTCATTCTCTGGCCACATCTCCAACCTCTTCTGATCTCAAAAATACTCAGTCTCTGTCCAGATCTACTTTCCCCTCAATCTCCAAGATGCCCACTCTCCAGCCTATTTGTCAGTCTTCTCCACTATTACATTCAAAATGTCTGTAACAGCGAGTGTCAGCTATCATCCAGGTTAGTCCTTTCCCCATCTTTCTGGAAGAACCTGACATCTCTGTTGAAGATACTGCCATGTTTAGGGTGACAAGAATCCTTAACAAGACTTGGTATTACTTATGGGCCACTGTTTTTTTTGTTGTTTTTTTTTCGATATTCATATTTCATAATGATTAGTACATCAGTTGTATTGTTGTTGTTTTTTCCCCAGTTACCTCTCACAGCAGCTTGGTACGAAGTTTGATCACTTTGCGGAGTCAGTCCTGCCCTCACTCATCAACCTCATTCCCAACAGTGCCAAAGTGATGGCTACGTCAGGCGTAGTCTGTGTGCGGTTTATTATGCAGGTAGGGCATGTCTGTATAATTGATTGTGTCGGTACACATCATTGGTTTTAGTACACATCATTGGTGTTGGTGGTGCACATCATTGGTTTTAGTACACAACATTGGTTTCAGTACACATCATTGGTTTCAGTACACAATGATGTTGGTGCACATCATTGGTGTTGGTACACATCATTGGTGTTGGTACACATCATTGGTGTTGGTACACATTGATTTCAGTACACATCATTGGCATTGGTACACATCATTGGCATTGGTATACATCATTGGCATTGGTATACATCATTGGCATTGGTACACATCATTGGTGTTGGTACACATTGATTTCAGTACACATCATTGGCATTGGTATACATCATTGGCATTGGTATACATCATTGGCATTGGTACACATCATTGGTGTTGGTACACATTGATTTCAGTACACATCATTGGCATTTGTATACATCATTGGCATTGGTATACATCATTGGCATTGGTACACATCATTGGTTTCAGTACGTATCATTGGTGTTGGTGCACATCATTGGTTTCAGTACACATCATTGGTTTCAGTACACATCATTGGTGCTGATGCACATCATAGGTGGTATGCACATCATAGGTGGTGTACACATCATTGTTTGTACACGTGGTGGTACTACACATTGTTGATGTTGTCACACATCATTGGTGGTGGTACACATGGTATACATTATTAGTGCCAGTGCACCTAATTAGTGTTGGTACACATTGTTTGTGTTGGTACATATCGTTGGTGTTGGTACACATTGAAGTTGAATGTGAACATTCAGGACCCTGTCTGTGGAGAGCCATGAACATCTCCACTACTTGACAGGGCATATCATGAATAATGCTGTTGATTGCTCTAAGAAAATTGCATGTGTATTCTATGTCTCTGTTGTTGATTTTGATATGTGTCTCATGCCTAATCCTGTTCATTCTTCTCCTTGCAGTTTGTCCACACAAATCGACTCATTCCACTCATCACTGCTAGCCTCACATCCAAGTCTAACCTGATCAGAAGGTAGGTCATTGGTTTATGTCTTAGAGATTTGGTGGCAAATGGGTTATGGACGCAATTAGTAATCCTGCATACCACATTTAAAACTCAGCTGCAGGCGATTTGCAGCAGACTGCCCTGCGATGGTTTACCATACAAAGGTATGAGTGCCGGCCGTTTGGAAAGCAATGGCAAACTACTGAACGTAGACTTGTCTAGAAATCACACACAGCAAAAAATGCTGGTGTTGACTGTGGCATCCTGTAAAGGA
This sequence comes from Cepaea hortensis, assembly GCA_963921405.1. Taxonomy (NCBI): domain Eukaryota; kingdom Metazoa; phylum Mollusca; class Gastropoda; order Stylommatophora; family Helicidae; genus Cepaea; species Cepaea hortensis. The sequence continues at coordinate 27,605,047 of OY992897.1, forward strand.
CATGCAGTTAATTTTTAATGTAGAGATTTAATTGTTCTCAGCACAAAGTATTAACAACTGTCTGTCAACAGGGGGTTGGGCAGTCTGTTGATAGAATTAACCACTGCCAGGAGGCTTCCTTGTAGGTCTAAGGGATTATGATGTAGATGATAGACTGTAAACACAGCAACACGGCAGACTGTAAACGCAATAACTCTGCAGACTAAACACAACAACACAGCTCACTCACACAGTAGTCTGGCAGATACTGAGATTAATGCATTCAACACAACTCACTGGCAGCTGACATACAACCGCAGCAGCTGAGTCACTCACACTGGCTTATGTTCGTGAAGTTCTCATACACTGTCCACTGTGAACTGAGTGCTTGGTGGCCCTCTATACAAAATGTACAGTCCAGCTCACGGTATGCTTTTGACACACTACAATCTCTCTCTCTGTCACAATGTAATGCGGTCCCAAATGTTGGCATACAATAATTGTAATATATAGTTGAAGACAGAACCCACTTGTGGGGTACTGCTGCTGACAATCGTTAATGTTCTCTCGCATCCCTCACTGGACTTTCCATCTATCACTTGGTCCTTACTGTCACACATCCTTAATGATTACAGTGTTAATTGAACATACACTTGAAGTATAGATATGGAATAAGTAGTTGATCCTAAATGATGGCTAAGCCAGAGCGGGTTCGGGGGACACTGGTAATAGGGAAAGCTAACCCACACACAAAAATCAGATCAGTACACTAGAAGTAGCAGCACATGTGTGGACTACGCCTGAGCTCAAAGCGAGTGAGCAAAAACAACAAATGATACGCGAGTGATGTAGAGTACTTGTCTTTGTAAATATATCTCTTGTTGTAGAGTACTTGTTGTAAATATATCTCTTGATGTAGAGTACTTGTCTTTGTAAATATATCTCTTGATGTCGAGTACTTGCCTTTGTAAATATATCTCTTGATGTAGAGTACTTGTCTTTGTAAATATATCTCTTGATGTAGAGTACTTGTCTTTGTAAATATATCTCTTGATGTAGAGTACTTGTCTTTGTAAATATATCTCTTGATGTAGAGTACTTGTCTTTGTAAATATATCTCTTGATGTAGAGTACTTGTCTTTGTAAATATATCTCTTGATGTAGAGTACTTGTCTTTGTAAATATATCTCTTGATGTAGAGTACTTGTCTTTGTAAATATATCTCTTGATGTCGAGTACTTGTCTTTGTAAATATATTTCTTGATGTAGAGTACTTGTCTTTGTAAATATATCTCTTGATGTAGAGTACTTGTCTTTGTAAATATATCTCTTGATGTCGAGTACTTGCCTTTGTAAATATATCTCTTGATGTAGAGTACTTGTCTTTGTAAATATATCTCTTGATGTAGAGTACTTGTCTTTGTAAATATATCTCTTGATGTATACTTGTCTTTGTAAATATATCTCTTGATGTAGAGTACTTGTCTTTGTAAATATATCTCTTGATGTAGAGTACTTGTCTTTGTAAATATATCTCTTGATGTCGAGTACTTGTCTTTGTAAATATATCTCTTGATGTCGAGTACTTGCCTTTGTAAATATATCTCTTGATGTAGAGTACTTGTCTTTGTAAATATATCTCTTGATGTAGAGTACTTGTCTTTGTAAATATATCTCTTGATGTAGAGTACTTGTCTTTGTAAATATATCTCTTGATGTCGAGTACTTGCCTTTGTAAATATATCTCTTGATGTAGAGTACTTGCCTTTGTAAATATATCTCTTGATGTAGAGTACTTGTCTTTGTAAATATATCTCTTGATGTAGAGTACTTGTCTTTGTAAATATATCTCTTGATGTAGAGTACTTGTCTTTGTAAATATATCTCTTGATGTAGAGTACTTGTCTTTGTAAATATATCTCTTGATGTAGAGTACTTGTCTTTGTAAATATATCTCTTGATGTAGAGTACTTGTCTTTGTAAATATATCTCTTGATGTAGAGTACTTGTCTTTGTAAATATATCTCTTGATGTAGAGTACTTGTCTTTGTAAATATATCTCTTGATGTCGAGTACTTGTCTTTGTAAATATATTTCTTGATGTAGAGTACTTGTCTTTGTAAATATATCTCTTGATGTAGAGTACTTGTCTTTGTAAATATATCTCTTGATGTCGAGTACTTGCCTTTGTAAATATATCTCTTGATGTAGAGTACTTGTCTTTGTAAATATATCTCTTGATGTAGAGTACTTGTCTTTGTAAATATATCTCTTGATGTAGAGTACTTGTCTTTGTAAATATATCTCTTGATGTAGAGTACTTGTCTTTGTAAATATATCTCTTGATGTCGAGTACTTGCCTTTGTAAATATATCTCTTGATGTAGAGTACTTGCCTTTGTAAATATATCTCTTGATGTAGAGTACTTGTCTTTGTAAATATATCTCTTGATGTAGAGTACTTGTCTTTGTAAATATATCTCTTGATGTAGAGTACTTGTCTTTGTAAATATATCTCTTGATGTAGAGTACTTGTCTTTGTAAATATATCTCTTGATGTAGAGTACTTGTCTTTGTAAATATATCTCTTGATGTAGAGTACTTGTCTTTGTAAATATATCTCTTGATGTAGAGTACTTGTCTTTGTAAATATATCTCTTGATGTAGAGTACTTGTCTTTGTAAATATATCTCTTGATGTAGAGTACTTGTCTTTGTAAATATATCTCTTGATGTAGAGTACTTGTCTTTGTAAATATATCTCTTGATGTAGAGTACTTGTCTTTGTAAATATATCTCTTGATGTCGAGTACTTGCCTTTGTAAATATATCTCTTGATGTAAAGTACTTGTCTTTGTAAATATATCTCTTGATGTAGAGTACTTGTCTTTGTAAATATATCTCTTGATGTAGAGTACTTGTCTTTGTAAATATATCTCTTGATGTCGAGTACTTGTCTTTGTAAATATATCTCTTGATGTCGAGTACTTGTCTTTGTAAATATATCTCTTGATGTAGAGTACTTGTCTTTGTAAATATATCTCTTGATTTCGAGTACTTGTCTTTGTAAATATATCTCTTGATGTCGAGTACTTGCCTTTGTAAATATATCTCTTGATTTCGAGTACTTGCCTTTGTAAATATATCTCTTGATGTAGAGTACTTGCCTTTGTAAATATATCTCTTGATGTAGAGTACTTGTCTTTGTAAATATATCTCTTGATGTAGAGTACTTGTCTTTGTAAATATATCTCTTGATGTAGAGTACTTGTCTTTGTAAATATATCTCTTGATGTAGAGTACTTGTCTTTGTAAATATATCTCTTGATGTAGAGTACTTGTCTTTGTAAATATATCTCTTGATGTAGAGTACTTGTCTTTGTAAATATATCTCTTGATGTAGAGTACTTGTCTTTGTAAATATATCTCTTGATGTCGAGTACTTGTCTTTGTAAATATATCTCTTGATGTAGAGTACTTGTCTTTGTAAATATATCTCTTGATGTCGAGTACTTGTCTTTGTAAATATATCTCTTGATGTAGAGTACTTGTCTTTGTAAATATATCTCTTGATGTAGAGTACTTGTCTTTGTAAATATATCTCTTGATGTCGAGTACTTGCCTTTGTAAATATATCTCTTGATGTAGAGTACTTGTCTTTGTAAATATATCTCTTGATGTAGAGTACTTGTCTTTTTAAATATATCTCTTGATGTCGAGTACTTGTCTTTTTAAATATATCTCTTGATGTCGAGTACTTGTCTTTGTAAATATATCTCTTGATGTAGAGTACTTGTCTTTGTAAATATATCTCTTGATGTAGAGTACTTGTCTTTGTAAATATATCTCTTGATGTAGAGTACTTGTCTTTGTAAATATATCTCTTGATGTCGAGTACTTGTCTTTGTAAATATATCTCTTGATGTAAAGTACTTGTCTTTGTAAATATATCTCTTGATGTAGAGTACTTGTCTTTGTAAATATATCTCTTGATGTAGAGTACTTGTGTTTGTAAATATATCTCTTGATGTAGAGTACTTGTCTTTGTAAATATATCTCTTGATGTAGAGTACTTGTCTTTGTAAATATATCTCTTGATGTAGAGTACTTGTCTTTGTAAATATATCTCTTGATGTAGAGTACTTGTCTTTGTAAGTATATCTCTTGATGTAGAGTACTTGTCTTTGTAAGTATATCTCTTGATGTAGAGTACTTGTCTTTGTAAATATATCTCTTGATGTAGAGCACTTGTCTTTGCGAAGACACTGCAAAACAGGACTGGTAGCTCATTGAACCATTTGGTCAAGGTAGTCACCATGTCTGCTTCAGCCTGGAATCATCCTTCTAGAGTTTTTTTAAAGGGTCCAAACAAATGAAACTCCCTTGGATCTGAACTGTAGGCTAGGTGTTAGCAGGACTTCCCACCTCCTCCATGCTCACGCTTCCTGCCCAGTGTTAACGATATGCAAATGAGTTTTCACGCAACAGAATCGCAGAGCGTTGAATTGAAACCTTTTTCATGAATGGTATCCGCCATATTCCTAAGTAGTAGGATCCATTGTGTAATTGCCTATGGCAGCATCTTATGATGAGCCCATTTGCATTCCTGCTTCCTAACAGTTCATTATCTCATCTCATCTTGTTCCTCTTGTACCTTGCAGTGTCCAGGTGATGCATAAACAGCAGGAGAGAGCCTGTTTATGGGCTTCATAGATTGAGATTTCTATGGACTCTGCTATTCCCTCTGTCCATCATTTACATGGTTGGCCTCTTCTTCTGGTTCTGTTTGGTCTGTACATTATTTCTTATTGTGGTATGCTGTTAATTCATAATGTAACTTTATGGCTGAACCATTTATCTTGCTGTTTTCTAATGAAATCTAGCAATCTAGCGCTGCTGTAACCCACATGAGTTCATCATGTCTGATTTTCTTTCTTCTTGATACATTGAGTATCCTTCTTAGGAATCTCATCTCCCTGTTTTTACCTCTTTTTCTGTCATTTTGCAGGTTTTGGCATTGGCTACATAGAGTTAGAAGGAAAATTGTGTTGTAGAGTGCTTTTTTTAGTACTAGTAAGTGTTTGTTCTTTAGTAATGGTGCCATTTGTCCAATGAGTTGGCTGCCTTATTTTCGACCTCGTTTTCTGATTTGCCATTTTATATTATCCTTCCTAAGTTGCTGTAAATGAGGAAAAATTGGAGGTGGTGGAAAATTTTGAATATCTTGGGTGATTGATTACCAACAATGGTGACACAATGAAAGAAATTAAAAGACAAATATCTATTGCTCTTCAAAGACTAAATCAAGTGAATAAATTGTGGAGTAGAGAGATAGAACTACAAAAATTACATTTTTAAGAGCATGCATCTTTCCCATTGCAACATACGCCTGTGAGACCACTTACTAAACAAGCTGAACAGCGCATAAATGCCTTTGAATATAAATTTTATAGACGAGTTCTAAGAATATCTTGGGTAAAGAAAAGAACAAATGCATCCATACTTCAAGAGTTGAACATTGAAGAAGGTTGCTATAAAAGACTGTAAAAGAGAAAATTGAAATATTTTGGTCACTTGAAACGTCATGAAAGTTTGGAGAGAACAATAATGGAGGGGTATATGCCTGGGAAGAGAAAAAGAGGAAAGCCAAAGAGAAGATGGATGAAGGAAGTGGCAGATGATCTCCAGATGGATGTATAATGCGCGGGGCATTTTGCTTATAATCGAGACATTTTCCGGAAGGTTATGGGAGCGAGGTTCTGCAAAGACATGCTACTGAATGAATGAATAGATGGATGAAGTTGCTGTATGTAATTCTGCCACATCTGCTGATCCACCTTTGATACTGTTGTAATAAAGCCATGGGGACAGGTTTTATCCTACCATGCCTCACACATGCATGTAAAGATGCCTGGAACTGAAAGAGTTAAAGGTGCTTTTATGTCCATTGTGTTGGGTTTTTGTGTTTGAACATACTGAACATATTTGTCCATGTTTCTGTTTTCTTTAGATCTGTTTGTGTTGTCCTGTCCCTGAAGAAGATTCATAGAATCAAAATGTTGTCTGTTGTGTCCAAGAATACTTATTTTTACTTTATTACTTCATTATTATGTTGATTGTTGCTTGTTTTTTGGGGATTTTAACTCTGTTTCACCTTTATGGAGTCCGTTGTAAGGTATGTACACTGTGTCCATTTTAGTATGTCTTATCTTTTCACAGGAGCTACATATCCCTGTTTGTATTTCCCCATGTTGGACTAGTAGTATATGGTTCCATCGCTCTGCTTCTGAGTGAGTGCGTGGGCGACACTGTGAGCTGTGATATTCACATGGAATGCTTTTATATCTGTCCTGTACAGTGAACTGCATGTTCAGAATAATGGCTACCGGCTGTTGCCGAATTGACTGTTTTGCCCTTTCGGTTCACGAGTGCATTTTTCGGGAGACTCGGTCTCTTACCGCAGGGTGACCCGCCGAGAGTGTCGCACAAAGCACGAACTCAGCAGGAATCTGTGTGAGAAAACCCGGGTCAATGAGGTCTTTCTGGTGACTGCCGAGTCCTTAGTCCATCGACGATGAACTGTGGCGAGTGTGGATGAATTTTGTGTTGGCATTCTGACGGTGGCATTATGCACAGTGTACCTGAGCAGGCTTGTTGGATTGCCGAGACTCCTGTCTATTCCACTTTTCACATTGGACAGTGGGGAGCATTTTGTGTGATATTCGCTGGCACGGGAATGGAGCATAATGGGGACGACCCATTGCCGTGAAGTTGGAACCTCAACTAACTAACTGTTTGTATTTCATATTGTCTGTCCTCTGTGTGTCCGCAGGTACTGTCTGGGGTGCGTCAATCAGATCCTGCACTCCTGGCCAACTCACTGCCTGGAAAAACATATAGCCATACTCCAGGATGCCATCAAGAGGGGCATCAGTGATGCCGACTCAGAAGCCAGAGCGCACGCTAGAAAGTTAGTCTCCCATTTTGTGAAATTATTATTTTTCACGTGCTTGCGATATAATTTGATTATCCATGTTGCATTTGTTTCTTTTTATAGTGGTTGAGTTCTTTGTCTAGTTTTCTTTAAACACAACTGTGGGCGATTTGAAGCAGACTGCTTTGTGTTGGTTTCCATATAATGGTATTAGCACCAGTCATTCAGAAAGCAGTGCCAACCTACTGAATGTAATCTTGCCAAGAAATCACAAACTGATTATGTGGTTGAGCATAGCCTACGATGGGTAGCGTTGTGGTGTTCTGTTGTGATAATTTGGTGTGTCCAGTGTGTGCCGCGTGGTTACACATCCGCTTCACACGCGTGATCCGGGACTGTTTCCGGATCCGGTCAGGGATATGCACTACTGACGAGCTCAAACAAGGGCGAAACTCGAGTATAGTGCTTCCATATTGACGTGGATAGGCCTTAGGTTCATACCGGAATGCGATCAGCGTTGCCAGTAGTGGGTTGTGCTCAATATTTAAATCACAAACTGTCAAAAAATACTGGGGTTGACTGTGACATCCTGTAAAGGATATGCAACTAACTACTTTTCTTTACATTTTAAACTCCCTATTATTGCCATAAAATCGCCATGGCAAGAGTTGCCTTGTGTAGGATGGGACCTATACTCACCAGGAGATGTTGACAAAAGGGGTTTGTCTACTGTTGAGCTTATTACAGACTGCAGGGGAACACACACAGTATGACTAAGAAGCTCGAAGGGTAAATGAAAAACACACATATACAGGTAAATGTTTTGACCGGAGTCTCTGTCAATGGAATAACAAGAGCAGATGATTATAACCATATACACGAAAAACTCAAATGTGTACTTCCATAGACGCTTGTCCAATCCAGGAATCTAAAAGCTGCAAATTGAAATATTGAATGAGAGAAGATTGTAGGAAATGGGAAAGGAAAGAAGATTAAACCAAGAAATTGAACCCAATAATAAAGTCCATACATACATACACCCAAACCCACCTACCATGCATGCATGCATACAAATGCATGCAGATACTCACACATACTTGTCAAATATATATATATATATATATATATATATATATGACACAGAGCCATGTGGGGTTACACCTGGTGCAATGAAGTCAAACCTCTCGCCTTTATACACACATGCAAACCCCACCCCCACCCCTCCCCCCAGTATTGTTGATGCTTTACTCCAATGCATTAATTAACCTATGCATTCTCTTTTCTTTCCCAACACACACACGCAGAGCTTACTGGGGTTTTGCCGACCACTTTAAGTCCCAAGCAGACGCACTCCTCAACTCTCTGGATGCCTCCAAGCAGAAGTTGCTGCAAGGGGAGGTCAGCAACTCTTCTTCCAGCTCAAGCCTGAATGGGGAGCACGTGAAACCAAAGTCCAGGTCTCGGGCAGCCAGTGAGGAGCGGTCAGCTTTTGGTGGACCAGGGTGAGTTGTATGTCCAGTGTTAGCTTGATCTTGATCATCCTTTATATGCATTACTTACTGAATACATCATATTCGCAGGCGATTTGGAAGCAGACCGCCTTGTGTTGGTATCCATACAATGGTATGAGTACCGGTCGTTCAGAAAGCAATGGCAAACTACTGAACATAAACTTTTCCAGGAATCACAATCACCCCAAAAATGCTGGTGTTGACTGCTACGCCTTGTAAATGATATACAACTAACTGACATCCTGTATTATATACATTACTTACTGCATACATTATATTTTATATACATTACTTACTGCATACATCATTTTTATATACATTACTTACTGCATACATCCTATATTATATACATAACTTACTGCATACATCCTATATTATATACATTACTTACCGCATACATCATATTTTATATACATTACTTACTGCATACATCATATTTTATATACATTACTTACTGCATACATCATATTTTATATACATTACTTCTGCATACATCATATTTTATATGCATTACATAATATATATGATCATGTCTGTCCACAGCCTTTTATCTTGTGTACTGCCAATCTTCTTATAGTTCCTTCCTTCATCCCTCCATTCTTTGCTCCCTCCCTTCCTGTCTTCTTCCCTCCTCCTTCAACTCTGTTGGGACACCAACCACGTCTAGGTTGTGGTTGCTATAGTGAATAATGAAGTGCAATGGTTACAAGCTGGGAGTTGTGAACAACATACAGCCTTATATAATCCAGGACCCTCCTATGTGTATCTCATGCATCTGTGGTACAAGGACACTTTCTGGCTAGCCCTTATGCTTTGACCTAGATGGGACCTATTGTTCAATCCCCAGGGCTGCCCATTCTGTCCCACATTGTAGCACATGCATACAGAATTCAAGATTGATGAATCAGCCATGTGTACATGTGGATTGGCGCCGCAGACAGCAGATCACATACTCCAATACTGCCCAGAATGCAACTTATCTAGGCAAAATTTCTGGCCTAGAGAAACAACTGTGGAAAGTAAAACTATCGATCACTAAATGAACAAGACAGTGACGTTCATACAAGAGACAACATTGCAGATATAGACACATTTCAAGCGAACAAAAGGAGAAGTAGCACAAGTCATGAATGACAACAATGGCGCTGGAGATTGCCCAGTCTCATACATTTAGCGTTAAATGTTTCTGGCAAGGTAAGGCCTTGAGTATTGTTTCATGGCACAGCAGGGCACCAGCACACAAATTGATACATGCTTTTGGAAACTAAGATGTGGAAAAGCATGATCACCTACACCAGTTGACAAAGCACTTGACTTGATTTTGACAAAGGCTTTCTGGCTTCAACATTCATTTTGTCACTTGCAATTGTCTTTTTGTAAAGCTGACCAATTCAGCTTTCCATTTTTGCTGATTTATTTGTTGTATTTATATAACTATCAGCACTGGCACTAAATCAAAGAAGATAATACGAGAGCAAGAGGACATCCAATAAGAAAGGAATTGATGACGTCAATGACACTGTACAATGTCACACAGAATGACACTACCCAGTGCCACCCATCGGGTACTGGAACATCAACTATTCCTTCCCACAATGCTTGATGGCAAAAGTGGAAGATGATGATGATGATGTTTTGTACAGCTTTATTTACTACAGATCACCATGTTCATGTTCTTGTTGTCTCCTACAGGCACACTACTTCATCATTACGAAAAGCTCCACAGAGAATCAGCTCATCCAAGAGTGATGCAGGAGGTATGGAACTTTTCTTACGCCACCTAAACATAAAAGTGTTCTTATTCTGACCTTGATTTTGAAAGCTTCGTAACTATAACATATATTTCAGTGACAAACATTGACTATTTCAGTAACATTATCTATTTCTATTACAAACTTTGGCTATTTCAGTAACATTATATATTTCAATGACAAACAATGGCTATTTCCATAACATTATACTTTTCAGTGACAAACAGTGGCTATTTCACTGCCAATGAAAGAAACGAAGCATAGTTATATGATTCTGGTTGCATTCTCTGTGTTTCTTTTTGTACCTGGTAATCAGTAATCAAAATGTAGTTGAGCCACACAGTGAAGTGCCATCTCCACAATGAAGGTTGCTTGCGATGGATCTCCATTTGTTTGTGAATCTGTTTGGTTTTAAAGACAAGATTGTTGTTTATACATATCTTGGTGTTTTCTTCCCACTCTCTATTGTTACCAAAATTGTGTTCTGGTGGTGCACTATGATAGGCTACTCTTTGTCCACCATCTATTATTGCACTTGCATTATCTACTTCATGTTTTGGTTGTAGTATTTCTCTGTTTCTGGATATCTCCCTTATTTCATCATTGCTACCCTCTTTTATATTTTAGTTGTACATTCTGACACACTCCTGGTTATCCATCACTCAGGTAGACTACTACATTTTATCAACTGATTCAGACAATCATGCTGTCAGATAAGCAGCCACTGTAGGTTGATGTGTAGTGAGCTAAAAGACTACTGAATGATGCAAGCAATGTACAGTGTCACTATAGCAACCAGGTTATTTTTACTAGCCAATTCGCTTGTTTGTTCGTTCACTTGTATCATTGCCTACCTCATATTCTGACAAATGACTGTTTCTCCATCACTTGCTAGCTGCCTACTTGCATCACATCTACCCTCATATTTTAGTTGTACATTCTGACACACTGCTTCCCACTTGTGTTGTTTTATTTCATATTTCGGTTGTAGGCTCAGACAGAATACTGTTTCTCTGTCTACTGATATCTTCCTACTTGTATCATTACATACTTCATGTTCTGGTGGTACACTCAAACAGACCACTGTTCATGCGGTCACTTGATATTATCTGCCCACTTGTGTCACTGCCCAGCTCATGCTCTCCTGCCTTCAACTGCCCCTTTTCAGTGTGAAACAGCTACATTTTTTGTTTTGTTTCCTTCTGATTAAATAGTCCACGTATAATAAACACAAAAAGTAAATATAGATACTAGGCAGAAATAACAAGCCTGAACACATACGCATATCTTGCAAGGACCCCAGACCAGATGAACAGAAATCAGCTACCACCTGTGACATTAGACTTCTGTTCATCTGACTGGGGTTCTTTCAAGGTATGAAAACAATTTGAGCTTGTTGTTTCTTTACATAATCTTAACAGCCCTTTTTGTTTCATTTCATATTGTCATATCCTGTTCATTAAATAGCCTAGAATCTGTTCTGATTTACTGACATACGTTTGAACACATTAACTTGTTCCCTACTAAACTTAATCCTTAATTTGTAAGCAAAAACATAAAAAACCCTCTTCCTCACCATCAGGCGTGTAAGATACATGGTGTGGGCTCCATATTTTTATAGATCAGTAGACACTCGGTAGGTGATGTGATTTATAACACGCCAGATATGTGGTTTATAACATGCCAAAGAGAAATATAACAGTTCCTAATTGTTAATTTTTGGTGCTACCATCAGGTAAACGATACAATGAATACATGGGCGCAATAGAAAGTTGGACAGGTCAGCTGTGCAAAAACATAATTACACATTACAGCTGGAATAAATTTATCATGGGAGTGTTTTTAATTCCTAGAATAACATTTGATGGAGAAGAAAAATACTGACATTGAGAACATTGAAGAAAACTGACTCATAACTGCCTTCTTGTCTCAGAACAATGGTTAGTTGCATTTCCTTTACAGGACAAATCAAATCAAATCAAATCAAATCAACTTTATTAGGGTCACAAATTGGGCGCGCAGGCCCGTCTTACATTCGGCCCTTCCAATCACTCGTCTTTCGTTCATCAAGAGCATTATACATTTACATAGGAAGAAAAATAAACATTGTGAAATGAATGTTGTAAACATAAACAAGGCTAAACATGGAGAAAAATCATGGGAGTGTTTTTAATTCCTAGAATATCTAGACATCACAGTCAACCCCGTTATTTTTGGGCTGTTTGTGATTTCTTGTCAAGTTTACGTTCAGTAGTTTTCCCATTGCTTTCTGAAAGCCAGGCACTCATACCGTTGTATGAAAATGCAGTGCAAGGCAGCCTGCTTCCAAATCGGCCACAACTGTGTTTCAAGTTTATGCATACTTTACCAGAAGTAGAATGGGTAAACTTTACCAGAAGTAGAATCTGTAAACTTTACAAAAAGTAGAATGGGTGGCCGTAACCAGAAGCAAAAACACTCTAGAGGCCTTAACAGCTCAACTGCCTATTCACCATATTGGACTGGAAACTACATGAAGGTTACTTAGCTGTAGTGAAACTGTGTTGTTATGGTCTTGACATGTGTGTGCAACGCACCTAAAGAAGAAGTAGCAAGTGTTGAATATAATGGAGTATTTTGTACCTCAGACATTATGGTGTATTTTGTATTTTTACCTGCTTGCCTACCTCTTACCTGGCATTGCCCCTTTTCATTATAAAGATGCAGATGTCGATAGTGACTTAGATCTGCAGGCCCGTAAAGGTAAGACAGCAGCGGATGATCGGCACACATGTAGAAGTTCAATGTGATGTTGGCTTCTGTTTGTTGCTGACTAAAGTTTCAGTGTTTTTGGTTATTTTTGATTTTTCATTATTTGTTATAGCAGTTGTTTTGTCTATATTATGTGTATTTATATGTATGTTACATTCCATAACTTTAATATTTTAGATGTATTCTGAATTTCTTCATTTTATTTCTTGCATATTCATTTATTTGGCTTATATTTTAATATCACAGTACTCACTAGTCTCTTCTAGCTTTGTTCGGATTGTTAAGTATTTCCAATTTCTTATGTGGAGCACTTGTTTAAATTATCACAGATAAATAGTTTATTTTGTTTCTCTTGTTAATATTTATAATATGATTGCTAGAGTACAATAAATGTCTGAGATAGAAGTTTTCTAGGTAAATTAGAACTCCGGGAGAAAATTGATATAATTAATTTAGCACATTTCAAGAATAAATTAGGTTTCAAAGATAAAAGGAGTTTGAAGCGCAAAATTGATGCCAAGGTTAAAATATATTTCAAACATGATGTCAGTGTTTACATTTCAAGGTTTATGTAGATTTCAAACATAAAATAGACACTAATGAACAAATACATTGTAAAGATCAATTCTGTGTAAAGGGTAAAGAAGAATTCTAAGGAAAGTAGACCTCGTTGTAAATGTATGTAAATAATGAAGTAGTTACTTAGGTTGATATTGAAAGTGTAAATTTTGAGGGTTAAGTAGATGATAAAGATAAAATAAAATACATCTCAAGGATAAAGTTCACAAATTGTGACTTTATTGCATTAGACTTTACCCATTTTGGCTGGGGCTCTCCCCACAGAACAGGGTCTCTCCCCACAGAACAGGGTCTCTCCCCACAGAACAGGGTCTCTCCCCACAGAACAGGGTCTCTCCCCACAGAACAGGGTCTCTCCCCACAGAACAGGGTCTCTCCCCACAGAACAGGGTCTGTCCCCACAGAGCAGCCAGCCACCTGCTGAGGGTGTCGCACACAATGATACCCCTGCCCCTGTCATTGATAGGAGGTCATAGAACGGGAGCTGCAGTAGCACATTGGCTAGCACGCTTGTTGTCATGTGTTCAGATGGCATGCGTTCTGATGTCATGCGTTCAGATGTCATATGTTCAGATGTTGAACATTCAGGCGTCATATGTTGAAATGTCAAGTGTTCACATGTCATGCAATCAGATTCCCCTCTATGTGTAGATTTTATTTTTTTTTAAAGTTTGCCCAGATTCCCAGGTTGGCCCAGATTCCCATGTTCACCCAGATTCCCAGGTTCACTCAGATTCCCAAGTTAACCCAGATTCCCAAGTTGACCCAGATTCCCAGGTTAACCTAGACCCAGATTCCCAGGTTGACCTAGACCCAGATTCCCAGGTTGGCCCAGATTCCCAGGTTGGCCCAGATTCCCAGATTCCCAGGTTGACCCAGCCTAAGCATGGGCACCAGGAAGTATTCTGTGAAGTATAGGCAATGGACCTGATATTAACCACATCAAGCCTCCAGTACCGATTGGTCCGTACAATATGGTGCTAGCACACTTCTGCCTCACACCATAGAACGGTGTCCTTTATTGTTTTCACTCATACATCAGCTGGATGTCTGAGCATCAGTATTCTGAATAGAAACTGTTATATCCTGTTATATACTATGTGTTATAAACTGGTAAAACTATACTTTATTCATTAAAAGATATTAGGCTTACTTTCGTAATACTATAAAATACTATAATACTGATTTTACATATGTAGTATTTGTACTAGCAAAATAGTACTTACATTTTTTTTTGTTACTTTAGTGCTGTGTAATCATAAACTATGCTTTATTAACCAAAAGAAACAGTTTATATAATATAGATTTTTTTAAAAACAATGTGGGGGTGTTGAAATTTAGATAAACTAAACCTTACTAAAACTAACAGTAAGATATATATAGTTTACTTCTTGTACACTTTATATTCTTTTACTATTATTGTATTCTTCTTTACACATATTACATTAATTCTGCAAGGTTTTTTTTCCAGCACTCATAGCACTAGAAATTTGCTACAATATTTGTGTACCATTAGTGTTAATATTTTGAAATCATAAGCAGGTGTATGTAGTATGCAGACACAGATGATAATTTCAGTTTCAAATTGTAACCGTTTGCTAGTTTTATCGTGGTAAGAAACCCATCATCTGAGGCTTAAAGTCTGTAAACTACATAGAGTAGGTGCACATCATTCATGTGTATAAATCTCTGCACAATTACGAGATAAACATTTATATTTGGTGCGAATCACTTGGCAGATTTCTTTGCTTGGTCACAAATCTTCTACTTTCTGTCATTTCCAGAATGGCTTATATTTTCTGCTATGACTCTTGTTATTTATAACTTTATGTTCCTGACTTGTGCCGATATGTTGCCATCTGTGCTTGTGGCAGTTAATTTCAGTTGTTTTTTCCCCAGATATATTTGCATGGTGAATGTTTTATATGTTTTTGTGTTTTAAATACTTATTTTCAGCGGATTAAAGCCATTTTCTTCAGTTCAGAGATTTAGGACATTGTTTTGTGATGTTGAAGATCTGCTAAAATAGGAGTATACAGAATGTCTTTCTCCAGGATTGTGAGACAAAATGTCATTCCCCAGGTCAATGAGGCAAAATGTCATTTCCCCAGGGCTGTGTGACAAAATGTCATTCCCCAGAGCTGTGAGACAAAATCACATTACCCTGGGCTGTGAGACAAAATGTCATTGTGTAGGGTTGTGAGACAAAACTTCTTTCCTCCAGGGCTATAAGACAAAATTTCTTTCCCCAAGGATTTGAGATAGATCTTTTGGTTAGGTTTTCTGGATCAAACAGATCAGATAAATTTAAAGGTTTTGAATCAAAATACTAGTGTCCGAGAATAATCATTTTCTGGCTGTTTTAAGTACCAAATCTAAATACTTGCGTTCGAGAATAATCATTTTCTGGCTTTCATGAGTTTAATTGTGTTGAGTCAAGAACCAACATCACCGCACTTGGGACATTCCCATACGTGCTCCATCCTCATCTCCGGCTTAGTTTATAACGTGAATAAATGTTTGACTGTGTGAAGTCAGTAGAGGAGGACCTATTGTACAAGCTTCAGGTGTATTGGGCATGTTGTGCTGGTTGTATAGCAAAGTTTCATACATGACCAGGGGTCTCCGTGGGGAAGTGTAAGCCACCTGCCTCACGCTCCGAAGGTTGTTAGGTTCGATTCTGGTCTTCATCATTTAGTTCATGCATGCAGTTTTGTCAGAGACTCCTGGTGGTCAGTGCTGGAGTTGCTGCTATGTGCAGCTCTTTCGACAGGCTACTCTGCAGGAAGAGACTGGACCATATGGGATACAACCCTGGTGCAATGAAATCGATCTTCTTGTCTGAAACCCCTTTCAACCTTTTAGTACATGCGGGAGTGTGGGGGAATGAACAGGCTGATAGGCTGGCAGGGAATGCACCTCTTGGTGGTAGATTACCTATGAACAAGAGAAGTGGTCATGCTCCTGTGGAGAAAGTAGGGGGGGGGGGAGAGAGAGAGAGAGAGAGAGAGATTGAGAACCCGTATGTGGAAAGAATGAAATTGCGGGGGATCGGCAAGGCTTCTGGTAGAATCTCAAAACTGAGAGGGAAGACAATGAGAATTTTCAATCAGATAGCGGTGGAAACGATGAGGAGTGTGGCTCTTTGCTAGCTGTTGAACGAGAGGACGGAGCGCGTGTGGGAATGTTCTGAGTGCAGTGATGTCAGTTCTTGGCTCAACTCAACGCAACTCAACTCAACTTGTACATGATCATTGGGTCAGTGTACTAGCCGCTGTGTTATTATGGCTCCCGTATTTCTGTGGGGCTGGATAAATTAAAGTTATGGGCTTGCCCTGCTAGCCATAATTCTGGATCCTCCTGTATTAGAGCACAGGTGTTGATGTATTTTGTTATTGGTGTATTCAGACACTTTCTTCAATAGACTAGAGATAGTGTTGTTTATTTTAATGTTATATTTGATGTCAGTTCAGTTGACCCTTGTTTCAGTGGACTATTAGGAGAGAAGATATCTGTGATTATCTGGGGGATGTGTAAATAATTTTAATGGATACATATATTATGATAGAAGCCGGGACATTTGTTTTTGTTTGAAAAGGGACGGTTAAAATCACACTAAATACTAAGGGAGTGACGTCAAGTGCAATAGCTTTGTATATATTCATCATTGCTATCTACTATGGTGTTCCGCATGGTTGATGAGTTTTCACCTAACTGCCCTGCTTCCTGATCTTGATAAGGTCAGACACTGATTGTGTACCTCACCACTCTGCCAAATTTACCCAGCATTTACTACCTTTGTCTTCCTCTGATCTCTAACACACTTAGTTTGTTCAATTATTAATTCAATCATGTAGTAGAATGTCCCGTGTAGAACTTTTCCCCCTGTAAGACTTTTAATTTATCCTTTATCATGTGTGTTAATGGTCTGTCACATCTATCCGTCTATATTGTGGTCTGTCTCTGCTCTGCCTTCCCCATACACTTTCCTCCATAATAATCTTTTCTTGACTTTTCATAATTTTTCTTTACATGTCCAAAATATTTTATTATAGATGTTATATTAAACCCTTTTTTGTGTAATGTAACTTTTAAAAATAAAATGACAGTCACCTAGTCTAGATGTGATCGCTGATCTGTCTGTTGTTATTTTGCTTCCTGGTGCAATTGAATGTCTACTGTCTGAGTTTGAGAGATGATATAATATGTACAATATAAAATAAGTAAATAAATATATAGTCACCTGTTATGGTGTTATTTAATAATTGCTTGGTCAGATTGTTTTTTTCCCTGAAATATTAATTGAATCAAGCAATTTGTAAATAATACTGCACTGAATATTGGGTCAACTGAAATCATTGTATTGCAGAATTATTTTGCTGTTTGTGTGTGTTTTTCTAACGAGAAGTTTATAAAATGCCACTTAACCTAGATACTTTGTTCCAGGTGCCTTCGTATTAATCTTGTGTTATTTCAGCAATGTTGTCTCCCACGCTCCCCTTGCATCCGTACAGTGAAACCTCATTTTCATGTGTTTTAATTTGATTTGCTGCGGAATTTTAATTGTTAAAGTAGATACCAGCTTTGTGTCCTGCCAGCTATACTTTGCCTTAAAATTACTCCACAGAAATTATTCCTATTTTTAAATTAACATTTTGTTCGAATCCCACTGTGCTCATATTGCTTTATTTTATTCAGTGTGTTGTTAATAATTTAGGACAGTCATAGTTTTGTGTTTGTGTGTTATTTTTCATAAATTGCAAGTTAAATATGTGGCCAGATTTTTATTTGTATTGTTTTATGCGCCCAGCGCTGAGTAGCATGGCTCGCTTTCAGCAGCTATTTGTAATAGTTTGTGGGCTTGTTTTGTTTTGTTTTTGTTTTTAGTTGAAATAATAATACAGTATGTGATGTATGTTGCTAGGCCATATTGTTGTCATAGTTACGCTATGGCTGTTAACATTTGGCTGAGATTTGTGTTTTTTAACACAGTAGCATTTTTTAAACAACAGATTATGACAGTCAATTAATTTTAACTGTGTAACTTAGTGCATAAACAATTGTTATTTTAATGACATAATACTATTTTTAACACACACACAAAAAAAGCTGTTATTGACACCATCGGACTTAATATATTGTCATAAATCATTTTCTGTTCCAATTGCAATAATAATGAATAACTAAGCAGAAGGTCAATGACAATACAGGAATCTATCGTGACCCCATAATTGGAATGGGTACACTTTACTAAGTTGAAATGAGGGTTCTATCTCCAGATGCTCTAAGTCTTAGCGAGGAGCCTGTCCGTGAGAGTGACATGGTGGTAGTAGGAAATATAAAAGGGTTAAGTAGGTAAGGAAACCACGACAGGTCCAGCAAACTGGTAGGGAATTAACTTGATGCTAGAAAAATACTGTTCAAGATTCATGATTCAGTAAATTAGAGGAAATTCGCAGGTACCTAGCGCTGGAACTTCAGTAACCCTTCCCCAAAACACCTCATTAGCATCATATAACTAAAATCATGAAACTTAAATTTGTGTTATCACAAAAATGTACACACCGGTCTTTTAAACTGTTGCGTTTCTACATTCAAATTCTGCATTGATTTCTTCCTCAAAGTTACACCAGGTAATTGCATAACATAGTAAGTACATTTTTAACACATGCATGTGTAAAATCTCAGGAGTTATAATTTTTTATAACATAATCACAAAAGCACTACTCGCCGGCTCCGTGGTAGTTAGATAGCAGTTGGTAGTTAGATAGCAGCTAATAGTTATATAGCTATTATCAATGTGTAGTTAGATAGTGATTGTTAGTTAAATAGCTGTAGTTAAATAGCAACCAGTAGTCAGATAGCAATTGGTAGTTAGATAGCAGCTGGTAGTTAGATAGCAACTTTTAGTTATATAACAGCTGGTAGTTAGATAGCAGCTAATAGTTATATAGCTATTATCAACTTGTAGTTAAATAGCAATTGTTAGTTAAATAGTTGTAGTTAAATAGCAACCAGCAGTCAGATAACAACTGTTTGTTAGATAGCAATTCATAGTTAGATAGCAACTCATAGTTAGATAGCGACTGGTAATGAGCAAATAGCATCTTGTAGCTAGATAGCAGCTGGTAGTTAGATAACGACTGGTAGTTAGAGATAGTAACTGGTAGTTAGAGATAGCAACTGGTAATTAGATAGCGACAGGTAGTTAGGTTTAGTTTAGTTTAGTCAATGGATCAACATCACAGCACACAGATGTAACCCATAAGTGCTCCGTTATACTTCTAACTCCAGCCTGAGTCCGGAAAACCTCAGCTCAGTGCACGAACTCCGTAGCACCAGCGAGGATCCTGAAATACTTTAGGTAGATTTTTAACTCAAAATTTTGCCCAGACAGCGCCGTTAGGCTACTCCTTTTGATTTCCAACTGCCAAGGGATTTTTTTACGTGCGCAACAATACACACGGGCGTCCGATCACACTACCCAGAGACCAGGGGAAATTTTGTTACTAGAGGTCCATGTGAAAAAATCCCGGCCCTCACAGGGGCTTGAACCCGGAACCTCTAGCACTCAAGGCGGACACCATACCTTGAGACCACTAAGCCCCCCTAACTGGTAGTTAGATAGCAGCTGCTAGTTAGTTAGCAACTTTTAGTTAGATTGCAACTGGTAGTTAGATAGCAACTGGTAGCTAGCAAGCAACTGGTAGTTAGCAACTTGTAGTTAGATAGCGACTGGTAGTTAGCAAATAGCAACTTATAGCTAGATAGCAACTGGTAGTTAGATAGCAACTGGTAGTTAGCAAGCAACTGGTAGTTAGCAACTCGTAGTTAGATAGCGACTGGTAGTTAGCAAATAGCAACTGGTAGCTAGATAGCAACTGGTAGTTAGATAGCAACTGGTAGTTAGCAAGCAACTGGTAGTTAGCAACTCGTAGTTAGATAGCAACTGGTAGTTAGCAAATAGCAACTGGTAGCTAGATAGAAACTGGTAGTTAGATAGCAACTGGTAGTTAGATAGCAACTGGTAGTTAGATAGCGACTTGTAGTTAGCAAATAGCAACTGGTAGTTTGATAACAACTGATAATTAGATAGCGATTGGAGTTAGGTAGCAGCTGGTAGTCAGATAGCAACTGAATATTTGATAGCAGCTGGTAATTAGATAGTGACTGGAGGTAGGTAGCAGCTGGTAGTTAGTTAGCAACTGATAGTTAGATAGTGACTGGAATTAAGTAGCCGCTGGTAGTTAGATAGCAACTGGCTGTTAGATAGCAGCTGGTTGTTAGAAAGCATCTGGTAGTTTGATAGCGGCTGGTAGTTAGATAGCAATTGATAGTTAAATAACAACTAGTAATTAGATAGCAACTGATAGTTTGATAGCAGCTGGTAGTTAGATAATGACTGGAGGTAGGTAGCAGCTAGTAGTTGGTTAACAACTGGTAATTAGATAGTGACTGGAGTTAGGTAGCAACTGGTAGTTAGATAGCAGCTGGTAGTTAGGTAGCACACACAAACAGAACACGGAAGAAGAACCATTGGCAAATTACGCCATTAAGAACTCCTATTTGCGGACGATGAAGCACTAATGGCAAAATTAGAAAATCACATGTACAGTCCAAACAAAACGTGCAGGGAACATAAGATGAATATTAGCTCAAGTAAAACAGAAGTAATGACTATAACCAAAGAAGAAGAAAAAAAACACCTAAATGAACACCCCCCTGAATCAAGTAAAGAGCTTCAAGTACCTAGGAAGTATATTATCAAATGGCAAATCAGAAGACGAGATCAAAAATAGGTGCAATAAGGCGAATCAACTCATTGGACAAATGGCACCAATACTAAATAACAAACATGTATCAATAGTTACTAAGAAAGAACTCTACAACACAATCTTCCTACCAACTCTATGCTACAAATGCGAAACCTGGATATTGACAAATAAAAGAGAAAAGAAAAATCACAACAACAGATATGAGATTCCTGAGAAGAGTACTCAATGTATCAAGAAGAGAGATTATCAGAAATGAAGAAATCAGGACTAAAGTGGGGGTTACGGCAGGGCTAGATTTTATTAGAAGGGAGTAAGTTAAATGGTTTGGCCATGTAACTAGGTTACCAACTAACAGCATACCATAACAAGCAATGATGTACAGACCAGATGGAAGCAGAGGAAGAGGCTGACCACGTACATGATGGACGGGGGGAATTACAGTCCATGGGAATATCGATACATAAAGCCCATAAATAGGCACTCTCCCGCTGTTTATACTTCACCTCGACACCACAAGGTACAAGAGGAACAAGATGAGATGACGTGATGATTTAGGTAGCAGCTGGTAGTTAGACAGCAACTGGTGGTTGAAAAGCAACTGGTAGATAGATAGCAACTGGTAGTTAGAGAGCAACTGGTAGTTAGATTGCAAAGATAGTAACTGGTAGTTAGATAGCCGTTGGTAGTTAGATAGTGACTAGCGGTTCAGTAGCAGCAATTGGTCAGTATCAACTGGTAGTATAACAATAAAGTCAGATTTATCACCATCTTTATAATATATATTTATGGTTTTCTCCATACAAACTATCATTCCGTAATTCCTGTTGTGCCATCCACTTGTTACAGTAATCAACTGTATTCCAATAAACACTTCACATCCTTTCTGTGCAATAATGATTGACCATTCAGACACAAATATTTATCACTGTAAAATTACAACTGAGTAGTGATAGACATCAGTAATTAATGTCTTGAACACACAAGAGTTAGCCCTTTACTGACAGTAGTGCTTATAAAAAAGTAAAGACAAAAGTAGAACCAGGGCCCTTAAACACACCATACGTCTGATTAACATGATTGTCTTGGGGGAAATACAGCTGTGGTTTCCCCTTGCCTTCTGCTGGTTTGTGTATGGTTGATTCCTCTAGTCTTTGTCCAAAGAGACAGACCCTGCAAGGCAGCAGGAAGAGGTTATATATGGCACCTCTTACCCACAGCCTCATCATAAAGTTTTGAGGTATTTTATAGAGATGGCTGCCCCACCAGCTAAATCGCCTCCTCTTAGTGACCACCGCCTGTGTGTGAGATGGTGAAACTTGGCCACCCATGCTTATCGGCTTGGCACATAATGATGATGGACTCCATAAATTTTGTTAAGTGGTGAAAAAGGATAGCTTGTTGTAAACAAGTCCATTTCAAACAATAGCCATGATTTTTTTTTTTAAATCTATGTGTATAAATGTTTTTTTTTAAAATAAATACTAAGTGTAGGAACAGTTCCCCCCCCCCCCCCCCCCCCAAAAAAAAAAATACAAATTGTTAATATTTATTAGCTTTGGGTATGTCCCTGTTGTTCTGTTTTTCTAAAAGAATTTATTAGACAAGCAATATGAGCACGTAAACCCCCTATGACAAGATCTTGTGTCTTTTAAGATAAACTCCTAACGCTCTGTGTGAAAATGAGGTTTTGCTCGACATGGCCAGGGAGTCAGCGGAACTTTCCTTTAGATGCCTGGAAGCTGTTCTTCAACCTGCCTCGGATGAATCAGGTTTATATTCCTGAAAAGAAAACTCCCAATGTTTCTCTGTGATTGACCTTCCAAGGCATTGATGGCTTTCCCCAGATGTCCGAGCCTACACCCCACGCCAGAGAATGGTCTCCAGCAGCAGTAACGGCAGCAGCGGCAGCGGCTACTACAACAGCCACAACCAGCACTACAACACAATTGGCCACACTAGTCATAGGGCAGCTGGTAGCACGGCAGGCACACCCAAGGGAAATAAGACACCAACGCCCTTCATGGAAGGGACACTACCTCGATCTTCCAGTGCTACAGAAGTCAATTCTACCTCCCTTACTCCAAAACCCAGAGCAACATTGCTGTCTGCTGCAAGGATGGCCAAAGGATCAACTTATTCACTGCGTAAGGAAAACCCATAGTTAATGTGTTACCAGCCATTTCTGGCCATCTCTGGCCACTTCCATGTTTCCGATCTCAGTATCCAGTGTGATTTGTCCTGTTCAGAGCTTGGATTCCCCCGTAGCAGCCTTTCTCCATGATGTCTGTGACTGCTATAGTTTTCTAGACATCTGTAGAAAAGGTAGTCTACCCTTGCTTTCCTTTATGGCAGTGTAACCATATCTGTAAAGAGATCCTCTGCCAACCACCGTGTACTTAGATCATAACCAACAACTACCTGTCTACAACCCTCGATCTCAATCCACTACCCGCAGCCATAGTTTTGCATTCCTCTGAAGGTGCTTATTGGCCATGCTACCTTGCCGAAGGGTGTCCTGTAAGCTAGCATATGAAAGAAGGGGCCTTACTTCTATTTCATAAGGGGCCTTACTTCTATTTCATAAGGGATACCCCCTACCCTAACACCCCAACTTACATCTTAAATATAACAAGTAAAATTTGCATATAGATAAATGTAGTGCCGTAGTAAATAGTGCACAGGCCTTCAACACATTTACCCAGGTTTAAATTTGTATAGTGGCAGGATTTCTTGCCCAGCCCACCCAGCCTCTTACAATGGATTCCAGAGATTTCTGAGAGGGAGTCAGATGGTAGGAATAATGAGGATCTAGGGCTTCATTTCATAACTGGTCCAAGTATGAGTGACAACATGCAGATGTGTCCAGTTTTCTTTCACTTGCACTGTTCTGTGAACATTTCTCTAGTTTAACCTCGGATCTGAGTCTTGCACTCGTTCTGTTAGAATTTCGCTAGACATTGTTTAACATTGGATCTGTTACACGTGTTCTGTGTGAATTTCTCTAGTTTAACCTTGGATTTGTTACTTGCGCTTGTTATGTGAGAATTTCTCTAGTTTAACCTTGGATTTGTTACTTGCGCTTGTTATGTGAGAATTTCTGTAGACACTGTTTAACCTTTTAACTGAGTCTTTCACTTGTTATGTGAGAATTTCTGTAGTTTAACCTTGGATCTGAGTCTTTCACTTGTTCTGTGAGAATTTCTGTAGACACTGTTTAACCTTGTATCTGAGTCTTTCACTTGTTTTGTGAGAATTTCTGTAGATGTTGTTTAACCTTGGATCTGAGTCTTTTACTTGTTATGTGAGAATTTCTCTAGCTTAATCTTGAATCTGTTACTTACGCTTGTTCTGTGAGAATTTCTGTAGGCACTGTTTAACCTTTTAACTGAGTCTTTCACTTGTTATGTGAGAATTTCTCTAGTTTAACCTTGGATCTGAGTCTTTCACTTGTTCTGTGAGAATTTCTGTAGACACTGTTTAACCTTGTATCTGAGTCTTTCACTTGTTTTGTGAGAATTTCTGTAGATGTTGTTTAACCTTGGATCTGAGTCTTTTACTTGTTATGTGAGAATTTCTCTAGCTTAACCTTGAATCTGTTACTTACGCTTGTTTTGTGAGAATTTCTGTAGGCACTGTTTAACCTTTTAACTGAGTCTTTCACTTGTTATGTGAGAATTTCTCTAGTTTAACCTTGGATCTGAGTCTTTCACTTGTTCTGTGAGAATTTCTGTAGACACTGTTTAACCTTGTATCTGAGTCTTTCACTTGTTTTGTGAGAATTTCTGTAGATGTTGTTTAACCTTGGATCTGAGTCTTTTACTTGTTATGTGAGAATTTCTCTAGCTTAACCTTGAATCTGTTACTTACGCTTGTTCTGTGAGAATTTCTGTAGGCACTGTTTAACCTTTTAACTGAGTCTTTCACTTGTTCTGTGAGAATTTCTCTAGTTTAACCTTGGATCTGAGTCTTTCACTTGTTCTGTGAGACTTTCTGCAGATACTGTTTAACCTTTTATCTGAGTCTTTCACTTGTTCTGTGAGAATTTCTGTAGGCACTGTTTAACCTTTTAACTGAGTCTTTCACTTGTTCTGTGAGAATTTTTATAGTTTAAACTTGGATCTCAGTCTTTCACTTGTTCTGTGAGAATTTCTGTAGACAATGTTTAACCTTTCATCTGAGTCTTTCACTTATTCTGTGAGAATTTCTGTAGACACTTTAACCTTGTATCTGAGTCTTTCACTTGTTATGTGAGAATTTCTCTAGTTTAATCTTGCATCTGAGTCTTTCACTTGTTCTGTGAGAATTTCCATAGACAATGTAGACACACTGTAGGCACACCTTGTATCTGAGTCTTTCACTTGTTCTGTGAGAATTTCTCTAGTTTAACCTTGTATCTGAGTCTTTCACTTGTTCTGTGAGAATTTCTCTAGTTTAACCTTGTATCTGAGTCTTTCACTTGTTCTGTGAGAATTTCTCTAGTTTAACCTTGGATCTGAGTCTTTCACTTGTTCTGTGAGAATTTCCATAGACAATGTAGACACACTGTAGGCACACCTTGTATCTGAGTCTTTCACTTGTTCTGTGAGAATTTCTATAGACAATGTAGACACACTGGAGGCACACCTTGTATCTGAGTCTTTCACTTGTTCTGTGAGAATTTCTGTAGACACTGTTTAAGCTTGTATCTGAGTCTTTCACTTGTTTTGTGAGAATTTCTGCAGATGTTGTTTAACCTTGGATCTGAGTCTTTTACTTGTTATGTGAGAATTTCTCTAGCTTAACCTTGAATCTGTTACTTACGCTTGTTCTGTGAGAATTTCTGTAGGCACTGTTTAACCTTTTAACTGAGTCTTTCACTTGTTCTGTGAGAATTTCTCTAGTTTAACCTTGGATCTGAGTCTTTCACTTGTTCTGTGAGACTTTCTGCAGATACTGTTTAACCTTTTATCTGAGTCTTTCACTTGTTCTGTGAGAATTTCTGTAGGCACTGTTTAACCTTTTAACTGAGTCTTTCACTTGTTCTGTGAGAATTTTTATAGTTTAAACTTGGATCTCAGTCTTTCACTTGTTCTGTGAGAATTTCTGTAGACAATGTTTAACCTTTCATCTGAGTCTTTCACTTATTCTGTGAGAATTTCTGTAGACACTTTAACCTTGTATCTGAGTCTTTCACTTGTTATGTGAGAATTTCTCTAGTTTAATCTTGCATCTGAGTCTTTCACTTGTTCTGTGAGAATTTCTATAGACACTGTAGACACACCTTGTATCTGAGTCTTTCACTTGTTCTGTGAGAATTTCTCTAGTTTAACCTTGTATCTGAGTCTTTCACTTGTTCTGTGAGAATTTCTCTAGTTAAACCTTGGATCTGAGTCTTTCACTTGTTCTGTGAGAATTTCCATAGACAATGTAGACACACTGTAGGCACACCTTGTATCTGAGTCTTTCACTTGTTCTGTGAGAATTTCTATAGACAATGTAGACACACTGTAGGCACACCTTGTATCTGAGTCTTTCACTTGTTCTGTGAGAATTTCTATAGACAATGTAGACACACTGTAGGCACACCTTGTATCTGAGTCTTTCACTTGTTCTGTGAGAATTTCTATAGACAATGTAGACACACTGTAGGCACACCTTGTATCTGAGTCTTTCACTTGTTCTGTGAGAATTTCTATAGACAATGTAGACACACTGTAGGCACACCTTGTATCTGAGTCTTTAACTTGTTCTGTGAGAATTTCTGTAGACACTGTTTAACCTTGGATCTGTTACTTGCACTTTTTCCAGTTCTCTTTATATAGTTTTTTCACAATATCTGTATTTAATATACTTAATCTGTCTTGTTGTTTTGTGTCATTTTATTTTTTCTTTACCTTTGATGACCTTAGATGCTCTTGGATTTGTCTGTTAATGTTTGGCTGCACACTTTCAAAGTCATGATCTCACTATAAAAAAATTAATTATTATCAAAATTGGACACAAGCTGCGTTGTCAGGGCTTTTAATGTTTATTGTAAAGAATAGGCAGTTTGTTTTGTTCTTTTTCTTAAAATGTATTGCTGTCTGACTAATGCTGTAAAAGACAAACAACACATATTGTATTGGTGGAAATAGGAGGAAATTCCCTGATCACAGATTGTATTAGTGGAAATGGGAAATAACCTTTATCACAGATTGTGTTAGTGGAAATAGAGATAATCTCTGACCACAGATTGTGTTGGAGGAAAATAAGACAATCCCTAACTACAGATTGTTCAATCCGGTCTACCATTCGTGTTGGGAATCTGTCTTTAGACAGATTGTGTTATTGGAAATATGAGATAATCTCTGACCACAGATTGTGTTAGTGGAGATATGAGATACTCCCTAACCACAGATTATGTTAGTGGAGATATGAGAAAATCTCTGACCACAGATTGTGTTAGTGGAGATATGAGAAAATCTCAGATAACAGATTTTGTTAGTGGTAATACCCACGATAACTGATTATATTAGTGGAAATGGTAGACAACTCTTGACCACAAATTGTTTCATCTAATGGTTTTCAAATCCCTACTGTTAGATTGAATCACTGTTGAAAATATCCCTAAAATAAAAGTTTAACATTTCTCATCACTTTTTAAATAAATGCAGATTAAAAACTAAAAAATATTTCTGTTTTAGAATATCCGCGGACGGAAATAGTCTGCTAAAACTCATGTTTCTAGGTTGTTTTCACTAGAAGGAAAATAAAGTTAGGCAAAGAGCTCAAACCATTTCTTTCAATTTGTTTTATTTTGAATTTGAAACAATAACTCGTTGATTTATCTCTTTGGGAAATTAGAAAACTCATACTACAAATATTGGGAACCCCCACGCTGACAGAATCTTTTATCTTTTCATTTTGCCAAAAACAATGTTCTCACAAATGGTGTAAGTTCACATTGTATCTGTATAAATGCAAATAACAGCAGAATATAAATGAGCCCTTCTCTGATGATATTTAACAAATATACATCAGACTTCTCTGTTGTAATTTGTTGTTTTAGATGAACCACTTATTTCAGCATGCTTGCCGAGGCACCTTTGTTTCCCTCTTGTGCATGTGTCGGACTGTTTTATTTTCTTTTTCTTATCTGCCTCACAGAAAGTTATTGCATATGCACTTTTTGCTGAAGCTTTACATTTTCAAATCATTCACATACTTCTGTGCAAAGTGTTTATATATATTTATAATCTTGATAGATGGAAAAGAAATTGTGACATGTTTATATGTGAAGTATGTACAAATTAAATGTTTGCAACAACAAAATTTAAACGGACAAGTTTGTAAAGTAAGCTTTACATTTTGCATACATAAGTTGTTTGTTTGTAGAACATTTTTTTTAGTGTAATAGTTTTGTATATATGTGTATTTTATATACAGAAGATGTTTATAGTACAATTTTAAGTTTTTTTGCAGTAATATTAAACGATAAAGTATGCTCTCTCTCTCTCTCTCTCTCTCTCTCTCTCTCTCTCTCTCTCTCTCTCTCTCTCTCTCTCTCTCTCTCTCTCTCTCTCTCTCTCTCTTTGCCTCCTTCTGGTTCTCTCTTTCCCTCCCCCTCTCTTCTCCTTGCTCTTTCCCTCCCTCTGACTCCATCTTTTCCCTTGCTCTCTCTGCCTCCCTGTCTTTTCTCCTTTCTCCCTCACTCCACCTCCCTCTGACTCTCTCTCTCTCTCTCTCTCTCTCTCTCTCTCTCTCTCTCTCTCTCTCTCTCTCTCTCTCTCTCTCTCTTTCTCAGTTTGATAGTTTTTGTAAATGCAATGCTTTGTTAAAGTTTAGTAAATTAAACTAAAGAAATGTTTAATTCATTATTTCATATACTGTAAATAATTACTAATTTAAACCCTAGCTGAAACCTTGGCCATGTTAAATGTTACCAAATTTTCTCTTTGTTGACAAGCTGAGTTTGATTATGATGCTAAGTATTGAGTTTCACTGTGCTTTTTAATGTACATTGATTGGCTCTCCTGCTCTTGATATACCCAGTTTTGGTTTTGCAGCACGGAAAAAATCTAGCACATCATCTGTTAGCTCAGCTTACGACCTACTGACCCCAGATCGCAATCGAACCGCCCGGCCTCGGATAGGCGTGTCCCAGTCCCAACGTGAGTAGCATCCAAGCCCCTGGGCTAGTTTTCTGGGTCCTCCAACCAGCGGAGTGACCTACATTTGCTTGATTATTTCCCTGACTTGACCAGGAATTGCCCGATTGGCCATAAACAGCCACAACGGTGTCAATATGGTTGCATTTTTGTAAAATCATTGCTTATTTGCTTTGGCCTTGCCTAAATGGAGTCCTGTTCCCATATTTATTTTATGGCATCTTGTGCACATTTATTGAGACATAATTGTGTATATTTTATATGTGAGCTTCTAAAAACTGTTGACAGAAATCAGGTTGGCACTATGTTCAGTTTGCATGTTTATGTATAAACTATATGCTTGCTACAGCTTGTATGCTGTTTTACCAACCCTCTATAAACCTGTTCTCCCTTTAATTTGTTTTGTCCTTAATTTGGAATGATACCTGGTTTGGTTATGCATTTCCTCCTTCCTTGTTTACACATCAGTGGCTGCAGGGTTATTTGCCTCATGTTTTCACATCCTCTGGTTTTGTGTTTATACCACCCTTTGCTAGATTGTGTTATGTTAAATGTACTTTTGTTTTAAGCTATCTGTGTTGTCTGGTATGCTTTAAGTGTGGTTAATTGTGTGATTATCGTCTATCTCTGCTTGATGTATGTCACACACCATCTTTGTCACATTGCACTGTGGTGCTGGCAGTATGTCAGACATAAATGACAGTATGATCGCATGTTTGCAGCATTCATGACAGTATTACAGTATTTTCATCTAACCTATGTCTCAGAGAGGGGGGGGGGGGGGGGGGGGAATGTTAATTCGTTTCTGCTTAAACTGCTGGTACTGGAGGGTGTGTGTTGATGTGTGTATGTGTGTGTGTTCAACCCCCAGTCAGTTGGATGATGTCATCGCTGACTTGTCTTTCAGAAAGGAATGGCAAACTACTGAATGTAAAATTGTCTAGTAAATTAACCTAGGAATAGGGTTGATGGTAATGTCTTGCTAAGGTTCATGCAATATTTTAAGATTTTCAGCTGTGTGTATAAGTGTGGCAATACCTTAGCTTGCCCTTTCTCTCATGTCATCTTTTTGTCTTGTTTCTTCACCTCTCGTTTCCATGCAATATTAAAAAATTTTCAACTGCGTGTATTAGTGTGGTAATATCTTAGCTTGTCCTTTCTCTCGTATCATCCTTTTGTCTTGCCTTTTCACCTCTCATCTTCGTCTATACCTGGCAGAGTAATTTACCGCAGGAGATTGTTGCAAGTAGCATTAGCAAGCCAGGCAAGATGTGTGTCCTGCAAGTGTTTGTGATTGTTGTATGAAGAAAGTCATGTCTTCTCGTTAGAGCAGTGCTGTGCTTGCTTACAACTGTTTAACAGATGGGATTTAGGGAAGAGGATTGACTTCATGGCACCAGGTTTTACCCTTGTATGGTTCAGTCTCTTTCTGCAGAGAGGCCTGCCTGAAGCATCACACAGGGAATAAACTCTGTAGCTCCTGCGATGACCTGTAGATGTCTCAGAAATTATTGACATGTGAACAGAATGTCGGAGTCCAAACATGAACCCAAGAGCTTTGGATCGTGAGGCAAATGGCAGGACCACTTCACCAGGGCTTATAAACCAATGAAAGTGATGTCCAATGACCATGCCATAACATAAATAAACACACATAGTATTATTTGGCGCTCACAGAAGGCGAAGAAGGAAGTAGAGACTACAGGACGCACTAGACAACACAAAATTTGAAAGCTATTATTACCGACTGGGATCGAACCTGTCACCTCCAAATGACGATGGTGCCTCACTGCAGGAACAAGTGTACTTCGAATGACCATGCCATGAATATTAAGGAGTGAAACCACATGGTTGATTTCTAATATAACTTTTTCTTTTCTTCTTTTTCCATGATGTTCTGCAAGCTTCAGTTTTACTCTCCCATTGTTCATCCATTGAGAACAGTGTATCATGTGATGAAATAAATCATGTGGTAATAAATCATGTAGTGAATAAATCACGTGAATAAATCATGTGGTAATTAAATCATGTGATGAGTAATTATTATGTATGCTATGAATTGCTTGAGGGTAGGGTGAGTTTATAACATGAGTATTTAGGATATTTTGGAACCAGTTGCTGAGGGGTTCACATAGTGCCCTCACAAATCAGAGGACCTGGAATCTAGTCCCTGTTGTTGCTGAAGTTGATCCCTGTGCGGCTGAGTTGTCTACTTTTTCTAGCTAATTCCTTATTGTTGCTGTTGTTGATCGCAATGCAGTTGAGATGTTTGCTGTTGGCAGTTAATTATCAATAGTTGACCCCAAAACTGCAGTTTTGTTGATCTAAGTGCTGCTGTGTTGTCTACCCTTGGTATCTAATTCCACAGTTGATCCCAGTGCTGCTGAGTTGTCTACTCTTGTCAGCTAATCCCTGGTTGTGGTGATTGACCCCAGTGCTGCTGAGTTGTCTACCCTTCACAACTAATCCCTAGCTGTTGTTGTTGACCCCAGTGCTGCTGAGTTGTCTACCCTTCACAACTAATCCCTGGTTGTGGTTGTTGACCCCAGTGCTGCTGAGTTGTCTACTCTTGTCAACTAATCCCTGGTTGTGGTGATTGACCCCAGTGCTGCTGAGTTGTCTACTCTTGACATCCCTATTTGTTGTTGTTAATCCCAGTGCTCTTGGGTTGTCTACACTTGGTGCTTAATCTCCAGTCGTTGTTGATCCCAAATCTCCTACTGTTGGCAGCCAATCCCCAGTAAAGAAGGGTATTTGCAGCTATTGGGGATGAAATAAAAATGTTATGAACACTGCATGGCAACTGCTTGGGCTGGAGGTCTTTTGTCCCTTGGCCCACATCAAGGCTCTTGTTGTGTAAACCAGCAGTGGTACTCAATGTTGTGTAAGATACATTCATGAGTATTGATTAACACTGAAAGAAGTAAAGATAAGAAGACACTTGACAGTATGAACATTTTAATCAGCATTTGAACCTGCTGCTCCCTAATTGATGACAAAACCTTGCTGAAGGAGCAAGCGTACCTTGATGCTTGGCCAACAGACAGCTCTGATATATAGTGCTGTCAAAAGAGTGTGTCCCCGTTGTAAATTTGAATAATGAGGCCGCTAATGATAGGTTGCACAGTTTATTGCCTGACATATTTTGCTGCACCTGGCCAGGTGCGGACTGCAGAAATCACTCTACATAAAACAAAGCAACTGAAATATACAATTCACATTTTCCCATGATAATGAAAAACATCATAATCAGGTTCAGATTATTCTGGTAGTCAGTTTACAAATCCTGTGATAGTGTGTTTTGTCTATTCAACTTTAAAGGTTCAATGTTTGCTTTGTTTTACTTCGAGTGATTTCTGCAGGACTCTCCTGACAGGCAATAAATTGTGTAACCTATAGCTTGAGTCTTCATTACTCAAAGATCATGTTTTGTTTTTCCCTAGAAAGTCATTTTAATAAATGTTACAGATAAATCACGCTCAACTGAAGTCGGCCATCTTGCCAGCTAAATGGATTATCATAATCTATGTTTCTTTTTTTATGTCCTCAACATGGACAATTATCATCTTGCAGGGAGGTTGTCATCGGCAGAGATGTTACTGAGAATCAAGTTTAATAGCAATGGTTTTTATTTTTTATTTCATCATTTATGTCTGTGTGTAGTGTCTTGTTGTTGTTGTTGTTGTTGTTGGTCTATAATTTGGTGGTGTCTTCCTTTCTCTGTTCTTGGCTTTCCTTTGATCTCTTTAGTTGTGAAGATAAATCATCATTTCTTTAAGCTTACAAAGAGATGACACATTTTTTTTTTTTTTTAATGATTTATGCAAAACAGTATCAGTCCTGACAAAGAGATATTGTTCATTATTAGTAGTACTGGATATCATGTGGTAATATTTTCATTACAGCTTTTGTGCTTTGTTCATAAGACCATTGTTATTTAATTATAAATTGATTGTAATTTTATCATAATGCAATTGTAAAGTTATAGAGAAATTAAACTCATAATTTATTCTAAAACCATTCACATTTTATCATAAAACCAATGCAATATTATTGTAAGGCCATAATTTTACAACAAACTATTGTTATATATTATAAAAACCATTATAATATGTCATAACACCATTGTAATTTTATTATTCGCTTTTTCATTAGCTTAGACATTTTATTATAAACGCAGTATGTGAGCAGACGTGTACAGATAGATGTATGTCACAATGGTAGGAGCAGTATGAAGACATGCTGTAGTTATCCATATACAATAGCATAAACATACAACCATTTTATCTTATCAACACTAATCTGCATGTTTCCATTGACCTGATATTTAACCAACTGTTATTGATTATCCTAACTAACCGCTAACTTTCACAGTTCCAACTAGCCCTAACCCCAGCTATGTTGTTTGTATTGTTAACATTAATGCTAACTGGTTACATCTCATTCTTTATCAAGCAACTCGTTATATATTGTAGAGTGGCTTTACCAGCCACTCGTTTGTTCTTTGAATCATTTATTTTATTTTCAAGAAGGCATCTCTGCCATTGCTGTTGAACGGTTAGAGAGTATTGCATCAGCATGTAATGATTTGCTTGTTGTAGAATGATATGTTGCTGTTTTTGTTTAATGCTTGCTAATTATACCTGCATAAATAATTGATACTTTGTTAATGTTGATGGGTGTAGAATTAGATTGGGTGTCATGGACAAGGTGATTGTTTCAGAATTTCAAGTCTGTTTGTTTATTTATTTGTATTTAATGAATGAAATGCTGTTTACTGTTATTTACAATAATTTACAGTCATTTATACAATCAGGTAAAATGTAAAGTCTTCTCATGCATACACCATTAACTCTTTTGTTCCAATACATTCTATAGCATATACCCAGGGAACAAGTGGGTTGGGAGAATAATCTTTGTGAGAAATCTCTAATGCATAATTTTCAGAAGTGGTCACATATAAACGCTTTGTATAATATATACATGGAAGTGGCCATTGGGGATGCCATATTTCTTTCTTTTGAATGTTCAGACCAAACGTAAAAAGTAAGACATACACATATTTGTGCATTTGGATACCATCAGATGAAAAATGTATCACAGAGATAAAGAACAGGACAGAACAAGTGAACTCTGCATTTTATAAAATAGAGAACATTATATGCAATAAATATGTGTCATTGGTGGTTAGAAAATAATTCTTGCTTGCTACGTAGAATAAGTTTTAATATTGGCTGTGAATCCTAGACAGTTAGTAAAATAGCAGCAACAACAAAAGTCCCTCAAGGCCTCATAGTTGTGGTTTTATAGAAGAGTATTAGACATCCTTGGACAGCCAAAATGAGTAATCTAAATGTTTTGAAAGAGGCTAAGACAAAGACAAATATCACCATCAGAAAAAGGCAGTCATCATCTTTGCCCACATTATGAGAAGAGGAAAACTAGAGCATGTCATGGAAGAATGTGCTGATTTAACCAGAGCTCTAAACGCAATTGATCTTCTGTTTTGAATATTTCATGACATGCACTTCGAGCCAAGCAATAGAAATGGTAAAATGAAACCAAAAATGCAAGATTGGTGATGAATGCACTGTATGATTCATGACTCGACTGCTTGTGCTACATTGACAATTATCTTCTGTTCTGTGTATGCCATGGAATGTTCTTGGAGTTTCTAGAAATTGATTATTTGGTTGTTTCGGGATTTGAAATTTAAATATTGAGCACAACCCACTACTGGCAACGCTGATCGTATTCTGGTATGAACCTAAGGCCTATCCACGTCAATATGGAAGCACTATACTCGAGTTTCGCTTGACGTGGATAGGCCTTAGGTTCATACCAGAATACGATCAGCGTTGCCAGTAGTGGGTTGTGCTCAATATTTAAGTTTCTAGAAATAACAATTGCAAACTAGAACCAGAAGTGCTGCAAAAGACACGAGTGCAGTTTATGTTTTATGGCTGGACACTCATGAGGATCGAAACATTTGTAAAAAAAAAATGCTGGCAAGCTTAGAAACGTTAACTGGTAATGGAAATTTGCTTTCTGAGGAAACTGCTAATAATACCACAGGCAGACAGAAAAATGAATGAGACAGTCATACATGAAACAAATGAAAACCATAAATTGATTAGAGAAATTAGGCACAGGCAGTCGATGTGTTGGAGGCACATTATGAGGTGAAAACTTGGTGACAACTTGCAAACTTACTGCGAGAAGAGGAAGGGGAAAATAGAAAGAAATACCTGGATATTTTAGCCACAAACATAATTGGGACAAGGACAGACACCTCAGCTTAGACTGGTGTTTGTGTGAAATGATGATCCAAGACCACCCACACTTACTATACGACACCTGATGATGATTATAAGGCAGAAACCACATGATCATGCCAGAAACCTACCTCAGTTGGGGTTAAACCCAGGATCACTAGGCCAACAGATTGGTACCTCAGCCAATGTGTTATTGCACATGAAGAAGACATAATTATTCTTAATAATATTGGTTTACTCACAGGTTGGTCCAGTCCGAAATGAGTACCAGAAAAAATCATGGGAAGGAAAGGCAGCTGATGTGATACTGGCCATGTCACCCATCTTATTCAGCTATAAGAAAGAGACTCCTTTCGGGGCCCATAAGGAAAGCAAAGAAGGTTAACACTGTAACTGACCATGCATACCATAAGAGGCAGGCAACTAAGGGAGGTTGTTGTGAGACTAACTACTTCAGTCTATTGAAAAGTGTAGTTGCAACATTTAACCAATCATGAGCATGTTTATAGTGAGTTGGTTGATGTCCTATGCTCTATAGGGAGATGAAAGGCACAAGAAGAATCCAGAAAGGCACAAGAAGAGTCCAAAAAGGCGCAAGAAGAATCCAGAAAGGCACAAGAAGAGTCCAGAAAGGCACAAGAAGAGTCCAGAAAGGCACAAGAAGAGTCCAGAAAGGCTCAAGAAGAATCCAGAAGAACCCAGAAAGGCACCAGAAGAATCCAGAAAGGCACAAGAAGAATCCAGAAAGGCACAAGAAGAATCCAGAAAGGCACAAGAAGAATCCAAAAAGAGAAAGATGATGTTCTTTGGTAATGCTGTAATGAGACGAAAAGCATAGGAAAACATTGTGACAGCTGGGAAGATGAGCGTTTGAAGAGGTAGAGACAAACTGAGAGAAATGATGCTGCAAGGCTGTAGACGGTGACATGGATGATTAACATAAATGGAATTAATCCACCACACCAGGGATCGAGATCTGGGTGACATACTTGAACGCCTATGCCATTAGACAGGAGTCACGATGATAATGATTATGATAATAATGATGACCGTATACCTAATACTCCTCAAAGCCTGCAGAAGGGTCATCTACTGTTATGTCATGTTAAAAAGTTAGTTGCATATCCTTTACAGGACGTGCCAGTCAACCCGAGCGATTGTTTTGGGATGTTTGTGATTCTTGGCAAGTTTACGTTCAGTAGTTTGCCATTGCTTTCTGGACAATCGGCAATCATACCTTTGTATGGGAACCGACGCAAGACGGTCTGCTTCCAAATCGCCTGCAGCTTTGTTTCGAATGCAGGATTGCGAAATTGCATTTGTTAACCCCTTGGCCACAGTTATTAGTTTATAATCAGCTATGTCTTGTTATAAAATGTTTTTGTTGTTCATATAGAGCTGTTGATGTTTGCTCTCGGATGTGTTTTAACTTTGCTTTCATTTGTGTGGTGTTTACAGCCAGCAGCCGGTCGAATTCACCGTCGTCTGCCAGGCGGCAGCCCATGTTCGGCAAAAACACACCTTCCAGGGTGGATACAGGGTTGAGTGCCAGGCAGACGCGGATCCCTGGGTCACAGAGTCAGGGGGCCAGTCGAGAGGGTAGTCCGGCCAGAAGTTTTAAGGGTATGTCTAGTGGAAAAGTCAGCTTTTGTCTGTAATGTTGCTCGGATGTTTTTGATGCTGACATCTTGTAGTAGAGGCATCTTACAGTAAAATTAACCACTCTAATCACTGAAATCATCATCATCATCAAGTTCCATGCCAGCTGACGTAGGCATTCATGACTCTTTACATATCTCAGTCTTTGTTTTCTGGATCAATACTGCTGATGATATTCATCCATGCCATGTCTCAATCCAAACAGCATAATTTCTCTTGGTCTGCCTCTGCCTCTCTTCTCCTTGATCTTTCCAGTTGTCACAATGTTCTCCAATGCCTCTCTTCTCATCACATAACCAAAGAAAGCTGTTTGTCTTTTTCTTATTGTTGTATATAATGTTCTAGTTTCATTAGCCTCTTTCAGGCATTCGTTGTTAGTTGCTTTGGCAGTCCATGGAATTTACAACAATCGTCTCAGGGATTATCTCTGTTGCTTCCAAGTTCTTCCTAATTTGTTCATTTACATTCCAAGATTCACTGCCATACAGTAAAACAAGTTCTATATAGCACTTCAGCACTCTCTTTCTAAGTGAACTGAATCACTTAAGTACATCTGACAGTAAAATAATCACTGTAAGACTAAATCTGACAGCAAAATTACCACTGTAAGACTAAATCTGACAGTAAAATAACACCCTAAGACTAAATATGACAGCAAAATTATTACTGTAAGACCAAATCTGACAGCAAAAATCCTACTCTAAGACTTAATCTGATGGCAAAATAACCACTGTATGACTAAATCTTACAGTAAAATAACACCCTAAGACCAAATCCTACTGAAAAATTACCACAGCAAGACCAAATCTGACAGCAAAATTAACACTATGACCAAATCTGACAGCAAAATTACCACTGTAAGACTAAATGAAGCAACAGCTCATACAGACTTCTCTTTATGTTTTAAAGCTGCTGAGATATTCTCAACACAGAATTTATATTTTTTTCACCTACATCTGAGAAGATTAGCCATCCGCTCCACTGCCCTGTGGTCAAGGCAGAGTATACATATATCTTGGAATTCTTTATTCTTAAAAAACTTCATTAGCTGCACCTGGCATTGGGATCCTCGTTGGTACTATAGAGTTTGTGCACAGTGTTCAGAGACTCCTTGTGTGATCTATAGGAGGAGAAGGACTTATGGGGATATCTGTGAGCAATGCATGTGGTCCTATACATCCACAATCCATACGCTGCTCTTCATGTAAATGATGGCAGGATTCACTTAATAAGACTGATCCTGGAGGAAAATAGCTAATGATGCTTTATAACCCTCGGCACTGTGTAGTCAATTCTTAGAACAAATGTCTTAGAAGAATTCTAAACCTCCATTGGACAGATTTTAGAACCAATACGCAAATAAGACAAGAGACTAAGCAAGATACTGTATCCAATTTTATAAGAAAACGCCGTTGGAACCACATCGGCCATGTACTCAGAATGGACAAGACAAGACTCCCCTACCAAGCCCTCATATGGACACGGTTAGGGAAAAAAAAATGGGGAAGACCAAGAGAGACCCTGCGTAGAACCATCACCAGAGAGGGCTCATTTAACAGCCAAACAAACATCCAAGATCTACAACAGGTGGCAGCGAACCGCCAGACATGGAGAGCCATGACTTCTGCCCTATGCGCCGCTTTGGGCTCAAGAGAAAAGACTAACTAACTGTGCAGAGGATTTGAATGACTCATTGTGTGGAGATCATCAGAGTGCTTCTGGTCTTTAAAGGCACAGCCCATGATGAATGGGAAGCTGAATATATGTACATGAGGCTATGTATCCATCTGCAGGATGTGTCAATTTCTTCAGTGAGCCCAGTACAGAGCATGATGGGTCAGCCTTGCATTCATGGAAGTTTCTTTAGGATGGCAGAGAATACCCATGTTCTGCTCCTGTCTTTCCTTGAGGGATCACCAGCATGCATGCTGCTGTTATCAGCGGGCTTTTTTTTTTAAAGGAGAACCTCGTGTTTTTGGAAGGACAAGTTACTTGTAACTTACTTACTTGCACATCCTTTACAGGATGTCACAGTCAACCCCAGCATTTTTTAGCTGTTTGTGATGTCTTGGCAAGTTTATGTTCAGTAGTTTGCCATTGCTTTCTGAAAGACCGGCACTAATACCATGGTATGAAAACCAATGCAAGGCGGTCTGTTGCCAAATCTCCCACAGCTGTGATTGAAATTCAGTATGCAGGATTACGATTTGTGTCTGAAACCCCTTTGCTGCATAGCTGACCAGAAAATAAACCTTAAAAAATTGTTACACATGAAGGTGAAACCTCGATCTTTTACCCCACATGCTTGTATTATAGGTGCTGCTGTTGTTGTCACAATGTTGCTTACTTGTTGGCCTGTGGTATCCAGTGCACTTCCTTTGAAGATGCCGATTACATTGTTGATTAATATCCCTTGTTTATTCTTTCTGCAGGTCAAAGTGAAAGAAGATTGAGTGGCGGCAGCAGCAAAATACCCAGTGGTAGTGGTAGAAAAAGTAAGTGGAATTACTTGTACAGGCTGATGTGGGTAGCTGGGTGTTTCTTAGTTCAATGTGTGCATTGTTGTAACATGAACATTTTGGAATTACCGAACAAACAGGTTAAAGGTGAGTGGATCGACTTCATTGAGTTGACTGTTATCCCAACTGACTCGGTCTATCTGCACAGACTGGCAAGTGGCCTGCAGACGCAAAGCATGCACTCCGGTGATGACCCTAGTCGCCAGAAAAATTGCACAATTGGTCTGAATGACACAGCCCAGAATCAAACATATAAGCTTTTAAGCTCGAGGAAATGACTTGACCACTTCACCACAAAGACACTCTGAAATTACTGAAATAATGTGTACAAGATTAGAGACGAGAAGGTCTCAAGCCTAGACCCTTTGACAATAAATTATCTTCGTTCATTTGCTCATTCGGTCATCATCATCATCCACTTTCGCCGTCAGGTGTCATAGGGACAAATAGTTGACGTGTTCCAGCGCCCGATAGGTGGCACTGAATAGTGTCATTCTATGTGACTGGACAATGTCTTTAATGTCGTCAATCCATTTCCTTCTCGGACATCCTCTTGCTCTCGTTTCAGATGTTCTTTTGTGTGGCACTGGTGATGGTAGTCATTCAGTACATACCAGTAACCCCCATGGCAGATATTGGTATGAATTGATAGGTCTTTGCATATACTAGGTTCCTTCTCTCTGTCATTTATTCTAAGAGAAATTCCTGGTACTCGTCTGAGGAGACCAGGGTAACCCCAAAATGTAAAAGGTAAAGATTGGCTCATAGCAGACACAGCCATTGAGTTGTGTAGTGTTAAGTCTTCCTATATTCTGGGTTTTGACATATGATGTGAAGTGGTCAATTCCCTTCCTCATCACCTTTCCTTCCCAAACAATTCCCTTCCTCATAACCTTTCCTTCTCAAGCAGTTACCTTCATCACCTTTCCTTCCCAAGCAATTCTCTTCCTCATCACCTTACCTTCTTAAGTAGTTCCCTTCCTCATCACCTTTCCTTCTCAATCAATTCCCTTCCTCTTCACCTTTCCTTCCCAAGCAATTTCTTTCCTCATCACCATTCCTTCCTTATCAATTCCCTTCCTTTTCACCTTTCCTTCCCAAGCAACTTCTTTCCTCATCACCATTCCTTCCTTATCAATTCCCTTCCTCTTCACCTTTCCTTCCCAAGTAATTTCTTTCCTCACCACCATTCCTTCCGAAGCAATTCCAAGAAATTTGACTGTTACTCATGTTGCTGAGAAAATAATCCTGCCTCTCTGGGAATTGAACCTGACCCACTGTCAGGCAGACGAGCTCACTAACCACCATGCCTCCATGGTAGAAAGCAGTATGAATTGATAGGTTGTCACATATACTAGGTGCCTTCTCAAAGGAATTTCTGGTACACTTGGTGA
Organism: Cepaea hortensis; assembly: GCA_963921405.1. NCBI lineage: Eukaryota > Metazoa > Mollusca > Gastropoda > Stylommatophora > Helicidae > Cepaea > Cepaea hortensis. Next base: position 27,646,298 of record OY992897.1, read on the forward strand.
GGCTAGCTTAAATTAAAAAGTGTACTGGTGTGATACTGTCACTCAGTAGACTTGAACTCAGACCACAAGGTAGTCAGCCTGTGCACTCAGTACAGTGACACCATGAGCCGGCTCGTGCTCTTCCTCACTACATCATTCTTAAATGATTTTAGTAGCTTTTGTGGGGTGAGATAGATAATTTTTTTGTGTGATCTGCTGTCTGGGGCACTAATCCACACGTGCCCAGTCTGTGGATAGGCCACACTGGCAAGTGTTGCTCCAAGGTATTAATCGCTGTAAGATGTGGTCCAGGTCTTTCCGCCTCAGCGGCCCATGCCAGTCTGTACAATCTATAACATGAAGAGCCTCATTAAGTTTACTGATAAACACCTTCTTCAATGCAGATATGCTAGCTAGCTATCATAATCAAGTGCCATCTCCACATTCAAAGTCAGCTGCAATGAGTCTCCCACACCCTGTGTCCTGCACCTTCAGAGTGCTGTCATAGTCTTCTTCTCTTAATGTTGTGCACTCATGTGCTAGCTTATTTTCTTCAAATACTTTCAAATAATATGCTAGCTTGGTGACACAGTAGAGCTTGGCTAGCATGTTTTCCTGTAACCTGGTGGTCCATGTATTCGATTCCCCACCACGACAGATTCCTTAAATTATCCTGGGCTCCTGAATCGGCCCAGCCTGATATGGTACCACAAAATATCCTGGGAAATAAAGGTCACCAGTGTGATATTTACCATATCACCATCTAGTGGCATTTGGTCTATCTGTAAATATGGTATTATCCCCCATATACCAAAGCCACCTCAAGGTGTGTAGAAGGGTTATTTGCTGGCTGACTTCATTGTGCCAGATTATGTATGTTTTCTTTTGTGATTTCAGCGCCTGTTTTATCACAGCGACTGCTCAGGCATGGTTCTGATGTGGAGGATGCATTGCAGGATGCTTTGGTGAGTGTTGTGGGCATAGCTTTGAGTTTCTTTGGTAAATGAGTTGGGGACACTGATGAAATGTTTCAACTGGGGCAAATGTCAAGAATACTTATGGGGAGATGTGGGTGAGAGAGTATGGACTATCATTACATAATTTAAAAAAAATCTCAATTATGTTAAACACAGAAGTATAGGTCAGCATGGCCAAATGGATAAGAATACGTGCTCTTAAACATCTGGTGTGCTAATGCCGAGGTAAGGGGTTCAACCCCTACACTGGACAGTTGGACTTCAGTATTGACCTATCGTCCTTGACTTGGAGACGTAAATTACAAGTACCTCTAAAGTTGGAGTGGGTTCGCCTGATGGTGAGGGACACTGTTAATAGGGAAAGCTAATCCACACGCAAAATTCAGTCCAGCTACTACTAGGAGTAATGTGTATGGACTATGCTTGAGTTCAAAGCGAGTGAGTGAAAAAACACACACACGTGCGCATACAGAAGCCACAAACAATATGTTGCATGATTTATTGCCTGGCATATTTTGCTATATATATATGCTATATATATATATATATATATATATATATATATATATATATATATATATATATATATATATATATATATATATGCTATATATATATATATGCGCACACACACCGTCCACCCCTCCTCCCTCTCTTTCACCTTTTGAATGCTTCTCAATTCTTCACCTTTTGAGTGTTTTCCAATTCTTCACCTTTTTGAATGCTTCCCATTTCTTCACCCTTTGCATGCTTCCCAATTCTTCACCTTTAGATAATAGTTTCCTCTTCTTTTCCTTCTCCTCCTACTCATCCACCATTTTCTACTTCTGTGTGCTGTCTCCTCCTTTTTCTCATGTGCTGTTACTCTAGTCATGTCTGCACAAGATGCCTGGTTTTGTGAATGCTGATTGGTATAATGAGAACTCATTGAGAATCCCTGTGGCTTTGTGAGGTTTCTATTGGTTAATGTTCAGGCCTTAATTGACCCACCAAATAGGCAGTCTCGAAACATATGTCCAGCTGTCTGTTCTACCAGCCCACAAATACACAGGGATGATGAGACCGAGACAGTTGATCCGAGACTCTGGTGATTGTGTGAGATGGTGTGCCATGACGGCATCTATTACCCATAGTACTTGTGGTGTAGGATAGAGGGTCTTGAGCCAGAGGAATTAAACGCCACCTCGCTAGTGCAGTCGCAGCAAACTGTGCAGGTTAGGGTTTTCATTTTGTCCCCGACAGAAAAAAAATCCACGCCTTACCGAGGATCTCCTGAAGGAGAACCTGGTACTTTAGCCACTCGGCCAGTCGCGCCTCAAATCATGACTGCCCATGCTTATTGGCTTAGCTATCTGTGTTTTTGTTCTGTCAGTTGGTTCTATTCTGATATGGAATAAATTACTAGTCTCTGTATCTCTCTATGTTGTTGTTGTTGACTTTCACATGATGATGATGATGATGACGATGATGATGGGACAATGTCCATATATGTGTTATGTCAGTTATGTTCTATTCTGATATGGAGTAAATTACCAGTCTCTGTGTCTCTCTGCAATGTTGTTGACTTTCTGTTTCCTAGGTGAAGGGTCAGCAAAAACGATACGACCAGTATGATTCAGATGATGCAGCAAGTGAAACCTCCAGTGTGTGTTCAGAGCGGTCTCATAGCTCATACAGTGGACGCACGTCGGAGGTAGGTCTCTGTGTGGTCTTATATATGTACATTGTGCAGGCGTCAGAGGTTGAGATCATAAATGTATCTGTGTGTGAGAGAGTGAATTAGTGATCTGAGTTGTCTCGTAGCTTGTACAGTGGATACACCCCGGAGGTAGGTGTATATATGGTCTTATATATGTACAATGTGCGGGTATCAGAGGATTGGATTATAAATACAACTCTCTTTCTCTTTCTCTGTGTGTGCATGAGAGAGAGAGAGATATCTGAGTGGTCTCATAGCACGTGCAGTGGATACACCTCGGAGGTAGGTCTCTAAGTGGTCTTACATATGTACAATGTGCGGGTATCAGAGGATTGGATTATAAATACAACTCTCTTTCTCTTTCTCTGTGTGCGTATGAGAGAGAGAGATATCTGAGTGGTCTCATAGCTCGTACAGTGGACGCATCTCAGAGATAGAGATTATAAATGTGTGTGTTCTCTGAGTGGTCGTTTATCTGTGAAGTGAGTGAATCTTAGACATGGGGATTATAAGTGGGTGTGTGTGTCTGAGAGAGAAAGAGAGAGGTCTCATAGCTCAAACAGTGAGTGGACGAACCTCAGAGGTAGGAATTATATATGTTAATACAGATAACTCAGTTTGAATTTAAAACTATTTCCACAGAATGTAAGTGTGCTAGTTTGTAAGATACTAGAGGAACAGTTTTTTGGTGACAAAAATTGCAACACGTTAGAAATTTGAAAACTATAAGACACTTGAAAGACAATTCAGCAATGTTAGAAATTGGAAAACACATCAAGCATTAGTGATTGGGAATTCATAAGACATTAGAAAGACAACCAATGTTAGATATTTGGAATCACATCAGACACTAGAAATTGAGAAATTCATAAGTCATTAGAAAGACAATTCACCAAGGCTAGAAATTGGGGAAAAACAGATATTATAAAGAATTTTAATCAGACAAAATCTAAAGTATTAATGATACTTTCACTTCCATAGAATGCATATTAAAATATATAATATGTGTGGAAATATAGAACGTGTGTGAAAATATAAATTACATGTGAAGATTTAGAATGCATGTGAAAAATTAGATAAAATATTTGAAAAGGGATCTTCATCCTAGTTAATCTCATAAACGATAACTTGTTATTCTCTGGATTACGATCTTCATCCTAGTTAACCTCATAAACGATAACTTGTTATTGTCTGGATTACAATCTTCATCCTAGTTAATCTCATAAACGATAACTTGTTATTCTCTGGATTACAATCTTCATCCTAGTTAACCTCATAAACGATAACTTGTTATTCTCTGGATTACCCTCAGCTGTGGAGACGAATGAGGTTGTGTTCATCAAGTTCAGGGATCACCGAGGTGATTGTTTGCCTCAGAAAATTGTTTGCGGATGTTCAAATCAATTTCCGCTTTCCACAAAATGTTAAAACATATCACACACAGCTTTTTGGCACTTGCTTATCTTCATAATCTTTGCAAGCGTTTTGGTATTGATAGTATGTATATACCCTGACTTCTTTTTTTTTTAGAATTGTCATGTTTTTTTATTAAAGTATTCCTTCATTTACTTCGGCACAATGATAGACATATTTACAAACAAATTTAATGGATTAAACTATAAAACATTAAAATACAATGAATGAATGAATGAAAAGAAGTAGAAAAGGGAAAGGTAAGCTTGATAGATATACAAGCACAAGTGATAGAATGAGTGTTGCAGCTGCAAAGAATTCATCAGCAAATAAAGATAAACAAGGAAAGAGACATACAACTCACAACTATATTAAAAATCAAGGGTGTTTATTTGGCCTGAGGTGAGCCCTACCAAAGAGCAGCTTATCAATGTGCAGATGCCGCATATCTAATAAGGAGATGCAGGTCAGCATGGTTGAATAGGCAAGAACGCATGTTCTTAACCATCCAGTGTGCTGATGCCGAGGTTAGGGGTTAAACCCCTACACCAGACAGTTGGACTAAAATGTTGACCCGTCGTCCTTGACTTGGGGACGTAAATTACAAGTACCTCTGAAGTTGGAGTGGGTTCGCCTGATGGCGAGGGACACTGTTAATAGGGAAAGCTAATCCACACGCAAAATTAAGTCCATCACTACTATAAACAGTGTGTATGGACTATGCTTGAGGTCAAAGTGAGCGAGCGCAAAAAAAAAAAAATTAGATCAGTAGACAGGAAGTGAGGATACATCTGAGGGAGGTTGTGGTAAAAATGAGATCAGTAGACAAAACGTAAGGATACATCTGAGGGAGGTTGTGGTAAAAATGAGGAGATCAGAGAGTGGAAAAGAAGAAGCAACAAAGACATTTATGATCTGTTAAGTCCCCACTAATCACTGGTATCATGAAGGCTAATAGACTACAATGGCTGGGGCGTATAGAAAGAATGGAAGACAATAGGGAAACAAAACTCGCTTACACTCAGGAAATAAATTACCGTAGACCCCAAGGTAACCAAGAAGACGGTGGAGAGATAATATATATACAGACCTACAAGCACTTGGAATCAACGACTGGCAAGAGAAAGTCAACCAGAGAGATGAATGGAGACAGCTTGTATCTGCAGCAAAGAACATCAATGGCTCGGAATGCTGAAGAAGAAGAAGAAGAAGAAGAATAACTGTTCCAAAATAGTTTTACCAATTCACCTCTGTCTAAGAATGTAGTTTGACCAATTCACCTCTGTCTGAGAATGTACAATTTTACCAATTCACTACAGTTTTACCATTTCACCTCTATCTGAGAATCGACAGTTTTACCAATTCACCTCTATTTATGAATGTACAGTTCTACCAATTCACATCTGTTTAAGAATATACGTCTTTACTAATACACCTCTGTCTAAGAATATAGTTTTACCAATTCACCTCTCTACGAATGTGCAGTTTACCAATTACCTCTGACTAAGAATGTACAGTTTACCAATTACCTCTGTCTAAGAATGTACAGTTTACTAATTCACCTCTGTCTAAGAATGTACAATTTTACCAACCCACCAATGCCTAAGAGTGTACTTGAATGTATATTGACTTTCGCTATTTACAAAAATACGTTTGTTTCTCTGTAAAGCTTGGTTCTCTCTCACACACACACACCCTGCAGGCTCATAATTTTCACATGCTAAATAAATATAAGTATCACTTTATTTTGGCCACAGCATGCTAATCGTACCTGCACTGATTGCATACATTTTTGTTTTTGTTTATAAAATACTGTTTCTATAATGCTGCAAGCATCTATAGATAAGACGGGCGAGGCAGTCGTCTAGTCGCAGACATCAGGTGGCTTGATTTGCAAAGGATCATATTCATTACATACAGGTACCTCTTAAAGTGTCCCAGTCTCTCCCCATAAATCACACGAGAACCTCAGCAAAGTGCACAAACTCTGTAGTACCAGCAGGGATACACATGTGTGTATAGCAGATCCGATCAGATATGTAGAAAACATACAAGAATTTCCACCTCGTTCAATCGTCTTCTTCAGTCTTGGTTTTAATTGTGGTGGTTCATAGCACGGTTTTATTTATTTCTTCTTCTGTGTCAGTTCGTTGACTTTTCTATACTGTAGATTTCATGCCTGAGACGTCAGCTTGTGGTTTGGCTGGTGTGGTTTCCTTCGTATATAGCAGAATCACATATGCTATACATTTATTTTACGGGTAGCTTTTCTAGTTTATAATTTTTGGCTGTGCAGTGGACTGTTCTTTTTAATATCCAATGCCAAGGAATTTGTGACATGCACTCATGTGCTATCATCATTGTTTTTCTTCAGCCATTGCCAGGTTAAAAAACCATTTGGCTGCTGTGTGCCGTAATATGTGTTCGTTGTGGCTGGAGACTTGTAATGTTTTGTTATGTGTGTTTAATTTGTTTGTTTGTTTGTTAGAAGACTGCTTTGTTCTATATGGGGGATTCAAATGAAAACTTTAAAAGTGTGATAGAAATTACAACAACCATGCCATTGTCTTGTAACCTGGCAATATTGTTGTTAACTATGTCAAAAGTGTTAAGCATGTGACATCACGGTGCAGATAACCACGGTGACATCATAAGGACATTTTAAAGATGCCGCCTCACTTTTGATATGCACCAGAGAGGAACAGCATTCTGTTATCCATTGTTTATCAGTGACCTCCGCTTTCCGTGTGTACCACATCCCACGTACTCGCCAGACCTAGCCCCAAGTGATTTTCATCTTCTTACTCAGGGCATCACTGGGAGAAAAGAATTTTTTGGTCATAAGAGGTACAGCAGGTGGTGCATGAGTGGTTACACACGCAACCAAGAGAATTGTTTTCTACAGAATTCAAAGCACTTTATCAGCGGTGGAGGGCTTGCATTTAATGCAGTGGTGACTACATAAAAAATGATACATTTGTTCTGTACTTTTTCAGAATATATTCGCCCCAAAAGAAAAACAGACACACACACTTGTAAGGTTTTCATTTGAAGCCCCTTCGTATATATGTGTCTCATTTACAAGGCTCTTTCATCCCAGCATCAGACTCACCTCCACTATTTTTTCATTGGCTGTCAATTTCTTAGATCTAACTCTTTAGGTTCCGCTGATCTATGCACGACGGTTTATTATAAACCGACTCCCACGCATTCCTTCTCTACACCTCCTCACATCCCCCCTCTTGTAAGGGTTCTATTCCTTTCTCCCAACTGTTGCGTCTCTGACGGCTTTGTCAGGACAATAACAACTTCTGTCAAAAAGCCCAGAAAATGTTGGATTTCTTTCACCTTCGTGGCTAGCCTGATAAAGTTCTGTCTGTAGCTCTTTACCGCTGTCAATCAGTCGTGCCGAGGCTCTCTCCTCTAGGCCTAAACCAAAAAATAATAGGTAAATCCTTTCACAAACCAAAAATATCCTCCTAAGGCACCTATCTATTCTCCTGGCAGATCCAGTCACTCACAATGTCTTTTCAGAGGCCCCTCTGGTGGCTTACAGGCAGGATCGTAACCTCAGGGATGTGCTGGTCTATAGCAGTCTACCCAACTTCACAAGTCTCTTCCTGGCACAATGGCTGGTCTTCGATCTCGTTGTAAGACCTGTCCATATGTCCTTCAAACCCAGAGTCTGACTTTCCCAAAGACCACTTTCCACATTCGTGAGGGTTTCTAATGCATGAGTCGCAATGTTATCTATGCGATCATCTGCACACGTTGCGACATGAGATGTATTGGAGAAATTGGTCTACATTTTGCTGACAGGTTTAGGCAACACCTCTCTGATATCAACAGTGGTGCGCAGAAACCGGTATCCATACACTTCAACAGTTCTGACCACTGGAGTGGCCGACATACAGGTCGCGAATGTGATTGTAAGACATTGGAAAACTGTCTCATCTTCCAGTTGGGTTCACTATCCCCTCCGGCTGTCCACAAATTATGATCTCTGACGTCATGGATCAGTTCGTGTGTTGACTCCCTTTCGTGCCATGACACAAGGCTGTCAAGAATCTTCTCACACGGTCTTCCTCTATCTCTCTTTCCGCAAAAATTTCCGGTTCTCACGATATGTTCCAGTTTTTGTCTTCTCATTATGTGGCCCAAAAACGATGACTGCCTCTTTCTGATTGTTGTGATAAATTGTCTTTGCGACTTAGCTTCTGTCAAAATGTCCAATTTGCTAATTTTGGCTGTCCAATTTATTCTCAGTATTCTTCTATAAAAACCACAGCGCCAAGGCTTGTGGGGATTTTTTATTTTGCTGTTTAAATATCCAGGATTCGCAGCCGTAGGTCAAAATTGGTTCTATGTAACATGCAAGAACTCTTTCTAACTTTCAAGGGCAATGACTTATTGCACAAAAGTTTTCATTTGATAGAATGCAGTCTTTGCTTATCCTGTTCTGTTCTTTATCTCAGTGATGCATCTACTATCTGATGTTATCCTTTATCTCAGTGATGCATCTACTATCTGATGTTATCCATGTGCATAGAGATCAGAATTTCTGCACTTGCCTCAAAATGTCATTTACTTTAATTGCACATGTAGGCGCAATCTGTTTCTTTGATATCACCATGACTTCTGTCTTTATATTATTTAAACTATTCTCGAGTAGAAGAATAATACCATAGAGGGATTGTTTAATTCATAAATAAATTACTATACCCTATACAGGACTTGAATTCCATCATCGCACAACTAGGCAGCTCATCACATCTGGACAGGAAGGAAGGTCTCTTATCACTACAGCATTTACTGCGCAGCAATCGGTGTTTGAGGTAACCACGTTGTTTGTTTGGGTTGGTTGATGGCAAATTGAGGTATGGTTTGTGTTGGTGAGGCTGGCATGGAGACTTGTTCATCAGTTGTTGTATTGACAGAATTGAACATCTTGTTTCATTGTAGAATCATTGTTCATGAAAGTGGATAGCTGATTATTTACAGAATCCTTGTTCATGGAAGTGGATAGCTGATTATTTACAGAATCATTGTTTACAGAACAGTATAGATGATAGAATCATTGTTCATGGAAGTGTATAGCTTATTATTTACAGAATCATTGTTAATGGAAGTGGATTGCTGATTATTTACAAAATCATTGTTAATGGAAGTGGATAGCTGATAATTTACAGAATCATTATTAATGGAAGTGGATAGCTGATTATTTACAGAATCATTGTTCATGGAAGTGGATGGCTGATTATTTACAGATTCATTTTTCACAGAACAGTATAGATGATAGAATCATTGTTCATGGAAGTGGATAGTGGATTATTTACAGAATCATTGTTCACAGAACAGTATAGATGATAGAATCATTGTTCATGGAAGTGGATAGTGGATTATTTACAGAATCATTTGTTGATGGAAGTGAATAGCTGATTATTTACAAAACCATTGTTCACAGAACAATAGAACTTCTTGTATAGATGATAGAATCATTGTTTGTGGAAGTGAAAAGCTGATAATTTACAGAATCATTGTCCATGGAAGTGGATAGCTGATTATTTACAGTATCATATGTTAATGGAAGTGAATGGTTGATTACAGAATCGCTGTTCACAGAATAGAGCCTACTTGTATAGTTGATAAAATCATTCTTCATAGTAAAGAGCAGATAGTGTCCTTTGGTCACATTATGAAAAGATAAAAATTGATAAAAATAATAGAAATGTAGATTGACATCACTGAGAAAAGATCACCCATATGTATCATGGCCCTTTAGGGAAGCAAAGAAAAGTAACACTTTAGTCAACGCTTCAACATCACGGCACACATGTGTAACCCATAAGTGCTCCGTTCTACTCCTAACTCAAGTCTGGAGATAACAACTCAGTGCACGAACTCCGTAGCACCGGCAAGGATTCTGAAATACTTTGGGTAGATTTTTAATTCGAAATTTTGCCCGGGTAGCGCCGTTAGGCTACTCTTTTTTGATTTCCAATTGCCAAGAGATTTTTTATATTTTTTACGGAAGCAACAATACACACGGGCATCCAATCTCACTACCCAGAAACCAGGGGAAATTTTATTACTAGAAGTCCTCGTGACAAAATCCCGGTCCTCATCGGGGCCTGAACCCGGGACCTCCAGCACTCGAGGCGGACACCATACCTCAAGACCATGCAGAGGGAGGGAGGGAGACAGATAATCTATGACCAAGTCCTACAAGAAGCAAATGAAAATTGTACACTGATTAGAGAAATTAAATGTAGACAGTAACAATTTTTTGGACACATAAGAAGATATAAATTGGAGAACTTTGAGACAACTGGCAAGATTGAGAGGAAAAGAAGAAGGGGAAGGCAGAGAAGTAAATACCTGGATGGCTTGCCACTTGGTATAGTCGAGACAAGAACACAGAGCTGATCCACAACACTGGTGATTGCGTGAGATGGAGAGACATGACCGCCCTCGCTTATCGGTATGGCACATGATGATGATGATGTTATTGATGATCATGATTGCATTGTTGATGTTGATGATGGAGTGGTGGTGGTGACATTGATGATCATAAATATTGTTGTTATTGATCATTGTGATTGCATTGTTGATGACCATAACGGGCGGTGGTGGCTTCAAGATGTAATAAATTGATGGGAACATTTTGAGGAGCTTCTGTCTGATCACACTGTGAGATCCTGTTTGTCTTCTGTCCATCCACAGCCGGACTGAACTAAAGAAAGTGTCTGAAATGTTTACTAGAATGTTCCATGATCCTCATAGTAAAGTGAGTAGTCTCTTTTTATATTTTAACATGTTTATTAATTTATTAACTGTTATTTATGCATTGTTTTTTATTTTTTTCTCTTATTTATTCATTATGATGATTTTTCTTAATGCTATGTATTCATTATGCTGTTTAATAATTGCATTGTTTATTCATTATGGTGTTTAATAATTATGGTGTTTATTCACTATGTTGTTTGTAACAAGGGTCTCCCTGGTGAATTGGTTTAGCTGTCTGCCTTGCGCTCAGCATGTCGTGTGTTCGCTTTCGAACTCCACCATTCTGTTTGTGAGTGCACTTGTTTTTTTTTTCTTCTGAGACCTCTGGGAGTCGTTACCAGAGGTACGGAGGTTGTGCTCGTTTGGCAAGTGGTTATCGAATATATAAAGAGAGATCACGCTAGATGGGATGTAACCTGGTGCAATGAAGTAATTCCTCTTGCGTTTAAACCCCTATTATTTGTATACTCCAGAGACAGAGTTGTCTGTCGTTTCATTTGTTCAGTGTTAACAGAAGTGCATTACCATGAGCATTTTCCAGTACTTTGTCTGTTTCTAGTTCTGCCTTATCTATGATTGGATTTTCTTCATGTGCACCAGTTGACTTGTGATTGGCTATTGTTCATGAGTACCATGCTGGCTGGAGGACAAACAGTGGTTATTCTTCATTAGCACCATGCAGGCTGTAGGACAAACTGTGGCTATTCTTCATTAGTACCATGCAGACTGGAGGACAAACAGTGGCTATTCTTCATTAGTACCACGCTGGCTGGAGGACAAACAGTGGCTATTCTTCATTAGTACCATGCTGGCTGGAGGACAAACAGCACAGGCATGGCATGATTGTAACAGACTCACAAAGTACGATGAGAAAGGTGAAGACAGGCGTGCTTTGGGCAGAGTGGCAGGCTTCTATTCAACAACAACATTTTGTTGGATATTTTCTCAAAGGATATAATCGTGTGGTGGGACAGACAGACAGGTCTAGGTTTGTACCTCTAGGTGGGTATTTGTGCATGATAAGACAGATGCTGTGGGGCCCTTTGGGATCCTGTGTATTGTGCTGAAGAACAGATAGATTATCACAGCCAGGAGAGAATGGTGCTGCAGGGAGTGTCTAGAGCAGTGTTTCCCAACCTTTTTTGTACCATGCCCCACTTAAGCCTTTCTAAAATTCATATTCCCCCCCCCCCCCTCAACATATACATTATTTTTAATATTCAAAAATTGAAATGTTCACTAAAGAAACTTGAATGATAGGTTTTAGGAAGAAATCACTAGATAATTATTGAGCAAACACAGTAAGTAAATTTTCAAAACATATAATGGAGAACTGAAATTCAAGTGCAAAATAATTTTAATGAAAGATTTTTCTATATTATTTTAATTATTAGTAATTATTTATTATTTAAATTTAGTGAAATCTTTGCGCTTGATGCTTGCTGCAAAGAGATCTTATGTCAGGTTCCAATTTAGTTAACTTCAGTCTCAAGTCTCCCCGTTTTGTTATATTCAGCCGATTTCTTCCATTTTCGAATTGCCCCCCTTAACAGTCAAATTGCCCCCCTGTGGGGCGTGGGCCCCACGTTGGGAAACACTGGTCTAGAGGATCTGGCCGATGCTCAGGATATGCAGTCAGAAAGGAAATTACCAGGCAGCACAAAAATAACCTTATCCGACAAACAGAGCGGAACCAATAAAACCAGTAGGAATTAGGAGTAACAGTCCACACAATCATGGATCTCAACAATAACCACAGCTGAGGAGGCAGGTTGAACGAGACCGAATTTGGAATTTTTGTTTTGAAAATTGGAATTGGATTGAACCATGACCACTGTCATGACAGGAAAGTGTACCAACCAGTATGCCACCATGGCTCCTTGGTGCTTGACTCATATATTTGGTTAGGTACAGAAAAGATATAGAAAAGTATGGCACCAAATGTTGGAAAATCCACTTGCTCCTTGGGAGTGTTTGTAAAATCTGACACCAGAGCTCAAAGAAAAAGATAAATCTAGCTGATAACTCATAAAGATAGAAAACTCTAGTCCCATAACTTAAAATGTATAGAAAAATCTAAATATGCAAAAATCCTTGTTGGAGTTTTTGATTATAGGATTTCTCCAGTTTCTTTCTCCATGTGAAATTCCACAGCTACATAAGTTTCTGGAAAGTGCTCTGATGATTGGACTCATGTGCTTGTGTGAAGAGTTGTAGGTTTATGTCTCTCGGGCTGATGCAGGAATTTGTTGTCTCTGACCTACAGGTGTTCACAGTGTTTCTAGACACGTTGATCGAGTTGGTCTACCTCCAGAGCACAGACCTGGTCGACTGGCTGCACATACTGCTTCCGAGGCTGCTGACCAAGGCTGGCGGAGAGATGCTAGGCTCTGTGGCCAACAAGGTACAGAAGGCTCTGGATGTGATCAGGTAATAGTAGCTAAGCATCGATGACTGTGTCTTTTGATAACTCATGGTTAACTTATTAACTGCCAAATTCAAAAACATAGTGTGGCATACCAGAGGCATGCCTATAATTACAATAGTAACTGAAATGTAGACCAGCCCTAGCGAGAAGAACATTTGATAAGATGAAGAATATTCTCTGTAATATATCTTTGTAATCAAGAGGTAAAAGATTCAAAATGCAGAGTTCTTAGGAGCTATATTGAGACAATCCTGATGTACAGAAGTGAATCATGGATAATTAACAGACAAGAGGAATTATGTGAACTCTGCAGAGATGTGGTTTTATAGGAGAATGATGAAAACGTGTACAGATGGAAAGCATTATGAAGATATCTTATAAGAAGCTGAGCAGTTTCTAACATTAGTAAGTGCGTGTGATATGTGAATCAGATGAGCTGTGGTCTATTTATGTTTCTGTTTCCAGCTGAATGAATTGTGGTGTTGTCTTATTGTTCAGAAAGCAATGGCAAGCTACTGAACATACAAATATCTAGAAAATCAACCTCAGGTTGATCACAACATCCTGCAAGAGACATGCAACATTTTGTAGGTCAGGTACAAGATCACAACATCCTGCAAGGGACATGCAACATTTTGTAGGTCAGGTAAAGGACCACAACATCCTGCAAGGGACATGCAACAATTTGTAGGTCAGGTAAAGGATAATTTTACATGCCTTAAGTGCACATGGCATATTGTGCTACACCCCAATATGTATAGACTAATCGGCACTCAGTGGGTGACATGGTCAGGTGTCCTGTCGGCTGCCTTTACTTCCCTACACAATTGTTGGTACCCATGTTAGGCTGGTTCAACCTGACAGCCCGGGGCACTAAAACAATCAGAATCCCCAGTTGGTGAGCCGCGGCACAAATAATATTGTTTTGGCTTGCCCAATGTCTTTTGATTCGACGTCCATTTTGAATCCACAGAGATTGTTTCCCGTTTGACCAGCAGTTCAACACTTTGTCCAAATTTATTGTTGACCAGTCCCAGGGACCTAACTTACGGGTAAGATTTTTTCCTCTTTTGATTTTCTAAGTTGGTGTGTATTACTGTTCCATGATTGTTGCACGAGTTTTCCCTCATGAAGAACTCTACACTTCTTATCTTCATATGATGCCCTTATTAAAAGTTAGTGATATTTAGTGGAATCCTATATTGCTGCATCAGTCTCCAAATGGATGCTCTTTGGAAGCCGATCAACACTATGGAATTCCACAAAAATGCTGATAAAGGCCTTTTCATAATCCAAGGAACAACAAATAAACAAATTAGGAGTATCATCTTTCTGTACTATTCCCTATCTCTTTGTCTTAATTAAACATACCAATTGTTACAATATCTTCCATTTAGTTTCCCCCCCCCCCCCCCCATAATTATTTAGAGTTTATGCACTGAGTTGAGATGCTCATGATGTGATCAGGAGGAAGAGGAAATGTGAGCACTTATGAATAGTTCTGAATGTGTTGAATATCTTCATTGAATTCAGTTTATCAATTGATGGATGAAAATACTACTGGAATAGTAATGTTGGGCTCAGAGAGATCAGAGAAGTAAACGGCTGTAGCAGGATCTAACAATTTTTATTTTCCCATGTTTCCATCCTGTTTCAGGATATTGCGGTCAACATCAGCATCTTTCAGCTGTATGTTGATTCCTAGGCTAGATTACGCTCATCAGCACACCACGACTTTCTGAGCGACCGGCTCCACACTCTCATAAGTCACTGGCGCGACTCGACCCACTTCCAATTCTCGTGCGCTCAAGTCAACCACGAGAGTATTCAGGGTTACGGGGAAATCTGCTAATCTAACAATACAAAATAAAAACTAGCGTGTGTAAGAGACCATTTCAATTCTGATCACCATGAAGTCGACGATGCATGGGTCACAGCATTGAAGCCATGCTACTCTCAAAACTTAATTAGGCTTAAAATTGAAAGCCAGTTAATCAACTCTCTGGGATGCATCCACCCAGCGGGAATCAATACTGTTGTAGATGCCACATAAAACTCTGCTGACTTCCCTCTATATATTCATATCTGACTGTTTGCACACCTTCGGCTCCACATGTTCTTATTTGGCACCTTCCACTACTGAACTTCTGCACGGCCTTCCTAGCAAAGAAGTATGTGCAGTGGCCTAGAAGGGTTTCATACCTATACTTTGTTGTTTCTGTTTAAATTTTTAATCAAATTTTCTAAACTCGTTTTTTTTTTTTTAGATCTGTTTGTGTTATTCCTGATGATTATTATGACCAAAACGTCGATTCATTATGTCATGGAATAACTTAATTGTATTTTATCTTTTTGGTTGTTATCATTGACTTTTTCCCCAGTGATTTACGCTTGCTGGATTGGAGTTCGTTGTAAAGTGTGTACACAGTGTGTCTGTGTTTATTATCCCTCACTTTTTCACAGGAGTTACACGTACCTGTTTTTATTTTGTATCAGAGAGATCAGTTCTGTGTTGTGGCCGTTAGTACATAAAGACTTCACTTGCCAGGACAAGTGTAAGAATTGGGGTGTCTCATGGAGGTTGGGTTACATCTAAGAAGACACTATCCATACAAGATGAGCTACAGCAAAGAAGACACCATATGTGGGATAAAGGCTGCAGCTAAAGACACCATTCATGAAAATGGGTTACAAATAAAAAAAATGCTATCTCCATACATGTAGGGGGTAAGAAAAATAGAAATGATTTATTGCTTTCTATATTTCTTCCTTACTTCTTTCCCCGCTCACTGTTTCTGTGTGTCTTCTTTCTCATATCCATTTTTGTCATTCATACAGATGCATGTGTTGTGTGTATATATTTGTTTCCTTGTCCATCTGCAGGTTCGTGTAGCAGTATTGAACTATTTGCACAGTTTATTGCTGACCATGGACCCCTCTGACTTTGTCAACTCTATGGATGCTCGGCTGGCCGTGTCCAAGGTCATCAGTTGGACAGTGGAACCAAGAAATGTGGATGTCAGAAAGGTAAGCAATAAAGATGATGGATTTTAAAGATGAAAATGGACTAGATGGAAAAATAAAGTGCATCTGTCCATCAGATGGCAGTCCCATGTCTGCTTTTGATCCCACTCTGTGGACTTCATTTGTACACATACATGGTCGACATACTCAGGCTTCACTAGAATCATCTTTCACCTGACAGAATTGATTTTGCATTTACCTTATTTTCTGTCCCTTCTGGTTACCCTCAACATTACATCAGATTTATGGGTGGTGGTATGTGTGAACAGAGTCCGTCACTTTCTGGTGAGGTAGGCTGGAACTGGAAAGGCTAAGAGACATAAGGTTTGATTTCATATAACCCACCAAATAACCTGGTATCATACGCAGCGTCAGTAACAAACCACCATCTTTAGACCATGCATATGGCATTGCTGCTCGGAAGGTTGTACCTGTTGCCTCAACCTGTCACCAAACCCCAGTGGCACATGTGAGACAGCTCTCAGAGCACACTCTAGCAAGAGGCTTAATGCTGATTCTGGCCACAAGGAACCTCACTAAAAACTGGAACCCCCCACCCCCCATCAGGATCTGCAGTGGATTTTATCCAGAAAATAGATGTTGAAGTTTGAAACTGCACATGCTGATTAGTCTGTGGTAAGAACTAAAAATAGTGGGTGGGGTTTTGTTGCAAAGACAAATGGACACTTCTTTTTAAAATGGAGTTTTGGCATATGCTACAACAACATCTAGCATGAGAATGAAGGTTGAGGTTGTGGTGGCAGCCTTCCACAATTGCTTGTTTTTTGTTTATTGTACAGTTCCACTTTATGGAGCCACCAAAATGACCTATATTTAACAGTTATTATACCACTGCTTTGAGTCGCAGTGGCGCAGTGACTAGCATGTTTGTCTAGTGGGCATGTGTTTGAATCTCAATCTAGGTGGATGTTTTCAATTGGCCTGGGCACCTAAGTCAACCGAGGCTAAACTGGGTGCCGGGAAGTGTCATGGGAAGACAAGGCAGGCAGGGAGATATTGATGACATCTCCTGTTGAGTAGCAATTGGTTTGTTGCAAAATGTGGGGTTAGACCTGTATATCAACTGAGCCTCAAGCCTTGTACAAGATCCTTTAGTTTCTGTTGCTTTGTATTATCAGCAATTATATATTTATATAGCAATCAACACTACTTATATTTATATAGCAAGCAACACTACTTGTATTTATAAAGCAAGTAACACAACTTATATTTAAATAGCAATCAACACTACTTATATTTATATAGCAATCAACACTACTTATATTTATATAGTAATCAACACTACTTATATTTATATAGCAATCAACACTACTTATATTTAAACAGCAATCAACACAACTTATATTTAAATAGCAATCAACACTACTTATATTTATATAGCAATCAACACTACTTATATTTATATAGTAATCAACACTACTTATATTTATATAGCAATCAACACTACTTATATTTATATAGCAATCAACACTACTTATATTTATATAGCAAGCAACACTACTTGTATTTATATAGCAATCAACATTACTTATATTTATATAGCAAGCAACACAACTTATATTTATATAGCAATCAACACTACTTATATTTATACAGCAATCAACACAACTTATATTTATACAGCAATCAACACAACTTATATTTATATAGCAATCAACACTACTTATATTTATATAGCAAGCAACACTACTTGTATTTATATAGCAATCAACACTACTTATATTTATATAGCAATCAACACAACTTATATTTATATAGTAATCAACACTACTTATATTTATATAGCAATCAACACTACTTATATTTATATAGCAATCAACACTACTTATATTTATATAGCAATCAACACTACTTATATTTATATAGCAATCAACACTACTTATATTTTTATAGCAATTAACACTACTTATATTTATACAGCAATCAACACAACTTATATTTATATAGCAATCAACACTACTTATATTTATATAGCAATCAACACTACTTATATTTATATAGCAAGCAACACTACTTGTATTTATATAGCAATCAACATTACTTATATTTATATAGCAAGCAACACAACTTATATTTATATAGCAATCAACACTACTTATATTAGTAAAGCAATCAACACTACTTATATTTATATAGCAATCAACACTACTTATATTAGTAAAGCAAACAACACAACTTTAAGTAGCAAACAGCACTACTTATATTTTTCCATTTACTGTTCCACTTCCAATTGGTGGAGTCTGCAGTATGACTTGTCTTCTACTTGTACAAAGCTAACTATGATTGTTGCTGTGTAACTCCCTAGGCCTCACAGTCAGTGTTGATTGCCCTGTTCAATCTGAACCCTGCTGAATTTTCTGTGCTACTGTCCGAACTGCCAAAAACATTCCAGGTAAGTCATTAATATTTAAATGTTGACTGTAGTCATCTTGTTAGTTGTCAATGCCCATAGGTCAACTCTTATTAGGTACTACATTTTCCGTTATCGAACGTTTCCGGCGACGTTTCAAACGGGGATTTACGTTTTCTTGTTATTGTTCCCCAGTATTAAGGATTATATAGTACTCGTTATATTAGACGTTGCCGCTTGATTTAGTATAAATAATTAAATTGAGCATCCATTCTTATGCGTACTGTGAAATTTTCAAATATTTTAGTCAGCGGGGTCATCCCAAACAGAAATTATTAAGATCGTATGTTAAGATGCGTCATGTTAAATTTCAATGGCGGGAATATAGCGGTTTTCCGTGTCATAATACAGCGATGATCATTTAATATTCTTAAGGATTATTCAGAGCGACGAGATTATAATGATGCACATTTGCATTCACCACCCATTCTAGTATTTAGGAGTGGAGGAAGAGGGAGTTTGAGGTTTTTATTTGAATTTTGCGTTCAAAATAAAATGCAGAGTTATCCCCCTTAGTGCAAAAATAACCAAGAGCGGTTATCTGCCCTTAGCTTACGTGTTTTGTGGTCACACTTTCCAGAGGGATTCTGATGGGTCAATGTTAAATAATAACTGACATAAAAAAAATAATATCTCAGCTTACAATTGACGTACAGACTTGAATAAGGTGTCGTTGGATTTGTTTTTTCAAGGGGTATCCAACTATGCAGTTATATAATTAAAAAGCAATTTAGAAAAATGTTACTAAAGTACCTAACTCTTATCATCTTCAAAACAATGTTTTCTTATTTTGATTTTGAGTAATGAAGACACGGACAATATATTGTACAATTTACTGCCATGCATATTTCCCAATATCTCATCTGGTGCTTACTTTTTTAAAAAAAGTTAGTTGCATATTCTTTTCAGGACGTCTCAGTTAACCCCAGTATTATTTTGCTGTTTGCAATTTCTTGGCAAGTTTACTTTCAGTAGTTTGCTGTTATGACATGTGAACAAGATGGCATACAGGCAGTATCACATGTGAACATTATGGCATACAGGCAGGATGACATTTGGACAGGATGGTTACAGGCAGAATGACATTTGGACAGGATGGCTTACAGGCAGGATGACATGTGGACAGGATGGCATACAGTCAGGATGACATGTGAACAGGATGACATACAGGCAGGATGGCATACAGACAGGATGACACTTGGACAGGATGACTTACAGGCAGACTGACATTTGGACAAGATAGCATACAGGCAGGATGGCATGTAGATAGTATGCCATACAGACAGGGTGACAAGTGGACAGGTTGGCTTGCAGGAAGGATGACATGTGGAGACAGCACAGTATAGTTTAGTGGGCGGATCAACATCACGGCACACCGGTGTAACCCATAAGTGCTCCGTTCTACTCCTAACTCAAGCCTGAGTCCGGAGAATCTCAGCTCAGTGCACGAACTCCGTGGCATTGTCAAAGATCCTGAAATAATTTGGGTTGATTTTTAACTCAACATTTTGCCCGGGCAGCGCCGTGGCACTACTATTTTTCGATTTCAAACTTCCAAAGATTTTTTATGTGCACAGCAATACACACGGGCGTCCGATCTCACTACCCAGAGACCAGGGGAAATAGACAGCATAGACTTGTACACACATCAGAGCCCTGTGGGAGCAACCAGTATTCATACAGTATGTCATCTACAGTGACTGACTGATCATATGGGCGGGTCCCATTTTAAGCTGTCTGAGCATATGAGTTCATCCCATTTTATGTGGTCTCAATTATATAATTAAAAGAGGTGTTAAAAGACAAGAAAATCGAGATCATTGCACCAGGTTTTATCATATGTAGCTCGATCTCTCTCCACAAGGCAGCTAACCACCTGCCGAAAGCATTGCACAGGGCTCATACTCCAGTTCCATTGACAACAGAGACCCTAGGGTCTCCAGAAACAAACCCATAGCCTTTTGAGCACGAGCCTGGTGGCTTAATCATGTTACCACAGAAACCCACTTCCCAATAATCAGTCAATAAATTGAAGTATGGTGGAAAATCAGTTTTCTAAAGATGAGCATCGGATTCTGATTTCTGAGCAGTGTCCTGACATTGGTTATCTCTTCCTCAGGATGGCGCCACACGTATTCTTCACAGTCACATTAGGTCGGCAAATGAAGGGACAGCTGACGTCTTGTCTCCGCGAAATGTGGCGAGTCCGCCAGGTCAGAATAGGTCACGGCCACCTTCAAGGTTAGTGTCTTTTATCCTTTTTTTAATGGGTCTTAATTTCTGTGTTACTGGCATGGCTGTTGAAGCTTTTGTTGGAACTGAGTGTCTTGTGAAGATTTCATTAGCTTTTCCATCCATCCATCATGTGCCATGCCGGTAAGCGTTGGTGGTCATGTTCTGCCATCTCACTCAATCACCAGAGTCGTGGATCAGCTCTATGTTTCTGTCTCGACCATGCCACAAGGCCAAGCCATCCAGGTACTTGCTTCTAGGTCTTCCCCTTGGTCTGTTCCCCTCGATCTTGCCAGTTGTCACCAAGTTCTCCAAATCATTTCTTCTCATAACATTCCCAAAAAATTGTGACTGTCTACGTTTAATGGCTCTAATCAGTTTACGATCTTCATTTGTTTCTTGAAGGACTTGTTCATTGGTCTTTCTGGCTGTCCATGGTATTCTTTGCATTTTCCTCAGAAACTACACTTCTACAGCCATCAGATGTTTTTCAGCCTGACTGCTCATTGTCCAAGCTTCACATCCATATAAAAGTACAGGTTCTATGTATCCCCTCAACACTCTTTTTCTCGTTTCAATTGACATCTTTTTATTGGTCAGTATGTTTTTCATCTTGCCAAAGGCTACTTTTGCCATGGCAATTCTTGTTCTAATCTCTTCAAGGCATCTCCCATCAGATGTTATTACTGTTCCGAGATAATTATACCTATTCACTTGTTGAAGAACATTCCCATTTACTTGTATATTACATTGTGGTATTTCGTTCTTCCTAGTGACGACCATAATCTGTGTCTTTACAATTTAATTCTAACCCTAGATTTTGGGGCAGTGTAAATATTTTGGTTAGCTTTTTGATTGTCCTGTAAAGGTTTAATTAGTTTTTGAGTGTCCTAGTTTAGGACCTTACCTTGATGGCCCTTGTTGAAAATGTATGTAGAAAATAATTGTGTGATTATTGCCTCAATGTCTTCTTTCTGTTTGTTTAATACACTCTTTGTTAAATATATTCCTTCTTCTTTTGCATCTGCTTCTTATTCCTCTCCTCTAACATCTCCTCCTCCTCCTCCTCCTCCTCCTCCTCCTCCTCCTCCTCCTCCTCCTCCTCCTCCTCCTCCTCCACCATCTTTATTCTTCTTTAGCTTACTCTTCTTTTTCTGCTTCTGCTTCTTCATCCTTCTTCTATTTCATTCATCTTAATCTTTTTCTCTTTCTTCCTCTTCTTCCTCCTTTTCTTCTTCTTTATCCTTTTTATTCATACAGCAGTACTGATGTAACTTGAGAGTTCAAGCTTCAAAATAATCTATCAATCAGGCGATGTAATGTGTCTATATGGAAGGCTCGGTGCTAAAAGGTACAAGAAGTGCCTGGGGGGTTCATGGCGAAAATTGCTTGATGGTGTTTGGTGCAGGAGAGCCTGGCATATAATACCACATTCAGTCTGAGAATGGAGGTAGAGGCAGTCACGGCGGCATTCCGCTGGCTGAAGGACCAATAGCACACACGTCACAATTTTAACAGACCCACAAAGTATGATGAAAAAGGTGAAGACAGGTATGCTTTGGGCAGAGTGACAGACTTCCATTCAACAATAAAAAAAAAATAGAGAACATTGGTTAGATTTTGTCCCCTGGTGTGGTGGGAAACGAGCAGGCAGACAGATTGGCTGGGTCTGCACCCCTAGGTTGGGTATTGGTACATGATGAGGCAGACGTGGTTGGAGCCCTTTGAAATCGTGTGTATAGTTCAGAAGAATGGGTAGATCATTACTGCTTGGAGAGAATGGTGCTGCAGGGAGTGACCATAGGTTCTAACGCTCAAAACTCTGAGGAAAGGCCTGATGGACACATTCAGACTGCTACTGGTACCAATAGTATTGGGACTCATCACTGGCTGTTGCAGATAAGGACAGAGCACCTATGGGAATGTCCAGAGTGCTGTAATGTTGGTTCTCGACTCAACTCAACTCAACTCAGTAATATTTACAATATTATTTTCTCAATAATAATTACAACTAAAACTGTCTGTGAAATCTGAGGTGGAGAAAAGAAAATAGTGATTATGCACAAGAGCACAACAATAAACAAGTTGCAGAGAAATGAACGGACCAAGATCTTCAGGATTCAGAACATACCTTCACAAAATGGGTCTCATGGACTCTGCCATCTCTATTATTTTGACATACTGCAGGTTCTGCTCACACAAACTTAACCATGTATCTCTTTTTCTACACATAATGTATTCTATGAGTGTCATTCTGACATGCTTCACAGATCCAGCCTGGGACATCCTGACAGCTTTGAAACTGAAAACCTCAACCCGGAAGACATCATCAACTCCATCAAGAAGACATCTGCAGACATTCAGAGCCTGAGCATCAGCAGCAAGCTGGAGCCCTATGATGAGATGAAGAAGAAGCACGACTTCACCTCCCAGGACTCCGGCATCCAGGATTTGCGGATGGACAGTCCAGATGGGCTGGATCACAAAAGAGGTTTTTTCAGCTATTCACAGGTAAAGTGGAGATAAATAAATGGTGCTCATGTTTTTATTGGATGCTCTTCTCAAGTGTTGTTTTCTAGTTATTTCTGTATTTTCTAGTTTTTCTACATCATTTTATATGAGTGTCAGGTTGTGTCTGTTGTTTCTCCTTTGTGCTCTTATTTAAATTTGTCTGATGTATATGTCCTTGGCAGTAGATAAAAGATAGAAAATTGAAATTTTTTGGTCACTTGAAACGTCACAAAAGTTTGGAGAGCAATAATGGAGGGGTATATACCTAGGAAGAGAAGAATAGGAAGGCCAAAGAGAAGATGGGTGCAGGATGTGGTGGATGATCTCCAGATGGGTGTATTGAACGTGGGACATTTTGCTTATGATCGAGAAGTTTCCGGGAGGTTGTATTTTGGGAGTGAGGTTCTGCAAAGGACATGCTAATGAATGAGTAGCTGCCTAGGTCAAGGTTCACAATAATGCCAGCTATTCAGAACAATGTATTCCCTTAGTTTATGATCGTATCTCTCAACTCCTGCTAAATTGCTGCAATAAAGGGTAGAGTGTACCATAGATTTCTTAGTTTGTAAAAGTCTGCATCAACCACATCACCTACATTGTGAGCCATATAGGGTTTGCTTGAGTATCTCTAACAGCACTCTTGTCTGCCTTATAAACTTCAACGAGTGTCTGTTGTTTCATGTATCTTATAAACTTCATCAAGTGTCCTTTGTTTCATTCATCTTACATACTTCAGGAAGTGATTGTTGTTTCGTCCATTTTATCAACTTCAGAAAGTGTCTTTTGTTTCATTCTCATTCATTCCGTAATCTTCAGAAAGTTTCTGTTGTTACATTTGTCTTATCAACTTCAGAGGGTGTCTGTTGTTTCATTCTCATTCATATTATAAACTTCCAGAAAGTGACTGTTATTTCATTTATCTTATCAACTTCAGGAAGTATCTGTTGTTTCATTTATTTTATCAACTTCAGGAATTGTCTGTTGTTTCATTCATTTTATAAACTTCATCAATTGTCTGTAGTTTCATTCATGTTATAAACTTCAGCAGCATCCGTTGTTTCATGTTTTGTTCATTTTATCAACTTCAGCAGGCATCTGTTGTTTCATGTTTCATTCATTTGATCAACTTCATCAAGTGTTAGATGTTTCTTTAATGGATTGGTTTCTACTGCAGAAACTTGGTGGCCCAGGCAGTATTTTGGGATCAGGATTCTATGGCAAGAAGGAGTCGGACGTGTCCCAGGAAGAAGTCTCCAAGATCCTCTGTGACATCCTGGAGGAGTTATCCAATCACAACCAGAGGTCAGTCTGAGTTTATGATTGAGGCTTGGGCCAATTGATTGAGGTCTTTAATATAAATGTTTAAAATGAATCTCTCTCTTTCTCTCTCTCTCTCTCTCTCTCTCTCCCCCCCCCCCCCCCCCCCCCCCCCCCCTTCGCTATATTTTCATTAGCCGTTTTTCTTTGTTAGTAACATTTGGAATCCAAGGTATTTGCAACAGTCTCAGAAAATACACCGTCAGACTCTCCTGTCTCCCATATTGTCAGTTATTTCCAGTACAAGTACTTCTTCCTCCTGTGATGTCAAACTGTCTTTGCATCGTCTCTTTAGTTTTGTTTTCCCTTCTCATGAAGTATCCAAAGAATACATGTATACATATGATGTGAATAACCAGTTCTGTCTATGAGTTGCTCTGCTATTTAAAAGGGGGGGGGGGGGGTACAGGTAGTTCAATAGCTGCCATTGAGGTGTGAAGTGTTAGAACTTGACATATTCTGGATTCTGCTGATTGCGGTAGACTAGCCATTTCTCTTCCTCATCAGACAATTCCTCGAAAATTCTGAAAATTGTCTAGTACTCATTTTTATGAGGCAGAATCGACCCCCAGAAACGTACTGGGCAGAAAAATAATCCTATCTCTGATGGGGTTTGAACCAGGACCAGTGTCATGGCAGGTAGGCACATTTACCGCGATGCCTCCAGTTGCTTCGGAAGCAAAGATTACAAATAAGAAGAAGAAAGCCACCAGCACCAGCACAAGACAATTACCACTTTATGGACAGGCCAGAACAAATGCCTCAGAATAGGCTACAATAGATTATGCAACCACTGTCATCTACCCCCTATGCGGTGTAGGACAGGGGGATCTTGAGCCTGAGGAATTAAGGCCGCCTGGCTAGTGCAGTCACCGCAAACTGCACGTTAAGGTTTTTTGTGTGAACCAACAGGAAAAAAATCCTTACCGAGGATTCAAACCCGGTTTTCCCGAAGGTAAACTCCACATTCTAGTCACTTGGCCAGCTGCTCCTCTGCAACTATGTGTATACAAAATTCCAGATTGGAGAATCGTGTAAACATATCATTGTGAACTTCAAAGGCAAAAAAAAAAAAATCAGAATAAATTGCCACAGCATCAATGTGATATATGTGATGCTATGTTTGCACCAGTACTATGCCATAAATTTCCTCATTCTCTCACTTTTCCCTTTATTGGTCTATTACCGTAGGCCTTCTGTTAACCCGTAAGCTTAATGCCGTAAGCCATATATTGCTACATGGCACCCATAATATGACATATCTAGGCAAACCTTCTGGTATAGAGAAACAACAGTGGAAGATAAATTCTATGAACCACTGAGTGAACTATACAGGACAGCAAAGTTTATACAAGAGACAAAATATAGAGAAATTTGAAGCGAACAAAAGAAGAAGAGGAAACAAAAAAATGTAAATCTGGTTATTTGTAGTAACAGTTTAACTGATCAGATTGGGACAAATCATCTTACCTGTGACTCACGTCTGCTGTCATCTGTTACCATCCAATCAATAACCACTTCACTACATCTGGTGAGTCAACAGATGTGGGAATTCATCTACTCGGGTTTGTAATATGAATTGAAGCTATATTGATCAGTACAACTGCTTGGGGTCTTTCACATCAAATGTAGACTGTTCATTGTGTGATTCATGCCCTGAGCTGAGGTTTGCGTGGAAGTGAAATTATTCACAACTGAGTTGCAACATTCTTGTTCTCGCAAACATCTAAAACTTTGAAGAGAATGACAGTCACAAATGAATTAACGTAAGCCTTATTTTCATTATAAATAATTATATAGCGTGTTAGTATTTTTGAGCGCCTGTATTGGGCAATTGTCGTACATGAGGGCAAACTATAATTACATAAGCAAAACGACATAGTCTCTTTAAAACTGTTGTAAAAGAGAAACATACGACAGTGCAGTTCTGTGTATTTCATTTATAAGGATTCATTATGCTACTTTTTTTATATGTTGAACTTGTTTTCTGTAATATGAATCACATGAAATGCAGTGAAATATGCGAGGCAATAAATTGTGCACTGTATTGCTTGTCTTTATTATTAAAATGTTCAAATCTTCAGTACTGCGAGTGATAAGGGAA
The DNA here is from genome assembly GCA_963921405.1 of Cepaea hortensis. Classification (NCBI taxonomy): domain Eukaryota; kingdom Metazoa; phylum Mollusca; class Gastropoda; order Stylommatophora; family Helicidae; genus Cepaea; species Cepaea hortensis. The sequence goes on from OY992897.1 coordinate 27,673,199, forward strand.
AGACTTCTGTGTGATCATACAGCAATAAGTCAACAGTATGCAGACTGAAAGAATATAAAATGCAAACTGCACCTAGTGATATATGTTGATTTTATGAGGGGGTTTCACATTAACACCTTTAGAGTATGTTACGAATTACAATAACCATGCCGTTATCTTGTAACCTGTCAATATTGTTACTACAGATGTCAGGAGTGTTAAGCACGTGAGATCAGGGTGCAGACATCATAAGGACAGTGCAGGTCCGCATGGTCGAATGGATACGAACACGTTCTTAAACATCCTGTGTGCTGATGCCGAGGTTAGCGGTTCAGCCCCTGCACCTGACAGCTGGCTAAAATGTTGACCTGTCATTCTTGACTTGGGGACGTTAATTATAAGTACCTCTGAAGTCGGAGTGGTTTTGCATAATGGCGAGGAACACTGTTAATAGGGAAAGCTAACCCACATGCAAAATTCAGTCCATCACTACTATAAATAGTGTTATGGTCTATGCTTGAGTTCAAAGCGAGTGAGTGCAAAAAAAAGGACAGTTTAAAGATGGCCGCCCCACTTTTGGCATGCACCAAAGTGGAGCCACATTCTGTTATCCTTTTTTTTTTTTTTAATCTGTGGTCAAACCATGTTGGTCATGTGATGAGAAGAGAGGCATTGGAGAACATCGTGACAACTGGAAAGATCAAGGGCAAGAGAGGCAGAGGCAGACCAAAATAAATTATGCTGGACGGATTGAGACGGTGGCATGGAGGAATATCATCAGAAGAGTTGATCCAGACCACCAAGACTGAGATCTGTGGAGAGCCATGAACGCCAGCCGGCACGGCACTTGATGATGATGATGATGTGGTCAAACCTATAAAAATTCATCGGCGAATGGAGGTCCAGTGTGGTGATGCCTGACAGTCCAGCAAGTGTATGAGTGGAGTAGGAAGTTTCAAAATGGCTTGACTTCTGTCCGGCACACCAAGTAGTCACCCAAGAGTAGTTACATACACGCCCAGTCACCCAAGAGTAGTTACATACACGACCATGAGATTGTTTTTTCTACATTAATCAAACACTTTATCAGCACTGGATTACTTGCATTGAATGCAATGTTGACTACATCGAAAAATGATACCTTTGTTCTTTACTTTTTCAGAATATATTCTCCTTCTTCTGCGTTCATCCGGATTTTTTTTTCCGGATGTGACTGCGTTGTGCCTGTTTACAGCAGAGCTGCGTTCTTGTGCCGTTAGGCCGACACATCCGACTTCTGCGGGAGAATATATTCTCTCTCTCTCTCTCTCTCTCTCTCTCTCTCTCTCTCTCTCTCTCTCTCTCTCTCTCTCTCTCTCTCTCTCTCTCTCTCTCTCTCTCTCTCACACACACACACACGCACGCGCACACACACACACACACACCATTTAAGGTTTTCATGTGAATCCCCCTCGTAGTTTATATCAAATGTGTATCCAAGTAGACTGTCACTGGGACAGTTACCATTCAAACATTTCAGTATCTGCTGAGGAAAGACTGAGGGATTAAGGGCATGACTCAAGTGCCATGACAACACTGCTGCTAACTAATAACCAATATAGACTAGTAGTTGAGTTGAGTTGAGCTAAGAACTGCATCATTGCATCACTGCATTCAGGATATTCCCGTACGCACTCCGTCCCCTCGTTCAACAGTCAGCGAAGAGTCACACCACTAATCATTCCCACCTCTTTCTGATTGAAAGTTGTCCTGGTCTTCCTTCTCAGTTTTGAGATTCTACCAGAACCCCAGAACCAATTGTATCCTTTCCACAAACGGTTTCTCAGTCTGTTCCCCCGCCTTCTCCACCTGATCCCACAGGCGCACTACCACCTCTCCCTTGTCCATAGGTAATCTACCACCAAGAGGTGTATTCCCTGCCAGCCTATCAGCCTGTTCATTGTGTACTCCATCTGAGCCTTGTGTGTCCTGTTCGCTAGCAGAGACAAGAAGATGCCTTAGTTCTCCTTCGATAGGGGATAGTCCTCTGCATACGACAGTACTGCAATATTTGTGTACATGTGTCTGTTGTTTGTTTGCAGGGTTGAGCAAAGGAAGAATGCCATGCTGTGCCTGCAAGGACTCGTAGACAAAGGCTCAGTCACCCAGCCCCTTCTGGAGGAGCATTTCAAGTCACTGCTGCTTATTCTGTTGGAGACGCTGGGAGATGCCAATGTAAGGTTTTGTGTGTGTGGATAGGTCTGTTTAGTTGTGTGTACATCTGTGGGTGTGTGTGGATAGGTCTGTTTAGTTGTGTGTCTGTGTGTGCTTAGATTTGTGTACATGTTCGGGTATGTGTCCATGTGAGGGTGTACATATTTGGGTGTGTGAGTGTTTAGTTTTGGGGGTGTGTACACATTTCTTAGAAGGAATGGACATATTTTTCCATCAAATTTGGTTGCTCTGTAGCAGAAAATGACCATCCTCTTTAGCAGTTGACTGTTGCTATGCGTCTGTTCAGGCAGGATGCTGCTCCTGAAGTCTTCCTTTGTTGCAGTCTGTCTTCTGTGGTTGTTCCTACACACTAGATTTCTACTCTTTCTATCTCTCGTTCTCTCAGTCTATCTCTCCCTTTCTCTCTGTCTCTCATATCTTATCTTTCACCTCTCCCTCTCCTCTCTCTTTCTCCTTCATTTTATCTTTCTCATGTCTCTCCCTCATTGTATCTTTCTCCTCTCCATCCTTCTGTCTTGCTCTCTCCTCTCCAACCCTTTCTTTTTCTCTGTCCTTTCTCTCCTCTTCCTCTCTCTCTCTGTCCTTTCTCTCCTCTTCCTCTGTCTCTGTCTGTCTGTCTGTCTCTCTCTCTCTCTCTCTCTCTCTCTCTCTCTCTCTCTCTCTCTCTCTCTCATTAATTCATTTTACATCTCCTCTCCCTTTGTCTCATTCTCTATGTTTCTTTCCATCTTTTTCTCTCTGCCTCCACTATCTTTCTTCTTTCCCTCCCTCTCTCTATTTCTTTCCTTCCCTCCCTCTTTTTCTTTTCTCCCACACTGTCCCTCTCACTGATTCCCCCCTCCCCCTCTCTCTTTTTTTCTCTTCTTTTCTTTCTCTTCTTCCTTCCTCTCTCTCTTATCTAGTTCCCTCTCTTTTTTCTCACCTCTACTCTCCCTCACTCCATTTTATATTTCTCCACACTCTCCCTCTCCTTGTTTTATTCCTTTTTTCTTTCTCTGTTCTCCCTGTTTCTCTCTCTTTCTCTTCTTCCCCCACCCCTCCCTCTCTCTCTCTCTCTCCCTCTCTCTCTCTCCCTCTCTCTCACTCTCTCTCTCTCTCTAAATGTAAGCTGGCTTGAGAGATGAGTTATGTGTATATTCAGTTTCCCACAGCATGGGTCCCTGGATCTGTGTGACCCATTTCCTATAGAAGTGCCCTGAGCATCAGATCTCATTACTGTTGCAAGCGGTCTCTCCATGAACCCACTTCTAGCCATTGTCTCTTTCATGAACCCACTTCTAGCCATTGTCTCTTTCATGAACCCACTTCTAGCCATTGTTTCCTCCATGAACCCACTTCTAGCCATTGTCTCCTCCATAAACCCACTTCTAGCCATTGTCTCCTCCATGAACCCACTTCTAGCCATTGTCTCCTTCATGAACCCACTTCTAGCCATTGTCGCCTCCATGAACTCACTTCTAGCAGTTGTCTCCTCCATGAACCCACTTCTAGCCGTTGTCTCCTTGAACCCACTTCTAGCCATTGTCTCCTTGAACCCACTTCTAGCCATTGTCTCCTCTGTGAACCCACTTCTAGCCGTTGTCTCCTTCATGAACCCACTTCTAGCTGTTGTCTCCTCCATGTACCCACTTCTAGCCATTGTCTCCTCCATGTACCCACTTCTAGCCATTGACTCCTTCATGAACCCACTTCTAGCTGTTGTCTCCTTTATGAACCGACTTCTAGCTGTTGTCTCCTCCATGAACCCACTTCTAGCCATTGTCTCCTCCATGAACCCACTTCTAGCCATTGTCTCTTTCATGAACCCACTTCTAGCCATTGTCTCTTTCATGAACCCACTTCTAGCTGTTGTCTCCTTGAACCCACTTCTAGCCATTGTCTCCTCTGTGAACCCACTTCTAGCCATTGTCTCCTTCATGAACCCACTTCTAGCCATTGTCACCTCCATGAACCCACTTCTAGCCATTGTCTCCTCCATGAACCCACTTCTAGCCGTTGTCTTCTTGAACCCACTTCTAGCCACTGTCTCATCCATGAACCCACTTCTAGCTATTGTCGCCTCCATGAACCCACTTCTAGCCATTGTCTCCTCCATGAACCCACTTCTAGCCATTATCTCCTCCATGAACCCACTTCTAGCCATTGTCTCCTCCATGAACCCACTTCTAGCCGTTGTCTCCTCCTTGAACCCACTTCTAGCCATTGTCTCCTCCATGAACCCACTTCTAGCCGTTGTCTCCTCCTTGAACCCACTTCTAGCCTCTTGTCTCCTCCTTGAACCAGGGTGATGTCAAGGTACTGGCCCTCAAGTGTCTACAGAAGATGCTGATGCAGTTCCCAAAACGATTTGAAAGCTTTGCTGAACTGACAATCCTCAAAGTTCTGGAGCTCCACAAAGATGACACGTACAGAGATGTAAGTAGCCACAAGACTTACCAACTCATTGTGTGTTTATTGTCTGTACTGTGCAGAGGGTGGCATATTCTTTCTGCTGTATCTATAACTACCAAATTAGTCACATGTTCTTTTACAGGACATTACGATTGACCTCCGTACTTACCGGCTGTTTGTGATTTACTGGGCAGCTGTAGTTTCAGTAGCTTGCCATGGCTTTCTGAACTGCCCATGTCTCATGCCATTAATATCAACACCTATCAATAAAACTTTTGGAAATTAACACAGGTTAAATATATGAGAACATGAAAAAAGGAATCACATGTTTTTATATATAGACTAAGTTGGATGCAGATTGAGCTGAAATATTAATGAGAATTCAGTAATACATTGTTGGATATTAGAAAATTACCTGATCACACTGAAGTTAAAGTTACTGAGAATTCGGTTAGAGATTGTTGGATCATGAAGAAATGACCTAGCCTTGCTTAATTTAAAGTTACTAAGAATTCAATAAGAGATTGTTGAATCATGAAGAAATGACCTCACCAGAAGTTAAAGTTAATGAGAATTCAGTAAGAGATTGTTGGATCACGAAGAAATGGCCTGCCTTGCTGAAGTTAAAATTAATGAGAATTCAGTAAGAGATTTTGCATCATGATGATATGACTTGGCCATGCTGAAGTTAAAGTTAATGAGAATTAAGGATCACGAAGAAATAACATGGCCACGCTGAAGATATAGTTAATGAGAATTCAGTAAGAGATTGTTGGATCATGAAGAAATGACCTGACCAAGCTGAAGTTAAAATTAATGAGAATTCAGTAAGAGATTGTTGGATCACGAAGAAATGGCCTGCCTTGCTGAAGTTAAAATTAATGAGAATTCAGTAAGAGATTTTGCATCATGATGATATGACTTGGCCATGCTGAAGTTAAAGTTAATGAGAATTAAGGATCATGAAGAAATGACTTGACCAAGCTGAAGTTAAAATTAATGAGAATTAAGGATCATGAAGAAATGACCTGACCACGCTGGAGCTAAATTAATGAGAATTCAGTAAGAGATTGTTGGATCATGAAGAAATGACCTGACATGCAGAAGCTGAAGTTTATGAGAATTCATTAAGACATTGTTGAATCATGAAGAAATGACCTGGTCATGCTGAAGCTGAAGTTTATGAGATTTCAATAAGACATTGTTGAATCATGAAGAAATTACCTGGCATGCAGAAGCTTAAATGTCAAATGTGGTTTTTAAGTTTGTAAACTGAATGAACTGTGTTAGACAGTCATTTCTCCATAAATCTGCCTGTGTGACTACTCATAAACTTAATTGTGGGAAATGATTGTGGTAGTTTCCTCTGGAATCCTGCATCCATGTTATATTCATTGGAAATTAATTGATGCTATACCAGTACCATATTTTTAAAATTATTTATTTGGTGTATATGCTGCCCTTTGATTTAGTATAACACGTTGAGTTATTATTGTACTTATATTATAACTTTAATGAGCTAATGGAAGCCTGGGTGTGGTGCTCTTGCCTGGATGGCACTTAATGTAAATGTACTCACTCTTATTTCTATCAGTTGTAGCTCACTCAGCTGTTAACATGCAGATGTGGGGTTTGATGTTCCCAGGAAGCACCATAACATCATTGGATTAGCCAATAAAGTGTCTGTCTGTGCATGACATAATTGGGTTTGGGGTGGTGGGGGGGGGGGAGGGTTAATGTGTTAATGTATTTCTAGGTCCCATGGTAGAAAAGAATGTGAATAAATGCAAAATATAATGAGTTTATAGTTGTAATTATATTTCATGGAAAATTAGTTATTGTTCTTTTATTCATTGTGAGTTATTGTCCTTTATGAGATTCACTGTGAGTTATTGCCCTTTATTGAAATTATTTGATTCATCTGTAATTAGTTGTCATCTTTTCATTTGATTCATGACATCATCTGTTTGTTTCTCCTTTCATCAGTACTCTTTCATGTGTTTATAATTAGCTGTTATATTGTGTTTTATGGGTTATTATCTTTTCATTTGCTTTTGTAACTAAGTTTGTCACACATGCGGTGGCGTATGTAACCGTACGTCAGCTGGCAATTTACTGTAGTGTGACTGTCAACTGTACCCATACTTTCATTGTTGCCTTTATTTGATTCACCTAGGGAGAAAAGGGAGAGAAAAGAGTGAAAGTGAGAGAGCTTTGGTTCTGTCCCTTGTGCTTTATTTGCATATTTTATCCCTGCCTTTATTACTTTAATTATCTATGTGCCCTTTGCTTTCCCTTACTTCATTGTGCTTATTAATTAGACATTTATATTTAAGTTGTTACATAATTTGTCTGTGGCTGTGGGGCAGTGAACATGTTTCACAGTTCTCCGACATAGCTAGTCACGGGTTCAAAACCCTCTACAGGCAATGTGGAAGCAGACCGTCTTGCATTCATTTTGATGGTGTGAGCTGGGGTCATTCAGAAAGCAGTGGCAAATTACTGAATATAATAATTGTGCAGTAAATTATAAATTGCCAGAAAATGCTGGAGCTGATTGTGACGTCCTGTAAATGACATGACAGGTTTTTTAGGTATAACTCAGTTCAGTTAAGCTGTTCACTGCTGTGCAAGTTTATAATTTGAAGTGATGGTGATAACTTGGTTTATAATTTGAAGGGATGGTGTTAACTTGGTTTATAATTTGAGGGTATGGCGATAGCTTGGTGTCCAACCTGGCAAGCCAGCCAACATACTAGATCTGAGTATGCTGTCTCCATTGGTGAGTGCAAGACTTGGTTACTGAAAGTGGCATAGGAAACCCGGTACAATGAAGTGGGGCCTCTAACCCTTAAATCCGCCTTTCTCTCTTTTTGCTGGCTTGACTGGCTTCATCATCATGAAGGCCATGGTTGCTCTTCTCTTTGTTAGTCAGACTATTGTCTGCCCAGAATGTCTAACCATTGAAGATGTGGGTATAAATCAGGCACTACTAATGTGCCTTCTGAATCTCGTATGGCATGAATGGTTAAGTTATATAGCTATATTGTCTCTGAAAATATTTTAGAAGCAGACAGCTTGACCTCTTCACCATGGAGGTCCTCAACATATTGAACATAATGTAAACATATATAAACCTATGCATAGCATTTCTCAAGTGGGTATTTATGTCAGCCTCACAAACACCAGTCACTCAATCCAGATGTGTCAGCACAAACAGCCTTTTTAACCATCAGTACCCTGCATTATCACAGTCTTGTACTTTATAAATGTATAAAGCATCATGTCGTTGATTTTCTCCCACAGGGACTGCAACTACTATATTCAGTCACTACTTTATTCTGTCATTTAACAACATTCAGTATTGTGTATCTATTTTATTTCCCCTTTTGCAGCCGTGGCTTAGCATTGCCGTAAGCAGACTCATTGCAGAAAGAATTCATGTCTAATTTATGTTTGTTCCTCATTTGTGGCCTTCTTTATTTTCATATTTTTGTATTTTAATTCTTAATAATAATAATACATCAGCTGCATTTGCTATGGAAATTTGTTGAGAATCACAGAAGCCCCGTATTCCAGATTTTTTGAGAATCACAGAAACGCCTTGTTCGTTAATTATTTTCGGACCATTAATTTAACGCAATTATGAAACAGAATTTGTTATTGGAAAGTTAGGGTTTATTTATCTTTGTGTTTAAGTCATCTAGAATGCAACCTGGCCTGATACAACTTAAATTTTGCTGATAATTGTGACTTCATTAACCTGACAAGATTGTTTAAAGGGACATAACCTTGAGATTAATTCAATATTTTTCTGGTTATCTTTAGTACGCAGGTGAATGTTTTTAAATATAACACGAGGCAAGCTTATATTGTACTGTTATCTTACAGATACATCACGTGTAGCGACATCCATTATTTGGGCTCATTAAAAAGTTGTATCATGTTTGGTGTAAATATCAAAGAGAGCTATGGTACATTGGCTAGTGCATGCTTCATCAGCCATTTGTACTCCGCACTCTTTCTTTTTTCTTTCTCACTCTTCAGGTCCCATGCTTAATTATTACACAGTGAATGAGTTATGTGCACTAAAGAACAACTGTTTCACTGTCTGTTGAGGATAAACAACTGTTCTCTGTTTGTGTTGCCAGTTTAACTCGTTAACTATCAAAAAGCCACCGACAGCGGCTAACTTCATGCGGCTAGAAAAATGATTAACAGTTAAATAAAGGTCAAATAATTTGTCAGATATCACGTGGTGAAATTTGTTTAAAAATTTACAAATTTCAGCTGAAATTGAAGGTGCAGTTCTAGTTGAAAAGTGTACATGATTTTTATTTTATAGTTAATGAGTTTATGTAAATCTGCAGCAGCTTGTATTCTATCTTTTTGGTAGTTAATGAGTCAATAAAGTTAATAAAAATCATAAATTCTGCCTCATAATTGCCACCTGAGAAACGCAAACAGCCATGCAGCATCAGCTGGATGTATTTGTGTTCCATTCAGTTCTTGTTTAGGCCTATAACCTTTACCTGGCTACCACTTTCATGGCAGTCATTTCTCAGTCTGCCAGATTGTTTGATTGTATTTTGTTATTAACTTGTCAATTTGGCTGTTTCTTCCTCACCTTGTTTATGTCGGCCTCAGAAGCGCAAGAGAAAGGTAACCAGTGCAGTCTTTCACTGTAACAGCAGTTCATATAACCATAATCCAGTTTTATTAAATTGTTCTATTTTTTCTCTGTGCTTGTTTTTTTTTCTGTCTGTTGAGTTATAACAGTTTGGAACTGTTTGTCTTATTTCTTAAAGTAATTGTTTGCTGTTTGGTGAAAATTTTTGTTAGGTAATATAGAAAGGATAAACAAAGAAGAAATTTGCTGATAAATTTGTTTGCACTTATTGTTAGCATTGAGTGTTCAGAGCAAAGATAAGAGGTTGTGTTATTGTGTGTTGTTATAAAGGCAAGGTAATCTTAGTCAGTTAATTGGTGATATTTGCCATAGGTGCCAAAAGAGTCTGTTACATACTTATGTTATAGTTATTCACAGCCTAATATTTGATAACTGGCTCCGTGGCGAAGGGGTTTCGGTCGCAGTTCGTAATCTCGGATACCCGCGTTCGAAACAGCTGTTTTAGTTTTTTATGAAATGGTATGGGTACCGGTCGTTCAGAAAGCAATGGCAAACTACTGAACATAAACTTGCCCAGGAATCACGAACAGCCAAAAAATGCTGGGTTTGACTGCTATGTCCTGTAAAGGACATGCAACTAACTTTTAATATTTGATAGCTCTGTATTTTGTGGCATAGTATTTCTCATTTCTATTTTTCAGTCCAGTTTTTTTATAGTCCGGTTATTGACGACCCAGTTTAGGACTACAGTGTGATTGTGAAGTTATCTAAAACCAGATATAGTCTCAGAAAATTGGGGGGGGGGGGGGGCAGAAACTTGTTTTATTCATAATAACACCTCTGATCTCTTGTGATGAAACACCCCCAAAAAAACTGAAACCACAATAATGAAAGTGGCAAATATCCTTGTCTGTGCTTCTGAGCTGGTATTGTTGTTGTAGACTTAGCCAGTTTGTGCCGTTATTGTTGCACATTGTCCGTCAAAGGATCTCTGTTTTACCCTCATGTTGTTAATTGTATTTTAAATGTACAACAAATTTGATGTGGTAGTTTTGCACATGTATGTAGGATATTGTTAATGTTTTGTGTTTGTTTAGTCTATGGAGCTCAATTGTACATAAATGTTGAATAGTGGCATTTTGACTTTGTTACATTGCCTAGTCCTTTCAGGTTTTTTTCATCATCTCGGCTATTATCTTGTTTCATCTATTCTTTGTCCTTTCACTTGTAACGTAGGTTGCAGAAGAAAATTTGACCTTTTTTGTGTTTACCAATAAATACACACACAGATTTTGTTTTGTTTGTTTTTGTTGGATCATCTTGTTCCTTGAACCTTAATAAAAGAATATATAATTATTGCAGTGTTGGAAGGGCCTTTTTGTGTGGCTATTTCCTCCAACTCAAATAGTAATACATTCGTATCTAGATTAATTAAGGGCATTTTTTCTGCTATAAATTAAGGGATGTCAAACTCTCATCTGATCACCAAAGATAGTGTATGAAAAGTCCAAAATATACCTATGTGCATGTTGCACACGTTAAATAAAAACACTTCAATAGTTTGAAATTGCAAAGAGTTAGGCTGAATATACCGCTGTGCAGGCACAGTTTTAAAAATTCAAACGTCTTACTCACAGTATTCATAGCATACTTTGACATAATGTAATATTGACCACCTATCAAGTGCTGATTGGCCTATAGAAATATGAGGCCAGCACCATATAGACAGTAAGCTTCAAGGCATATAAACGAGGTCGTTGCTTCGCTTTACTCATTTGGAGAGGAGGAGTTTGGTACCACTGTATAGGTCTTTTGCCCTGGATACACTATGATGGTTAGCTCATACTGAGTATTGATGCATTCATCTTGGTGCCTCTATGATGCACAGAGGGATTGTAGGTTAGTTTGATTTTTTTTTCTCTTTTACATAATTACTATAAATAAAAAAAAAAGTCGCTTAAAAGTCGACAGGGCCGACTTCATTGCACCGGGTTTTATCCCATATGGCACGGTCTCTTTCCGCAGCACGGAAAGCGTCGCACAAAGCACGAACTCCGTAGCTTTTAGCGACGACCCACAGGAGTCTCCGAAACATTTAACTCGTAAACCGAAGGACGCGGCCCGGAATCGAACCCACAACCTTTGGAGCACGAGTCAAACGGCTTGACCACTTCGCCACAGAGACTCCCCTAATACTATAAATAGGTCTTTTATAGTTTGGCAGTCAATTATATAGATTGGCAGTCAACTAATTACTAATTTTGGACAACAAATTAATATCCTAATTGTAGCTGACTCGGTCACAGGATTATTAATCTGAGCCAGGGGATATAACTTCTCTTCTGAGGTTGAACAGTGTAGGGGTAATGGTGTAGTGGTATATGGCAGTCACTTGTGACAGTAGCTGGTGTGGTCATAGACTGGGGACAATGTAGGTGTTTTCACAATGAATGTGCTACAGGAACAGTAATTCTTTTGGAACACTCACTCTTCATCTGCTGAGGAAGAAGAGCGCACGTCGGTGTGTCCCAAGTATTGTGGCACTGATTCTTTGTCAATCATTCGGCCATCTCATTGGTCATGGTTCATTTCTCAACAGAGAAGAGATTTGTTACTGGCAAATACAGCCCAGAAATCAACCATACAATTGATAGCAGAGATATCTCAGAGAAAAGACAAGAGTCTTTTAAGATATTGACAGTCTCATCCCTCATGGTAAAAATAATAGGGGTCTAAACCATTTGCTCACTATACCTTAATGGTGTGCCATTAACTCTTTACTTTGCTGCTTTATATGCAATTAAGTAATTTATAATTTTGGCATAAACGTTTAGATCAAGCTGATTGCTGTATGTGCTAGTAAGAAATGCAATGACAGATTTATTTATGCGGCTGTCCATGAGTGTGTACATTAATGTTATTCAACCGACTATATTTCCTTTGAATCTTTCTGGTTTCAGTATGCTTTACGGAAGAACATTCAAGTAATATTCTCTCAAACCTATAAGTCCATGCAAACCCTCATATTTTCCATTGTGTTGTGGGTGGTATTGATCCATTCTGAATACTCTACCTGTAGCTTTGTAGTGGTGGTGGTGTTGTTTCAGAGCTTCGGTCATTTAAACATGTCTTTCTCTACCCCAGCTCCTTATTAAAGGTAGTTTATGGCAGATACTGGCATTGGAGCATGAAGTGTTACGCTTTGGCTGCTAGTTTCAGAAGTAAAGGAAGAAGAATATTTAAGTAACAATGGTGTCTGAATAATGACGCAGTCACAGAAATGACAAAGGAAACTTTATAGTAAAACATTATGTTTTCATAGATAAGAAAAATCTGTATGAGAAGACGACACAAAATCAAAAGGATACTAAAACAAAGCATTGGTGAATATGTTTTTAAAACCTATTTAAATTTCAGTGTAGCTTCAATAACTAGTGCACTTGCCTGTCAGGCTCTTGGTCCTGGATTCAAATCCACTCAAGACAGAATTGTGCTGACCACATGGCTTCACTGTAGTGCAGAGGGCCATGGCAATGCAATGACTAGCACACTTGCCTGCTGACCCGCTGGTCATGTGTTCCATTCCGCATTTATTTTGTAGGCCCCAGGTCGATCCAGCCAAAAAATTGGTACCAGAATATGTCCATGGAAGTAAAGATGGTTGGCTTGAGAGTGACCATACCATCCATCAAGCACCATTTGGTTGGTCTATACAGAATATGGGGTGGGCACTGTATATCCTGTATACCTCAAGGCTTGTAAATAGGTCCTGTACTTTTGCTGTTTTTAAAACACATACGTTCAGGGTTGACCCAGCCTCATTAATTGGGAGGTCAGATGGGTAGTGGGACACTGGCCTCGTCACCTGTTGAACATCCTTTGGTAAAATTAAAAACATGATCCTAGCACCATGTGCCTCATGTGTAATGGTTACATGGACACGGGGTTCTTGATTGTTGTAGCTTATCTTTAGTGGGTTCTTGATTGTTGTAGCTTATCTTTAGTGGGTTCTTGATTGTTGTAGCTTATCTTTAGTGGGTTCTTGATTGTTGTAGCTTATCTTTAGTGGGTTCTTGATTGTTGTAGCTTATCTTTAGTGGGTTCTTGATTGTTGTAGCTTATCTTTAGTGGGTTCTTGATTGTTGTAGCTTATCTTTAGTGGGTTCTTGATTGTTGTAGCTTATCTTTAGTGGGTTCTTGATTGTTGTAGCTTATCTTTAGTGGGTTCTTGATTGTTGTAGCTTATCTTTAGTGGGTTCTTGATTGTTGTAGCTTATCTTTAGTGGGTTCTTGATTGTTGTAGCTTATCTTTAGTGGGTTCGTTAGTGCAGTCGCTAGGGGATTACGTTGGTAATGTCATGAGCGCAGCTGGGTGAGGGCTTGACATCTGTGTTCATCGTCCGCTATGTGAGGGAAGGGCTGGCCACCGAGTCGTCTGTGCATTCGGGTTCAGGCCTGCAAAGTGTGATGGTCCTAGGGGATCTCGAAGCCATGTACTGGTTCAGTTCTTGTTTGTGTGTGTGTGAGAGAGAGAGAGAGAGAGAGAGCCAATCATGTTTGTGCTCATGGTTCAGGATTAATTGATGTTCTCCATGGCCAAGTAGTTAAGCCGCCTGCCTTGCGCTTATAAGGTTGTGGGTTCAGTTCTGAATCCGTCATTCGGTCCATGGGTGCAGTTTTCTCTGAGACTCCTAGGGGTCATCGCTGAAGCTAAGTTTGTGCTTGGTGTGGCTCTTTCGGCAGACTGACCTGCTGAAAGAGTCCGTGACAAAATGGAATAAAACCTGGTGCCATCCTCTTGCCTTTAAACCCTTTATGTTTATTTGTATACTGCTGCTGTTTATTAAAACGTCTTGTCAGCTGGCATAGATGATCATGTGTCTCCACTGCCTTCATTCTTTAGAGCTATTTTAGTGCATTGGTTGCTTTCCTTCTGGGCTATGTTGCCAGACTATTGAATCTTTTATTTTTAATTATATACTGCTGCTGCTGATTAAAGTGTCTTGTCAGCTGGCAAAGATGATCATGTCTCTCCACTGCCTTCATTCTTTAGAGCTATTTTAGTGTATTGGTTGCTTTCCTTCTGGGCTATGTTGCTAGACTATTGAATCTTTTCCCTGTAACACCCACTCATTTTTCACATCTGTTATTTTTCACAGGATCTTTTTTTTTTTTAAATATGCGTTTGCTCGCTATAACTCAAGCGTAGTCCATAATACTACTTCTAGTAGTGCTGAACTGAATTTCGCGAGTGGATTAGCTTTCCCTATTAACAGTGTCCCTCGCCATCAGGCAAACTCACTCTGACTTCAGAGGTACTTGTAATTTATGTCCCCAAGTCAAGGACAGATTTTTCACAGAATGTTTCAGTAGCTGGTTCGATTTAACTTTTTTCTCTTATGGTTGACAATGTCTTCTTTGAAAGGTCATGTGTGTGGTTTGTCAATCTCTGGCTAAACGCTTAATTGCAGTTACTAGTGTATGGTAACACAATGTTTGGTATTTCTATCTGTATTCTTAGTTTTCATAGAGTAATAAGTGTTATGTGTTTTTGTTTTAGTTTTTTGTTTTTTTTAATAATGTTTAGATATTTTAGATTTGGATGGTTGGGAAGATTGAGTTGGGGATGGTTGGTTGGGGTCTAATTATTAGATTAAATTGTTTACTTATTCTTTTGGGGTCAAAAGTCTGCTTCTCTGCCACCCGCTGTGTTGTTTTCTATGTTTGTTCATGTGATGTAAATGTACTGTTGCATTCTTTACCAAATATTGACCGTTTTACTTGTTAAATTGCTTTGTGTTATAAAATGTTGAGCTGTTTTTTTTTTTAACCTGTTGAGTATTTTCCAAACTATTTACTAAACACTTACATAATTATTTCTTATAATGATTTAATGTTTGATAAACTTTAATATTGTTTTCATACATTTATTGTACACGTTTTGACATTGTTTATAAACTTTCTCTTTGTTCAATATTCTTTCTTAATAAATGTTTCTGTTCTGTTAGCTGTTTTATTGTTTTGTAAACATGTAAATGTATCGTGTATGCTATTTACATGAGAAACTGGTCCTTTTAAGTGACAAATGCAGTTATGCAATAAAAGAAAAGACATTACATAGAGAGGTTTTGTTTACAGGATTGATCATCCAATCAAAGTTATTGAAATATGTCCACTATTTCAGTATTACTATCAAACAAGTTTTTTTTTTTTTTTTTTTTACTACCATATATGTTGGTTTTTATTTGACTAACAATGTTTTTGATTTTAGTACCAAGTATGTTTTTGATTCTGCTTGCAAATATCTTAATGTTGGTCGAATGCAACTAATTTGACCCTTTGTTTTACAGATGTTACTCTCTAATGTTATTTAATAGTTTCTTTGTTGTTTGTGCTGTTTCATTATTGGTGTGACAACTGTGACAAGCCACACATATAAAAATCTACTTTCATATTATGTGACTATTTCGAGATGGCTAAATACATAGTTGTTTGTAATTTTTTACATGATTATTTATTTGTTTTTTTTTTATTCATTATTTGTAGTAATTTATCATATGCTCATGTTAACTATTAGCTTTCCACATTTTTTTTAAATGTTTAAAAAAATAATATTGTCATCATCATCATCATCATCATCATCACAGGCATTCACGTCTCTGCACATCTCAGTTCTTGGTGTTCTCAACCACTTGTGATGATGATATTCCTCCATGCCATCATCTCAGGTCATCAGGCATCATTTTCCTTGGTCAGCCCCTGCCTTTTCTACCGCTGATCTTTCTAGGCATCACAGTGTCCTCCGTCTCTCTTCACATTACATGACCAAAGATTAGTGTTTGTCTCTTTGTTATAAGTGCATACAGTTTTCTGCTTTCATTAGCCTCTTCCAGGCATTGATGTAAAATGTTACTTGGTAAATTATCAGATGAATGTGCTCATCAGGTGATTCAGTCTGAAGATTGGTAGGCAGTGTCCGAGCATTTCGCTCCTCCTTGGGAGGTTTGTGACCTGCTCATGAACATATTCTTCAGAAGATAATGTGGTGGTTTTCTCTTATCTTCCACATTCATATGAAAGGTTTCTGACCTCTGCCTTTTATAGCAGTATCCCGCAGGAAAGAGATTACCTTTTTCCGTTCAGTTGTATCGATGTCCACATTTCCCTGGACTGCATGTGTCACATTCTTGTCTGTTGCCAGTCAGCTACCACTTGGATGTACAGCTGAGCAGCTACCACTAGAATATATGGCTGGGGCCCTTCTTCAAGCTGAGCCCATGATGGTATTTCGTATACTCTCCTTCCTCCACATCATTTGGAAACTCATTTTTCAATTTCCAACCCTTTTCACTGGACCATGTTCATGCCTTTCCTTCTCATGCATGCCTTAATGCAGTTACTTTTGTGTCATTTCTATTTGTTGTGTTGTTGTAGTTTGTGTTTTATTGTTGTTTGCTGACAAATAGTCTGTCCCTGTAACATCTTCTATTTTCTGTAATTGTAATTGTGTAAAGTTGGTCTACACTTCATGTTTATTAACTGTTTACATCTCCACAAATGTAAACTGCAGTTAAACCTATTTCGTTTATACTGCAGTTAAACCGATTTCATTTTTACCGCAGTCAAACCTATGCCGTTTATACTGCAGTTAAACCTATGTCATTTATACAGATACTCTTCAATACTTTAATAGACTATATTAATCTTAAATTTAGAAAACTATATGCTCCTACTTTTCTCAAATTTAGTAGACCATATGTTCCTACTCTTCTAAACTTTAGAAGACCATATGTTCTAACTCTTCTAAAATTTAGAAGACCATATGTTTCTACTCTTCTAAAATTTAGAAGATGATATGTACCTAGTATTCTAAAATTTAGTAGACCATATGTCCCAACTATTCTAAAATTTAGAAGATGATATGTACTTAGTATTTTAAAATTTAGTAGACTATATGCTCCTACTGTTCTTAAATTTAGAAGATCATATGTTCATACTTTTCTAAAATTTAGAGGACCATATGCCCGTACTCTTCTAAAGTTTAGAAGACCATTATGTTCCTACTATTCTACAACTTAGAAGACCATATGCTCCCACTCTTCTAACATTTAGAAGACCATATACTCCTACTGTTCTTAAATTTAGAAAACCATATGCAACTACTATTATATAATGTTAGAATGCAGCATGCTACCTTTATGTTCTAAGACCTTTTATATCCTTAAATATTTAATTATCAATGTGTTTCGTATGTGTCCTTTATTTTAGTAAAGGTTAAATAATAATATTTTGTATATAAATATGTCCTTCATATTTAACCATTTCAGGTGTTAAATTGTTAGCTATGTTTTTTTTAAAAACCATATCAAGTGGTAAATTGTTAAATATATTCTTCACATTTAACCATGTCAAGTGGTAAATTGTTAAATATGTTCTTCACATTTAACCATATCAAGTAGTAAATTGTTAAATATGTTCTTCATGCTTAACCGTGTCAAGTGGTAAAATGGTAAATATGTTCTTAATATTTCAGCATTGAAATATTCAGTTGTCACCTGTATGTACTTTCTTAAACATTTCAAGTAGTAACAATTCAGATATATATGCCATTTTAAGTAGTAACAATTCAGATATATGTGCCATTTCAAGTAGTAACAATTCAGACATATGTGCCATTTCAGTTAGTGACAATTCAGATATATGTCCCATTTCAATTAGTAACAGTTAAGATATATGTCCCATTTCAATTAGTAACAATTCAGAGATATGTCCCAATTCAATTAGTAACAATTCAGAAATATGTCCCAATTCAATTAGTAACAATTCAGAAATATGTCCCATTTCAATTAGTAACAATTCAGATGTGTGTGTGTGACATTTTAAAATATTAAACACCAACATATTTCAGTTAGTATGAAAATTATTTTCACTCAAGAAGAAAATTCCAGACTTTTGAACTTAAATGTTACTCCCCAAAAATTCTTAAAATATCATGAATCAAGAGGAAGAAAAAACTACTTTTATTTGATATAATGTGAACATAGAAGAAAACTAGATCATAATGGCAAAGTGAAGTGTTTAGGACATGTGAAATTAGAGAATTGGTTTAGAAAGAGCAGTAATGGAAGAAGTAGCAGGAATTGACCAACACAACAAAGGATACAGGACTTTAAAGAATCCGGGGCATGAAAATGTATGCGGCAGATAAACTAGTGAAGGACTGAGACAATTTCTGCCAGGTTGCATTGGGAGTGACGTTCTCCAAGCCACATGTCACGCAATGATAATAACTGGATTGATTGACAGTTGGTTTTATGACATCTTTGTAGATTAAAGCGAAAACAGATTAATATGAGAATAACGAAGACACAAACAATAGATTGTATGATTTATTGCCTGGCATATTTTGTTGCATCTCGTCAGGTACATACTGCAGAAATCACACAATATAAGCTGAAGTAATTGGATAAATCTTTCTAGCTGAAATATATAGCAAACATATTCACTCGGTAGTTTTAGAATTTGAGATTAATATTTAATTGGAGGAATTATTTGGTATGCAAGTATTGGTTTTACTGTGTAACTGATATTTATAACAATATTGTCAACTGGAATACTATACAGTATTCAACATTTACAGACAATTCAACATTTATCAACAATGATTATTGATGGTTTCTTCCCAGCAATAAGCATATGTGTACATAGTTGTCACATTTTCAATTGTCACCTTGCCTAGTTACGTTAGTTTAGTAGTCCTCCGTCACAATCTTTACACTCCGTTCCTCTGTGTGTCTTATCTCATTATCATTCACTAGTTTATATACTCTTTCTCTCTCCTCTCAAAGACACACACACTCATGTATTTCATATCTTTTTCTGTGTTTTCTGTTTTTATCTCTTTTCTTTCTTCCACTCTAATTTCTTCTCTCTCTCTCTTTCTCTCTCTCTCTCTCTCTCTCTCTCTCTCTCTCTCTCTCTCTCTCTCTCTCTCTCTCTCTCTCTCTCTCTCTCTCTCTCTCTCTCTCTCTCTCTCTCTCTCTCTCTCTCACTCAGTCTTTTCTGTCTTGATCTCTTTTCTTTCTTCCACTCTATATTTCTTCTTTTTTTTCTCTCTTCCGTCTTTCTTTCTCTCACTTCAGTCCACATGTTTGTCTTGTCTGTTTATTATCTTCCGGTAATTCTTCCTAACATATCCAGTTCTTATGTTTTTGCGCCATGTACAGTAAGAGCCACTTTTGGAGAATCTTTGATGTTAAAATTGGTTTTTCTTTGCACCATCTTTAGGTTCCTTACGGAGCATCAGAAGTTGAAGACACAATTGTGCAGGTCCTGCCTCCAGAGCAGACATTCAGGATTCTCACACCCATTATACAGACCATGGAGTACCACATGGCATGTGGGGCAATCCAGATGATGACAAAGGTGGGATTTCTGCAAACATTAAAAAATTTTCCATTGTCCTTCACATTGAATAGACCTTTGTGTGAAATAGCTGTACAGATTTTTTCATTGACCTTGACATTTAACAGACCTTGACAGTAGATTTGTATGAAATGGCAGTACAGATTTTTCTGTTGACCTCTGTGTGGAATACATCTTAACATTCATTGTCATCCAGTACTGTCTACACAGTGGAGGCTGGCAGTAACAGATCTCCAATTTCTGTCCCGAGCCTTTGTTGTACATTCTCCTAGGCAGTATTATGACCTTATCTTGATGTTGTCTGTCCATTTATACCTTTGATTCCCACAAACTCTTTTGCCCACAACATTTTACCTTTCAACAAACCTTGAAAGCAAATGTGTTTGAAATAGCAATACAGTTTTCCATTGGCCTTCACATTGAACCAGATCTTGACAGTAAATATGTTTGAAATGGCATGATACATTTTTCCACGGACCTTGACATTGAATGGAGTTAACATGACAGTAAAGTTCTGCTAATATTTTCATCAGCTGCACACAGAATAAACCATACAAATCAAGCAGCTTATAAACAATTTATGCTTATAAATACTGCACTATGGACATTTCCTTGCCAAATTCTGTCTTGGACAGTGGAACTTGCCACTAAAATACTGCTGCTTCAGAATTGTGTTATCTTCTCATCTCATCTTGTACCTTATGATGTCGAGGTGTGATGATAAATTTTAACATTGGCAGATCCTTTTCTATTTGGGTCAGTCCGATTATGCTTCATTCTTTTTCTTTGAGCAATAGGACAAATCCCCTGCCGGCTTGCTAGGCCATTCGTAGGTTTAGGTCAGGACAATCTGACCAAGTGTTGTCTATTTCTCTCCTCCCCCAAGTGAGCCAGAGCCCTTGACCTTGTCAAAATGGTTTCTGGATCTACACCACAGGGAGGTGGGGTTGGTTTGTATAATCTGCAAGTCATCCGCAGGCTACTAATTTTCCCTTGTCACTCCTCCTAAGAGAGACTAGCTGATCCTAACCTTACCAAATTATGTAAGGGTAAAGTTCAGGGAAACATTTCGTAACTGCATGTCACAGAGTAGTGGGTTTAAGTGATTTCTTCTCACTGTAACGTGAATTTAAAGGGAAATTGAACTGTTTCTTCGTGAAACCTGAACTCCTTCAGTGCAAGGCAGTAGTTATTTCAACACTTTCCAGCTCATTGGTAAAACAATCTTTGCGTCGTAATGGGTTAAACTACTACAACTATGGAAAGTGGTTTCCTAGGATAATGCTAAGAACAGAACAGCATGGATGGACAGAACAGCGAGTGAGACAGCTCCACAAGAAACAAATGCAAACTGTAAATTGATTAGAGATTA
Organism: Cepaea hortensis; assembly: GCA_963921405.1. Taxonomy (NCBI): domain Eukaryota; kingdom Metazoa; phylum Mollusca; class Gastropoda; order Stylommatophora; family Helicidae; genus Cepaea; species Cepaea hortensis. The sequence continues at coordinate 27,694,210 of OY992897.1, forward strand.
TTTTTTTTTTAACGCTCGCTCGCTTTGAACTCAAGCGTAGTCCACACACACTACTTCTGGTAGTGCTGGAATGAATATTGCGTGTGGATTAGCTTTCCCTATTAACAATGTCCCTTGCCATCAGGCGAACCCACTCCAACTTTAGAGGTGTTAGAGATATTAAACCCAGATTTGTTGGGGTGCATTATGACGAGCGACAAACTTAAAAACTGAGTGACAACAAGGAAACTTGAAAAGAGCAAGGAGAAGACAGAGATAAGTACCTAGATGACTTGGTCAAATGCCATAATTGGGAGAAGAACAAAGACCGGTAAAATGCCATAATTGGGAGAACACAAACCGGTCAAGTGCCAGAATTGGGAGAACACAGACTGGTCAAATGCCATAATTGGGAGAAGAACACAGACCGGTCAAATGCCATAATTGGGAGAACACAGACTGGTCAAATGCCAGAATTGGGAGAACACAGACTGGTCAAATGCCAGAATTGGGAGAACACAGACCGGTCAAATGCCAGATTTGGGAGAACACAGACCGGTCATATGCCAGAATTGGGAGAAGAACACATACCTGGCTCGAGACTGGTGATCATGTGAGACAAGTGAACTGTGACCATCGTCGTGTGACCTGCCAGCTAGCGTAGGTCATCATGCATCTGCACAGACATCGAGCCTTGGTTTTTTTGTTTTTTTTTTGTTTTGTTTTTTTCAAATTTGTCAATTTGATTATACCATTACCCCTACCCCATTCAACCTGAGAAGAGAAGCTATATTAGGGTCCAACCCTGGCTCAGATTAATCATCCTCTGACCGAGTCAGCCACAAATAGTGAATTTTCTTGATGATATTCCTCCATTCCACCATCATTTCCCCTCTGTGTCTCAGCCTCTTCTGTCAATGAAGGTCGCAGTATGGCTTTGTAAAATAGTTATCTGGCTTTGCTGTAAGTTCGGGAAGGAAACTGTAGAGGGCAGGTACTGGTCACCCCACTTCATAATTCCATGACATTATGTACAGGAAATCATAAGGACTTGACAGTATATGCTATAAGATTGATTTTACATGTATCTGTGTTTCTTGGCTTCTTGACAGGTTGTTGAAAAGATGCCACAAGAATTATTGGAAATGTCACTACCAAACCTAATACCAGGGTTGTTTAAGGTTGGTATTTTCTAACAGATTTCTGTTTCGTCTCCTTCTTGTTTTGTGCCCTGAAATACTGATGTTGGTGTTGTGTCCATTTATTTCGTAGCTGTGATGTCTGTTCCTTTCGGCCGACGCATCTGACTTTAGCATGGCATTATAAGTATCCCACTCCTCTTGACCCTCCGCTACTGCCTCAGCCAGACAGCAGCCCGTTTCCAGCATGACCCTTCAGAAGAGGATAAGTCAGAGTCTTGGTTAGTTCTGGTTATCATGCCCTGATCCAAGCTGTCAAGCCGTGGGCTGTTACGAACATTTATCATCTTCTGCTTCTTTGTGTGACACATTTGTTTGGTACCTCAAAATCTGTGTCTCCAATTTTGACATTTATTTATGTAAAATTTGCTTCCTATAGACATATTCCTTCCAAAGTAACTGGCTCTATCTACTTGTGAGTAGATTTTCTTGCCTAACAATTTTGCCATGTTAGTGGCCTTATAACCTACTCTTTGCAATTTCTTCTTCTTCTGCTGCTGCTGCGTTCATCCAGAGTTTTTTTCCGGACGTGATTGCGTTGTGCCTGTTTACAGCAGAGCTGCGTTCTTGCGCTGTTAGACCGACACATCCGACTTCTGCGGGCTTTGCAATTTCAAAATGCCCAATTGCCGTGGGATTTTTAATGTGCAAAATTTACACACTGGACCACCTGTTTCTCTCTCTCTCTCCCCCCCCCCCCCCCCCCCATCATAATTGCACCAATGATATCAGTGGGGGGACTTGTGACACCAGTAGTCAAGTCTTGGTAGATTCCCAGACCTCTGCTGGGACTGAACCCAGTATCTTTAAAGCCTGAGGTGGTCACCATAACCCCCCCCCCCCCCCCATGTATCTGCTTTGTTGCATCTTCAGTCCTGTACCAGGTTTCCTGGGGAATGTTGTAATATCTCAAGCAGGTGCTTGTGGGGACTACAAGGACACTGCTGGTGTTGTATTGGAATCATTTATGGGGAAAGTGGTGAAATATGCAGATGGTGTTTCGGTGTGCCTATAGGTTTCCCTATATTTTCTGATGTTTGTCCCCGTGTCTCACTATTTCTGTCTTTCTCGCACTGTTTCTGTTCTCTTCTCACTGTTTATCTCTGCCAGCCACTCTTTATATTTGTCTCTCAATGTTGCTAGTCACTTCTCACTACTTAGCTCTGCCTGACCACCTCTCACAGTTTCTAGCTACTTCTCACTGTTTCTAGCCACTTTTCAGTGTTTCTGCCCACCTCTCACAGTTTCTAGCAACTTCTCACTGTTTTAGCCACCTGTATATCCACTGTGTATCTTTGCCTCTACTGTTTCTGACCACATCTCACTGTTTCCTACTACCTCTCACAGTTTCCTACTACCTCTCACAGTTTCTAGCCACTTCTCTCTGTTTCTAGCCATAACTCACAGTTTCTAGCCACTTCTAAATGTTTCTAGCCACTTCTCACAGTTTATAGCCACATCTCACAGTTTATAGCCACCTCTCACAGTTTTAACCACCTGTCACTGTGTATCTCTGCCTCTACTGCTTCTGACCACCTCTCACAATTTCTTACCACCTCTCACTGTTTCTAGCTACCTCTCACAGATTCTAGCCACTTCTCATTGTTTCTATCAACCTCTCACAGTTTCTAGCCACTCTCACAGCGTCTCACTGTTTGTTTGCTCTCTCTGTTTCTTTCTTTTTCTTTTTCTCTATGCTTCTCTGCCTCTCACTGTGCCTGAGTGCTCACAGTGTTTTTATGCCTGTCTTCCTTTCATTATTTTTCTCTGTTTTCCTCTTATTTCTTTCTACCTCTCACTGTTTATTTCTGTCTTCCACTATTTCTTTCTGCCTCTCACTGTGTCTGTCTGGTTCTCACTGTTTCTCTCTGTCTCTCATTGTTTCTATCTGTCTGCCACTGTTTTTCTCTCTGTCTGCTTCTTTTGTTCTTCTATTTCTTTCTATCTGTAACTGTTTCTCACTGCCTCCCACAGTTTATCTTCTCCAACTGTTTCACTCCACCTCCCACTGTTTCTCATTGCCTCCCAGTTTCTCTCCACCTCTCAGTTTCTCTCCATCTCCCACTGTTTCTCTCAATCTCTTTCTGTTTATCTGTGCCTTTCCATTTCTCTCCACCTCCCAATGTTTCTCACTGTCTCTGTTTCTCTCCATTTCTCTCCATCTCCCAGTTTCTCTCAATCTTTCTGCCTATTTATCTTTGCCTCTCAGTTCCTTTCCACCTCCCACTGTTTCTCTTTGCCTCCCTGTTTCTCTCTGCCACTGTTTCTGTGTTATTTTCACTGTTTTTGTGTTCCATTCACTTTCTGTCACTGTTTCTGTGTTCCTTTCACTGTTTCTGTGTTCCTTTCACTGTTTCTGTGTTCCTTTCACTGTTTCTGTGTTCCTTTCACTGTTTCTGTGCTTCTATTACAATTTCTATACATTTTTCACAATGTCTCTGTTTCTGTCACTGTTTCTGGGTTCCTTTTACTGTTTCCCTGTCTGTCCTCTCATCCATGCCTGCAGCACAGATTACATTTATGTGGCAGTAAAGCAGCATAACTCACAACTTCACTTCATGTTGCCTTCCCCAGAACTTTGAACACAAGGAGTCTCCCGTTCGGAAAGCCAGCTGCTTCTGTCTCGTGGCAATCTACCTGAGAGTAGAGGAGGCAATGAAACCCTACATGGAGACACTCAACAGCCATAGGGTGAGTCTAGTGTTGCTTGTGCCCATGTTGCCTTTTGTCTGCATTTTTGTTTCCTCATGATTTTGTTGTCTAATAGATTATTGATATATCTTGGTTGGGCTGTTTCTTTTAGTCACTAATGGGAAAGAAAGAAAATTTGTAAATATAAAGAGGACAGCCGCTTTGGCAAAAGAGTTACAAACGCAATTCACAATCCCACATGCTGCGTTCTAGCACAGCTGTGGGCAATGTGGAAGCAGACCGCCTTGTTCTACTTTTCATACAAGTGGTTTGGGAGACGATTGTTCAGAAAGCAATGGTAAACTACTGAGCATAAACTTGCTAAGAGATCACAAGCGCCCAAGAAATTCTGGGGTTGACTGTGATGTAGTGTAAGGGATATGCACTGATAAATGAGCCTTCTTAAACCTTGCCTTCTTAACAGACGATAGTTTGTAAAATGAAGATATACTTCTCCATAACACAAGCCTGGGCTGAATTTAGAGACCATGTGTTGCCCATGATCCCTCTTTCGGCCTGTCTAGTTTACTCCAGAGGAAAGGTAACACCCCTACATCTGGAACAAGACAAGCTGCAGAAGCTGTCGGATCAGCAAAGCAGTACTCTGACTGTCTGCCTGTTGCAGCTTCCATCCTAGACCAGTTGCCGACCAAGGCTTAGGGCCTTGTCTGCCCTGCCATGACATTTAGTCTTTACATTGCATTTTCTCGCACCAGGGTAAGGCTTGTACCCTCCCAATTGCACTCCTCCGCCCGAAGCCATTGGTACAATGTGGGATGTTGTTTTTGGTGAGTGCCGCCCAACATTTGGCTCTAAAAGAAAGCAGGTAGTACTGTCTACTGTCATATGGTAGCTCAGTCATATCTGACTAAGACCTGACAAACTCGCTGATAAATAGGATATTTAAATTATAAATATTGAGCACAACCCACTACTGGCAACGCTGATCGTATTCTGGTATGAACCTAAGGCCTATCCACGTTAATATGGAAACACTATACTCAAGTTTCGCCCTCGTTTGAGCTCGTCAATAGTGCATATCCCTGACCGGATCCGGAAACAAGATCGGGCAAGATTGCCCAATCGCCGCGACTGACGTTTGTCAATCGATGTGGACCCGAGCATAGCCTACGATGGGTGACGTTGTAATATTCTGTTATGATAATTTGGCTGTGTGTCCAACGTGTGCCACGTGGTTACACACCCACTTCACACGCCAGTGATCCGGGGCTTGTTTCCGGATCCGTTCAGGGATATGCACTACTGACGAGCTCAAACGAGGGCGAAACTCGAGTATAGTGTTTCCATATTAACGTGGATAGGCCTTAGGTTCATACCAGAATACGATCAGCGTTGCCAGTAGTGGGTTGTGCTCAATATTTAAAATTCAAATCCCGAAATAACCAAATTAATCTATTTAAATTATGTTAGATTATGAGTGTTTATGTTAGATTATAGAAGGAATGAGTCGGAAGGAATTAGGCAAAAAGATGGATGTTGTGGTTGTGACAACAAAATTGCATGTCCTTTGTTGGATCTTGAAGCACATCCAGCCCCTGTTGGCTGTCTGTGATTTACCATGTTACATTCAGAAGTTTGCTGTTGCTTTCTGAACAAGAAGTCGACTTAAAGCCCAGTTGACAGGCATGTGGGACAGCAACATTCACTGCCATCAGAAGTGATAATGCATTAAACCTCTAGAAAGTGAATAAGTGGGCCTCGGCTTGAAACTTAGGAAGACAGAAGTCACAGTAATATCACTGAAACAGATTGTAGCTAAATGCACAATTAAATTAAGTTTTGTTAATTTGGGGCAAGCATCAGGTGTATCACAGAGATTCAGAACAGAATGGGACACACAAAAACTGCACTTAATAAAAGAAGATCTTATGCAATATAGCCCTGTGATTGAAGGTTAGAAAAAGAATTATATTTTGTTGCATAGAACCAATGTTTTAACATACAGCAATTAGTAAACACACATAGTTAACATCAGTAACATCATCATCATCATGTGCCATGTGGATAAGCGTGGACGGTCATGTTTCACCATCTTACACGATCACCAGAGTTGTAGATCAGCTGTGTGTTACATACACAGTAAACAGACAATTAATATAAGTAACAAGCACAGTTAGAAAACACACACACTTAATATACATAAGCAACATATACAATTAGTAATCCAGCAAAAACATCCCCTTGAGGCCTCGCAAATGTGATTTTGCAGAAGAGTGCTTAAAATTCCTTGCCCAGCCAGAAAGAGTAATCTAACTGTCTTGATAGAGGCTAAGTTACAAAGACAATTTATCATAAACATCAGAATTGACTGTTATGAAACAAGAAGCCATATCAGGAGAACAAATAGAACATATTGTGACAACTGGAAAGATTTGTGGAAATAGGGAAAGACGAAGATAGTGAGAGATGATTCTGGACAGCTTTGGGTCTTGGCATGGAAAGATGTCATGGTATGAATTGATACTGGAAATGGCAAGATATGAAGACGCATGATCACCTACACCAGCCGGCAAGGCACTTTATTATGATGATTATAGAATAAATGTATATTTTTGCTTTATAGACAAAGCAGTTAATACCTAATTTAGACGATATTAAAGGAATCACCATTGCGGGATGTAACATCAGTAACATTAGATATGTGGATGATGTGTTGTTTGTCCATCAAGAATGATGATGACCATTCATTTCATCCAGTGGGGTTGAAGGTGTGGAGCCGTGGGTTCTAAGATGGCTGATAAGGCCTATTTTGGCTCGAAATGTTCTTTGACAATGTGGGCAAAGAATGCTTGACGTCTCTGGAGGAGGATTTCCTGCAGTGGTTTTTCTGTCCTGCCTTTTCTTCACAACTCTTGCAGTCCTGGTTGCCTCACATATGACTGCACCCTTGCGTAATGATGCACACCACGAATTTCGGTCTCTGGCTGCAGCCTCCCAGGTGTCATGATGAATTCCAAAAGCATTCAGTGAAATTTTCAGAGTGTCTTTAAAACGTTTCCTCTGGCCACCTTGGGAGCGTTTACCACAACGCAGTTCGCTGTAGAAAATTCGTTTAGGGAGCCTGTGATCTGGCATGCGGGTCAAGTGACCAGCCCAGCGAATCTGATTCTTCATCAGTAGAGTGTGGATACTGGGCATGGATGCTCTTTCTAGGACTTCAGTGTCTGGAATCTTGTCTTGCCATTTAATCTTCAGTAGCTTCCTTAGGCAGACTGTGTGGAAGTGGTTTAATTTCCTAGCGTGTCGCTGATAAACAGTCCAGGTTTCACAAGCATATAGCAGTGTGGATAATACAACTGCTTTGTAGACTTTTAGCTTTGTTTGCAGGCTTATTCCAGTTCTGTCCCATACATTCTTGTACAGTCTGCCAAAGGCTGCACTGGCCTTGGAGATTCTTGCATTCACTTCGTCATCGATTGTGGCAGCTTGTGACACAGTGCTGCCAAGATAGGTGAATTTGTCCACAACACTTAGTCTATGATCATTCACTTTGATATTCGGCACAGTGTGATTATTCCCTGGAGCTGGCTGGTACATAACTACAGTTTTCTCCAAGTTGATATTGAGCCCAAAGTTGGCACAGGCATGTGAGAAAGCTGAAACATTATGTTGCATGTCCGCCTCTGAGTTGGCGTATAGAGCGCAATCATCAGCAAACAGGAGCTCTCTGACGGTGCCGCTGTCAATTTTGGTTTTAGCTTTCAGCTTTGGCTTTTTAGCTTTATGTGGATGATACAGTATTGATTGCAGACAGTGAGCAGGATCTGCAACATTTAGTAGATGCATCAAAACCGTAAACTGATTAGAGAAATTAGACATAGACAGTCACAATTATTTGGACACGTTATAAGAAGTAATACATTGGAAAACTTGGTAACAACTAGCACGATTGAGGGGAAAAGAACAAGGGGAAGGCAGAGAAGTAAATACCTGGATGGCAGGGCTGAGACAAGAACACAGAGCTGATCCACGACTCTGGTGATCATGTGAGATACCGAAACATGACCACCCATGCTTATTGGCATGGCACATGATGATGATGATATAACAACCTGGATGGCTTCTTCTTTTCTTCTCTTCCTCCATATACCTGGGGGGGGGGGGGGGGGGGGTAAAGATTTTTTTATTTGATTTGCTCATTTCCAATGTGCTTTGTCTTCGTGCTAATCATCTTGTGCTTGTCTTGGTGGCTTTCTGATTGGTCCTTGCTCTCAATATATATTCCGTATACGACCCTAGATCTTACCCATGTGAGTTGAACTCATGCAAAATGATGAAAAAGTCTTGATGTTCGATTTTATCAAATGTCACGGAGTCTTCGTGGCGAAGTGGTCAAGCCGTTTAACTCGGGCTCCGAAGGTTGTGGGTTCGATTCTGGGTCACGTCCTTCGGTTCACGAGTTAAATTTTTCGGAGAGTCCCGTGGGTCGTCGCTAGAGCTACGGAGTTTGCACTTTGTGCAATGCTTTCCGTGCTGCGGAAAGAGACCGAGCCATATGGGATAAAACCCGGTGCAATGAAGTCGACTCTGTCGACTTTAAGTGCTTTGTAAGTTGGTCTTAATTTCTCTCAGGGTGTTCTTGATACCTTAACTCCATCTTTTACGTCTTCTTTGCTCAGTATCCATTATATTTCTTCAATGTACCGGATGGTACCAGGGCATTCTTGTGAGATGGCCACACCATGTAATCGGTTGTTCTTTAACGAACTGCATGACTGGTTTCAGACCTAGTCTTCTTCTAATTTCCTCATTCCTAATTATATCTCTCCCAGTTATTCCCGCACTATGGCATCTTGTCTCTGTTGTTGTGATTGTGCAATCGTTAGTTCACATGGCATAATCCAGACAAGAGCACACCTAATCTAAGAGTCATATAAATGTTGGATGAGCTTTGACTACCCAAGCTTGTTGGTATGGCACATGCTGATGATAATAAACTATTCAAATACATTTGATAAAATCGAACATCAAGACTTTTTTAACATTTTGCATGAGTTCAACTCACATGGGTAAGATCTAGGGTCATATACGGAATATATATTGAGTGCAAGGACCAATCAGAAAGCCACCAACAGCAGCACAAGACGATTACCATTTTATGAACAGACCAGAACAAATCATTATTCTATGTCTCAAAACAGGATACAATCGATTATGCAACCACACGTTTATAAAATTTAAGATGTGAACATCGGCCATGTGTATCTCTGCCTCTCACTGTTTCTTTCAACATTCATTTGACAATGTTTTTTCCTATGTGAATGTATTATGCATTATTGATGAACGAAAGATGAGTGATTGGAAGGGCTGAATGTAAGATGGGCCTGTGTGCCCAATATGTTACCCTTTGAAAATAAAGTCTGTTCGTTCGTTTGTTCTCACATGTTACATGGCTCCGCAGACATCAGATTACATAACTGAGAATGCCCAAATACGACATATCTAGTCAAGCTTTCTGGCCTTTGAAATAAAAAATACACTCAATCACTCACTCACTCTCTCATTCAAACACACAGAAGCAGGTGGAAGAAGGGAGAGAAGGAAGATTGTAAAATTGCAATAATCTTTAGAATAGCGAAGAGTTGTTAAAATGTACCTTTGTTTTTCTCTTCCTCAGATGAAATTATTGAATCTGTACATTAAGAAACGCAAGCAGGAGGATAGCAAGTAATGGTGGCTGGGAGATTGGTAGAAGGGAGATTGGAAGATAGAGATTGGTAGCTGGGAGATAGGAGATTTTAGATTTTATCAGCTCATTAACTGCTGTTTTACCAGTAGTGTGTGATTGGGTCACGTTCTGGTCTTTGATTGCGTGAGGTTCTGCTGTATGATTGGGTGGTGTTTTGGTGTGTGATTGAGTGACATTCAGCTGTCGTTGAATATGTTTTGATGCATTGTTTCCTAATGTTCAAGTGTACAGTTGGGCAGCTTCAAGTTTCCAGTTTGGCTGTGGTATTGATTGTTTCATCTGGTCAGCTCATCCACGGAATTTGTGGTCGGGCAGCTTCAGGTTTCTGCAAGATGAACACAGCTAGGTATGTTGGGCTACTGTGGCAAAGAGAGAAAACCCCAGAAACAATGTACATACTTTACAACAAACTCAAACCCGGTTAACGGAAATAGCAATAATCATCATCATCACCATCTTCCACTTTTACCGTCAAGTGTCGTTAGTTAGTTAGTCTTAGTTAGTCTTTCCTCTTGAGCCTAAGGCGGCGCATAGAGCAGAAGTCATGGCTCTCCATGTCTGTCGGTTCGCTGCTACCTGTTGTAGATCCTGGATGTTCACTTGGCCGTTGAATGAGCCTTCTCTGATGATGGTTCTACACAGAGTCTCTCTTGATTTTCCCCGATTTCTTTTCCCTGTTGGTGACCATAAGAGGGCTTGGTTGGGGAGTCTTGTCTTGTCCATTCTGAGTACATGGCCGATGTAATTCCAATGGCGTTTTCTTATAAAATTGGATACAATATCTTGCTTAGTCTCTGGTCTTATTTGCGTATTGGTTCTGAAATCTGTCCAGTGTCGTGGGGAGGAATAATTGGCACTCCAGCATCCAATAGGTGGCACTGGATAGTGTCATTCCATGTGTGATTGTACATTGTCTTTGATGTTGTCAATCCATTTCCATCTAGGGTATCCTCTTGCTCTCGTAGCAGATCTACTTTGATGTAGCGCCATTGCTGGTAGTTGATGGTGTTGCATTCTAACGAGATGGCCATACCATTTGATCTTCTGTAATAGCAATAATAATACTAAATTAATTTAAAGTTAAAATGTGAAAATAAGCTCAACCACAACACTAAGATTGAAACATTGTATTTGTTTTGTTGTGATTAAACTTATATTTACATTTTTATTTTACGTTAATGTAGTGTTATTATTATTTCCCCCATTGTGATTTCTGTTAACCGAGTTTGAGTACATTGTCAGGTATATACATTGTATTTGTTTCTTCTTTCTCACAACAGCCACACAGACCTCATTGTTTTCATCTCATATTGTCATACACCTGCTGCAGTCGTTATTTTTCTTAACACTTCTAGTTGGTCATTGACAGAATTACTGTTGTAATCTGAACAAATTTGTCAGCTCGGTGTCGGGATCTATCAATGTAGGATCAGAATCAGTGAGGACTGTGTGGCTGCTGAAAATATCTGCACAGATTCTGCATCTAGCTTAAAAATCTGTATTCTGTCTAAGAATAAAATCTGTACATACTCAGAGATTGGATCTGCACGGTGACTCCACAACCAGAATCTGCACATACTAAGAACAAGTTTTGCGCAGATTATGTCAGAGATAGGATCTGCACAGACTATATTTATACTATGATCTCTACATACTACAGTCTATGATAGGATCTGCACATACTACATCTATGATAGGATTTGCACAGACTAGAACAATGCTAGGATCTGCACAATGTCTGAGATCAGATCTGTACATACAACATGTATTCTAGGAGCAGCAGAGGCAGTGTCTACAAAGACCAGATCTATGCTAGAATCTGCACAGGCAGTGTCTATGCTATTAACTGCACTATTAATTTCCAGCATAAGATGTGCACAGACAACATCTATAATAGGGTTTGCACAGACAATATCTAAGACAGAATCTACACAGACAATATCTAAGACAGCATCTACAGACAATATCTAAGACAGAATCTACACAGACAATATCTAAGACAGAATCTACACAGACAATATCTAAGACAGAATCTACACAGACAATATCTAAGACAGCATCTACAGACAATATCTAAGACAGAATCTACACAGACAATATCTAAGACTGCATCTACACAAAAAATATCTAAGACAGCATCTAAACAGACAATATCTAAGACAGCATCTTTACAGACAATATCTAAGACAGCACATGTACAGACAATATCCAAGACATCATCTACACAGACAATATCTAAGACAGCATCTGTACAGACAATATAAAAGACAGCATGTGCACATACTCTGTCAAAATGCATTAGTTTGTAACTACATACATTGAGATTCCCGAGTCATTGAATGTAGCTTGTTCACCCCATGACAAATCTATATTGTAATATCTGTCCTAATGTACGAACGAAAAAAAAACTCTATTAAGAGTTTTCATTATAGTACAACTATTATTTTATCATAAGAAGCCTAACACGTCTTCATTTCAGTCACTCCTCTATTTCTATGCTTATTGATGTTGTACTTTGAGCATTTATTTTTAATTCTTTGATCCGCCATTTCATGTCCAGTTTTTCAATTCCCAGACTAGTGTGATGTTTTTGAACATGTCACTGTACTATGCATCTAGCTCTATGACTGCCCGTAAACATATTTGTTAGAAATGAATGTGTTGGTTTCCCCTTGTCTTCCACATTTACATCAGAGATACCTGCTATAAATATTGTTTTTTGTGTAGCTTTACTAATTTTGTATTTGCAAGGCTCAGTGAAGCAGGTCTTACTGTCTTTGTATTGCCCAAACAAAAAAGAATACCCTGCAGTCTGTGTATTGTCCACAAAAAGAAGGGATATCTTATAGTCTATGTATTTTCTAAAAAGAATATCTGGCAGCCTTTGTATGGTCCCAAAAAAGAGAGTATCTTATAGTCTATGTATGGTCCCAAAAAAGAGAGTATCTTATAGTCTATGAGTTTTGTGCTTGGTAATGTCCATGGGTACTGGGTGCTGGCTACAGTCCGTGGGGGATTGGTACTGTCTCTTTGCTGGCTAGTGGAGACTTGGCTTCAGCCATGATGACCAGTGGTTTGTTGCTTCAGTCATGGTGACCAGTGATTTGCTCAGTGCCATTTTCTTTATTTTCTAGATAACAAGTTAATGTGTGTCCAATTTCTGCCAGATATATCTGAGGAAACCTTACTATGTTTATCATTAACTGTGTGACAATGTTCTCTTCAGCAAATGGATTATATATATTAGTGGTTGGTATAGATTTTGGTTTAATTGACCCATTCTATATCGAACAAAATCACCAAATGGTCAGTTCTTCCCTATGTGTAGAAAATGCTTTAATTTTTCTGAACTCTTTCTATATAAAGCACATTATAACCACAGTTAAAAACACCTATGCATAACTTTCAAAGAGGATAATTACACAGAAGAAGTTAACTGCTTGAATCGCCAGATTTTTTAGTATGGTCTGACCAAACGTAAAAAGTACAAGAACACATTAAGCTTTGACCAAGATTCATGACAAAGAGTTGATTACACTTCATGAGTTGAGAATGAAAGAGTTAATTAAATGTTTAGTATTGAAAAGCACACTGATGGTTAGATGCTCATCTTTGCGATTAATTACCTCCCTCATTGCGCTTTATTTAAATGTTGCATACTCATCACTCACTTGTAGAAATCTAATAATTTAAAGTGTTTGTATCAGTTAACTGCCTAGAATTATTGTAGAATTTGTTTATGGTTAAACTCATTCTTAATAATATGTTGTATCTAGATGTATGCCCATATGTGCCTTGAAACAGTGAGGCAGATTTTTATTTTGTGGAACATGCAGTAGCAGCTGACAACCTGGCAAGTTGGAAATGGCGGATTTTATGTGTACAAGCTCTTTAATTTTGTGGGTGAAAATAGTGTGTCATTTTCTTATGCAGCCATCTGTGAAGAGCTGTAGTTCAATGAAAACAAGAAGTTATTACAATAATAACAACGGCTTTCAGTAATGTAAAAATGAAATAAACATTGCGTGCAGACAATGCGATGGATATGAAGTTGCCGAATTTGTATGTCATACATTTATTAATAGAACATTAACTGATAACCATTTAGTAAATTGCAATATTTGTACACTTGTAAACTATGATATGAAACTACATACTTAAGATTTTTGCTCTGCTGTAAATAGTGCATCAATTGTTCATTGCTGTCCATAGTTTCATTGCCGTGTGAAAGAGAAAGGGAGAATGTGTGAAGTTGTTTACTGTTGTCCAGTCGGTGATTGACCATTGGTCATTTTCCCGCTGGTCTCATTTGCATTTACTTATTGGTCACCAAAGAATATAAATATGCAGATTGTGTTTGAATATATTCTCTTGAGCCGTGACATTTTAAGTCCACATTTGTTTCAGCATAGGCAGTGTCCGATATTGAGAAATTAATATAACTTTAGGCATTCTTGCAAAGCTGATAAAATAGAAGCCTTTATGAAAATGGAGTAAGTGTTAAAAATCTCTCAGATATTGCGAATCGCAAAGAGTAGGCCATGTTGCTGATGCTGTGGCAAACTTTTAGGTAGAAATTTTACATAATATTGTAGCGTGTGTGTGTATTCTGGTAAATGAACATAAGGGCCCTCCTAAGCACTACTGAGTTTGTGCCCTGAACTGAGATTCCCAAAGCTACACTATTATATACATTTTCATCCTGTAGTGCACATATTTTTTGGTTCAACATATAAGTATACATTATATATTGCAATAAAATTTTCATTAAGTCGTAACTATAATGCTAGTCTCACAAAGTTAGAACACTCTCGAGCCTAGTCGAAGCATTTCTGATGTCTTTATACAGCCCGGGTCTTCTGTTATTTCTCAGTTTTGTTTCACCTCACCAATCAAATCTTCCAAATTCATTCCTGACTCTACGAGTAATGTCCACATATGTACAGAGTACAATACCAGTAATGTCCACATATGCACAGTGTACCAAGTGTGACTAAAAGTAATGTCCCCTTTCATTCAGTGAACACAGTTTGGCTCTACAAGTAATGTCCACTTAAGTTTGGTGTAGGAAGTACAAGCCTACAACGTATAGTGGTGGATTTCTGTTGCTGCTCACCTGGATGACAATCTAGTTTGTGTGCTTGTATTTTCTGCATAAAAATAAACTTTCCTGTGAGTAGATATACTTTAAGGAGTGGCTGGAATACCAGCCTCTACTTTGGGAGACCAGAGTTCAAATCCTCGGTATAGTGTGGATTTTTTCTGTCGGAGGTAAAAAGAAAACCCTAAACTACACAGTTCGCTGCGACTGCCCTAGCCAGGCAGCCTTAATTTCTCAGTCAGTAAACAGTTTGTTCAATGAGAGAGTTTTTGTGTATATATTTTGTCTACATGTTTTAGTGTCTGTGGCTTAGGGATATTGATTGCAGTGTTACAATGCTGACGTCACAAACTCAAAGCCAGCTGTAGGCGTTTTGGCAGCAGATCACTTTGCATGGAGTTATCTGCCCTTCAAGCAATGACAAGTTACTGAACATAAAGTTGCCTAGACAATCACAAACAGGCAACAAATGCTGGGGTTGAATATGATGTCCTGTAAAGAACATGTGACTAGCTGTAATGTTTGATTAGATTGTTTTTGTTTGAAAATAATTTCTGACAGATTGTGTTTGGGTGAGCATTGTTTTCGTTAAATGTGAGAGAAGAGGTACATATATTTTTGTCTGCACATTATTTGTATTAGATTTTGTTTGTGGAAGTAAGCTTTGGATGATGATGTTTTTGGAAGGTGTTCCTTTAAGCAAATAAAAACTTTGGTGAATATGAGAGTTTGTGTGCATATGTTTTATCTACAGTTTTGTGTGCAGGACATTGCTTCTGAGACAGTTTGTCCCTTGGTAGTAGAGTGCTGTGTGTATTAAAGACTCTTTGTCACTTAGTGGTCAAGTGTCAGTGTCTCAATAACAGTTTGTCTCTTGGTGGTAGAATACACATCTACTGCTTTGAAGTCCAGTATTCAGTTGCCCATTGCCTGTGGTTGAACACACCAAAATGGTGTATTTGCATTTGTGCCAAAGTATCCAAATAAGAATGTTACATGTTTCTACACGGAATGGTAGATTAGGGAAGAATGTCAGAAAGAAAAATGTGTCAGTGTTTGTGTGTGTTTGCTGTGTACAAATATTCTTCGAAAGAGCTGGTTTCATTTTGAGCGTGTTCTTGCTGTCACTTTCCCAAGGTTACTGGATCATCTGGTATGAACATTCTAGTGCCATTCCCACTGTAGTCTGTCCAGGAACCCATAGAGTGTGGCATGTTGGATGGGATGTAGTGGATTTGTCTGTAGTAGAGTGTAAGGCACTTTGTGAGAAAGTAGGTGGTGTTTCATATGTGTAAGAGCAATGTCTGCTCACACCATACAATGCTGCTTTGTACTTTGTGTGTATTGATGTCAAATTGAGAACAAGACTTCAGTTACATTTATGCTGCAGTCTATGAGAGGAAACATGATTTCATGACTAGTGTGTTTTCTCTCTCATACTGTGCCTGCCTACACCTGAAGCCCCTGATGTGACCTGGCTCCAAAAATTAAAGACTGGGTATATATATATATATATTATACATAATTGCCAGATGTTGTTTTCCGTTGGGTGGTAGGGTAGAAGTGGAGCACCAAATAATTGCAGTCTCTGCTGACATGCATTCTGTATGATTCAAGGTGTTGTTTTGTGCAAGGAATGTTTGTATCCATTATCCATGTGACAGGCTGTATGTTTGTATCCATTATCCATGTGACAGGCTGTCATGAAATAGTCAGGAAAATCCATTGTATGTGATCTTGAGACCAGCAAATAAAACCCATCCAATACTTGATGACTTTCAGTGTAATTCTTCACTTTATTGTGGCAGTTAATCTTCAGAAAATTTCACTTTATTGGACCTTGAGAAAATAGCTCATTCAAAAATACAACCACTACTTGGCAATTTTTTTTAAAATTCAATTTCTCCTTTGTTCCTGTTTTGAGGAGGGGGATGAGTGTCACAACCTATTTATGCGCCTTTTATAAGGGTCAGTGTGGCTGACTTCAGCATACATTTGTGTCTGGATGACTTCCACTAGACAGATTCCATTCCTAATTTGAGGATGGGGGTGAGTGTCACCACGTATTTATGCACCTTTCTAACTCTAGGTTCAGTGTGGCTGACTTCAGCATATATTTGTGTCTGGATGACTTCCACTAGACAGATTCCATTCCTATTTTTTTTTTTGGGGGGGGGGGGGGGGGTGAGTGTCACCGCCTATTTATGCACCTTTCTAACACTAGGGTCAGTGTGGCCGACTTCAGCATACACTTGTGTCCAGATGGCATCCATTAGACAGATTTAATTGATCCTACCAGGCTGTATCTGCCCTTGGGTAGATTCTCTTTGTGAAAAATTTTTGAGAAGGGTTGACATGTGTCACAGGGAGGTTGCTGTAGAGACATTCCTCCCGACTTGATCCCAAAGTAACATCCCCGCTGGGACCATTGCAGAGTTCTCCTTCCCTTCTCCAAGCTGAGAAACCAGCAGGGTATGCAAGACTGCTGAAATGTTTGTTAACCTGGGGGTTAGTCGTAGCTAGGCTGGTCATGTTAGCCTGGGGGTTAGTCATAGCTAGGCTGGTCATGTTAGCCTGGGGGTTAGTCATAGCTAGGCTGGTCATGTTAACCTGGGGGTCAGTCATAGCTAGGCTGGTCATGTTAACCTGGGGGTTAGTCGTAGCTAGGCTGGTCATGTTAACCTGGGGGTTAGTCATAGCTAGGCTGGTCATGTTAGCCCAGGGGTTAGTCATAGCTAGGCTGGTCATGTTAACCTGGGGGTTAGTCGTAGCTAGGCTGGTCATGTTAACCTGGGGGTTAGTCGTAGCTAGGCTGGTCATGTTAACCTGGGGGTTAGTCATAGCTAGGCTGGTCATGTTAACCTGGGGGTTAGTCGTAGCTAGGCTGGTCATGTTAACCTGGGGGTTAGTCATAGCTAGGCTGGTCATGTTAGCCTGGGGGTTAGTCGTAGCTAGGCTGGTCATGTTAGCCTGGGGGTTAGTCGTAGCTAGGCTGGTCATGTTAGCCTGGGGGTTAGTCGTAGCTAGGCTGGTCATGTTAGCCTGGGGGTTAGTCGTAGCTAGGCTGGTCATGTTAGCCTGGGGGTTAGTCATAGCTAGGCTGGTCGTGTTAGCCTGGGGGTTAGTCGTAGCTAGGCTGGTCATGCTGCCTCCGCGGGTGTGAGATGTTTGACTGTCCACGGACTCCGGCCTGATACCCAGAACAAACTCACTTGGCTCAAAATAAGTACTTTCCGTGCCTGGGTTTTTGTATGAGGTTGTCACATGTGGCTGGATAGGGAAATGTGGTTTCTGAGAAACAGGCCAAGAATACCAGACAGAAAAAGCAATGAGGAAGTCCTACAAGACGCAAATGAAAATCATGAACTGATTAGAGGAATTAGATGTCGACAGTCAAGATTTTTTTTGGCACGTTAATGAGAAGAAATAAACTATAGAACTTGATGACAACTGGCAAGATTAATTGAAAGGAAAAAAAAAAAAAACAAGGGGCAGGCAGAGAAGTAATTATCTGGATGGCTTGAAAGCATGGCATAATAGAGACCAGAACATGGAGCTAATTGGCGACTCTGATGACTGTGTGAGATGGCGAAACATGACAGCCCACACTTATCATCATGACACCCCACACTTATCATCATGACACATGATGTCACAACATGATCATATATCTTCCAGACTTGATCCTTGCTGCCTGTCACAAATTATACATTAGCTGTGGTGCTATTTGTGTGTGTATTTATGGTTTTTTTTTTTAAAATAGTATTGTGGCATTTCTTTTAGTTGTGGTTTTGTACAGCTTCTTCTGCATGTATCTTCTGCTTCTTTGACATTGTACACTTGAAATGCTCCCACAAAAACACAGCAATACTATGTGACCATTAATATTGTTGTTGTTTATTTTTCCCTAATGCGTAGTTCTTCTGCTCCTTCTTAGATTGCCTGTCCTGCTGCAAATATTTCTTTCCCCGCTATGTTTTTATGCATGTGTTGTTTTTGCTGACTACATACAGATCATTCTAATATTTTTATGATAATGATGATGATCATTATGATTATGACAATTTCACTGGAATTTGTATTTCGTCATGCAATGCAAATAAAATTCAGTTGTTATAAATTGAACAGTTCGAGTTCTGTAGAACTTTATGATTGATGGATGAACATTAACTGCTGAGTAGCTTTTGTATGTGTTGTAATGTAGTTCATAAACTATATGTGAAACATGGACAATTAACAGACAAGCTGAGAAACATCTAATGGCTCCGACTTAAGGTACTTGTAATTTACATTCCAAGTCAAGGACGATAGGTCAACATTTTAGTCCAACTGTCCTTGTAGGGGTTTAACCCCTTACCTCGGCATCAGCACACCGGATGTTTAAGAACACTTATTCTTATCCATTCGGCCATGCTGTCCTACAGACAAAAAAGGGATAAATACCTTGATGGTTTGGCAGCATGGCATGGTCAGGACAAGAACACAGACCTGATTTGAGACTGGTGACCGCGTGAGATGGTGAACCGTGACCACCCACGCCTGTCGGCATGGCATGTGATGATGATGAGTTCATAAACAAACACACATGTATTATTTGGCTCTCATAGCAGTAGAAGAAAGAAGTCGAGGGTTTACGTGGATGATAGACCTGGCTAATGAAGACAACTTTTGTAGGGTGGTCATGCGTCAAAGCACACTTGTTCCTGCAGCCAATCACTGCTGTCATTTGGAGGTGACAGGTTCGAATCCCGGTCGGTAACTATAGCTTTCAATCTTTTTGTTGTCTAGTGCATCCTTTAGCCTCTACTTCTGTGAGCGCCAAACATGTTCCTATAGCAAGGCACTGTCGTCATTTGGAGGTGACAGGTTCGAATCCAGGGTCAGTAACTTTAGCTTTCAATTTTGATGTTGTCTGGTGCGTCCTCTAGTCTCTACTTCTTTCTTCTACTTCTGTGAGCGCCCAACAATACGTGTCTGTTTATTCAAGAACTTGCTTAGAGGCTTCACAGGGTTCCCCAATTTGTGAGTTTTAATGTAGTTGTTTCAATGTCTGTTTGTTCTTTGTGAGATGATAAAGGCTACAGCTGAAACATCCATGTTGTTACTGGTGGTTGCATTCTTGTAAAGTTTACCTATTCCACTACTTCTTTTTTTGTTTGTTTACTCAGTTACGTAGAGTTCACGTGTCTGAAGCACCCTACAGCTTTTCAGATTCATTTTCTTCTTTCCTTCTTTGTTCCTCGTTCGAGAGGAATGCTTCACATCCAGTTCTACACCCCAGCAATGATTATGCCCTTTCATCTAGCTGTACACTCCGGCAATGATCATGTCCTTCCATCTAGCTTTATACTCCAGCAGTGATCATGCCCCTCCATCTAGCTGTACACTCAAGCAGTGATCATGCCCCTCCATCAAGCTGTACACTCAAGCAATGATCATGTCCCTCCATCTAGCTGTACACTCAAGCAATGATCATGCCCCTCAATGTAGCTGTACACTCAAGCAATGATCATGCCCCTCCATCCAGCTGTACACTCAAGCAATGATCATGCCCCTCCATCTAGCTGTACACTCAAGCAATGATCATGCCCCTCAATGTAGCTGTACACTCAAGCAATGATCATGCCCCTCAATGTAGCTGTACACTCAAGCAATGATCATGCCCCTCCATCTAGCTGTACACTCAAGCAATGATCATGCCCCTCAATGTAGCTGTACACTCAAGCAATGATCATGCCCCTCCATCTAGCTGTACACTCAAGCAATGATCATGCCCCTCCATCCAGCTGTACACTCAAGCAATGATCATGCCCCTCCATCTAGCTGTACACTCCAGCAGTGATCATGTCCCTCCATCCAGCTGTACACTCCAGCAATGATCATGCCCCTCCATCCAGCTGTACACTCCAGCAATGATCATGTCCCTCCATCCAGCTGTACACTCCAGCAGTGATCATGCCCCTCCATCCAGCTGTACACTCCAGCAATGATCATGTCCCTCCATCCAGCTCTACTCCCCAGCAATGATCATGCCCCTCCATCTAGCTGTACACTCAAGCAATGATCATGTCCCTCCATCCAGCTGTACACAAGCAATGATCATGTCCCTCCATCCAGCTGTACACAAGCAATGATCATGCCCCTCCATCCAGCTGTACACTCCAGCAATGATCATGTCCCTCCATCCAGCTGTACACTCAAGCAATGATCATGTCCCTCCATCTAGCTGTACACTCAAGCAATGATCATGCCCCTCCATCTAGCTGTACACTCAAGTAATGATCATGCCCCTCCATCTAGCTGTACACTCAAGCAATGATCATGCCCCTCCATCCAGCCGTACACAAGCAGTGATCATGCCCCTCCATCCAGCTCTACCCCAGTGTCGTATATTTTGAAGGGACTGGCAATCACTAAAGTGCATGACCCATCTCTGTTAAAGGTAGCTGGGCCCCATCCTCTTCTTATATGTAAATAGATCAAGAATACGACCCTTGAAAGATTTACAGACTCGGATTTGGTTATTCGTCTAAGGGTGTGTGGTCCTCTTTTAATAGAAAAGTCATCACTAGGTTTGTCCCCTGTCTTTCCACCTGGTATTTAATGGTATAGCTCACGAACCCCCTTCTTCCATCTTAAGAAATTGTCTGAAAAGACTTTCTCAATAAGAATCAGGTGCAATATAACATGGATTTGGAACAGTTAAAGATGAAGAGTCTCCTGTTCTCTCTCTCCAACTAAGAATTTATCTTATGTGAATGTGTATCTGTTAATTAAACATTCAACAAACACAAGGGAGCATTGAGACATGTTCTACACACAAGATAGAGATTTTCCCACAGATAGTTTGGACTGACAAATTAAGTGGAAGAGATCTTCACATTTAAACAAATTTATTGACTGTGCCAGTTTCTTTTGGCCTATTTGACATTTTCTTCGTTTTTCCATCAGCTGTTGACATTTACAGAATGAAATAGAAAAAAAAACTTTCATAGGACCAAGTATAGTCAGTCAATAAATAATAACATTCATTGTATAGTGAGATATTTTAACTACCAAAATGTGTTATAGTTAACAATTTCTACATCCAACAATAATTCAAGAAAATCATTTTCTGAGAGGGTGAAGTTTGTGGGAGTGATAAGAAAACCTGGTGTGATGAGATGTGGATAAGCCTGGGTCCATGGTCTGATGGATCCACTTCAGGTTGGGCCAGTTTAGCTTCACTGAAGACTTCTCATTCTCTGCTTAAGGCTGGAGTCATCTGCCATCACAGGTGTTGATCATCTCATTCACTCCTCTTCCCTCCTTGTTGGTTAGGTGTGGCACCAAGACATCACTGTTTAAAATTCATACAGGTATGTATAATCCTTTACAGCATGTTCATAGTGTGAACACAACATAACAAAACAAAAATGATAAGATCAGAAGAAGTATTGTTGTGTTACTTTGGGGTGGGTCAGAGATTATTACACTGGATGCAGCTTCTGTTGTCTGGTACCTGCTGTATGCATTTCCTCAGTGGACCTGTAGTTCAGTGAGTAGTGTACAGTCAGACACAGATAAGAGTGATAATGCGATGTTCCCTGAATCATGGTAATCAAGCTGACAGGCAAGATCAACACAAGTATGAGATGCATTTGTATAAATGGCATACATTTAAACATCCACATGACTCTATTTGTTCTACATTGTGTATATAATTGTTTATCTGTACTTTCCAAGGCAACTACTTCCTATTCTAAATCATTTCCTTGTTCCTGCTGTTGTGGTGTGGAGTTGTGTGGTGTGAAGTGTATTGTGTTGAGTTAACTTCTGTTGTGTGGGGTTCCATAGCTTGTACTAATTGTCCTCACATCTACATCAGTTAATATGAGTTTAACTCATCTAGTGTGCTTTTATTGTGGTTCATGTCCAACATACAGAATTTCTGATGTGTATTTGTTACAAAATGTAATCTATACAAGGTCATGACACAATATATTAGAAAAAAAATTATTACTTAAAGTATTTTTCCCTAATACTCTCCTCCTCTCTGTCTACTTATACTTCTCCTACATCTTTTACCAGTGCATATCATGTCCATTCTGTTGGCGACACAGTTGGCTATAGACCAAGGTAATTATCACCCGTTAGTCTGAGCAGATTAAGTAGGTCGGCTATCACAAATGGTGTTTGTGAACATAAACCTATTTTAAGCAATGCAGTTGATGTAGTGCGTTGTCTAAATAAAATCTGACACATGAATAAACTAATTTCTATCAAATACTATTTGTTTTCAATTCGTAAAGAGAAAAGGAAGAGTATAATTCCTGTTTCAGTTCTTTAGATTGCAAAATAGACAGAATTAAGTACATTTTTAAGCAAGGTAGTGTTTCGTTTGCACCAGCTGACTATCTCTGCAGAAACGTTTTCCTAGAAGTTTTTGATGAAAAGCATTTGAGTGCATTGGAAATTTCATCTCGTACATTATTCTGTGATAGATTATAGTCATATGCACATAGTGAAGTTGTTAGATGTAGTGTAGAAAGTCAGAGTTTTGCAGTTTTGAGAAATTATAAGATGTCGGTTTCGCCGGGGAAGTGGCACCAGTATTGAAGTTGCGATCGGCAGTTTTTCACATTTTCAGAGATTTATTTTGTCAAAAATACAATTCATTGGACGCACAACACTGGATACCTTTACGTTATACATCGTGGTACCACTTAGATCTGAGAATCACATGCCTACCTCAGACTAGATCAAACTGCCCGTTGTAAAAGTTTGAAAGTTGGACAACACATAGCTTTGGCGACTGCTCGCTCGCTCTGAAGTCATAGAAGTGCGCGGTTTTATTAAAGCGGCGCCCAAGCTGGGGGACGCTATATCCACGTGATGTGTCTCTACCAGTCACATTCTATTCTGTTGACGCTACCTTTTCTATTCTTATCCTGGCATCTGTCTGTCATTAGTATCGCTTAGTGCGTTCGATGTTCTACGGTGCTGTAATTGTTTTGATAATCTCTGGGTTGCTGTGTAACGTTGACGCGCTGAAAATGATGGATAGGTGAATATGTCACACCCAGCAATGATCATGCCCCTCCATCCAGCTGTACACAAGCAGTGATCATGCCCCTCCATCCAGCTGTACACTCAAGCAATGATCATGCCCCTCCATCCAGCTGTACACTCAAGCAATGATCATGCCCCTCCATCCAGCTGTACACTCAAGCAATGATCATGCCCCTCCATCCAGCTGTACACTCAAGCAATGATCATGCCCCTCCATCCAGCTGTACACTCAAGCAATGATCATGCACCTCCATCCAGCTGTACACTCAAGCAATGATATGCCCCTCCATCCAGCTGTACACTCAAGCAATGATCATGCCCCTCCATCCAGCTGTACACTCAAGCAATGATCATGCCCCTCCATCTAGCTGTACACTCAAGCAATGATCATGCCCCTCCAGCCAGCTGTACACAAGCAGTGATCATGCCCCTCCATCCAGCTGTACACTCAAGCAATGATCATGCCCCTCCATCTAGCTGTACACTCAAGCAATGATCATGCCCCTCCATCCAGCTGTACACAAGCAGTGATCATGCCCCTCCATCCAGCTGTACACTCAAGCAATGATCATGCCCCTCCATCTAGCTGTACACTCAAGCAATGATCATGCCCCTCCATCCAGCTGTACACTCAAGCAATGATCATGCCCCTCCATCTAGCTGTACACAAGCAATGATCATGCACCTCCATCCAGCTGTACACAAGCAGTGATCATGCCCCTCCATCCAGCTGTACACTCAAGCAATGATCATGCCCCTCCATCCAGCTGTACACTCAAGCAGTGATCATGCCCCTCCATCTAGCTGTACACTCAAGCAGTGATCATGCCCCTCCATCAAGCTGTACACAAGCAGTGATCATGCCCCTCCATCCAGCTGTACACAAGCAGTGATCATGCCCCTCCATCTAGCTGTACACTCAAGCAGTGATCATGCCCCTCCATCCAGCTGTACACCCCAGCAATGATCATGCCCCTCTATCTAGCTGTACACAAGCAATGATCATGCCCCTCCATCTAGCTGTACACAAGCAATGATCATGCCCCTCCATCTAGCTGTACACTCAAGCAGTGATCATGCCCCTCCATCCAGCTGTACACCCCAGCAATGATCATGCCCCTCCATCCAGCTGTACACCCCAGCAATGATCATGCCCCTCCATCCAGCTGTACACCCCAGCAATGATCATGCCCCTCCATCTAGCTGTACACAAGCAATGATCATGCCCCTCCATCTAGCTGTACACAAGCAATGATCATGCCCCTCCATCTAGCTGTACACTCAAGCAGTGATCATGTCCCTCCATCCAGCGTTATATCCCAGCAATGATCATGCCCCTCCATCCAGCTGTACACTCCAGCAATGATCATGCCCCTCCATCCAGCTGTACACTCCAGCAATGATCATGCCCCTCCATCCAGCTGTGGAACCTCATCTGTCGGTGTAGAGTGTCAGCAGCCCAGGGAATATTGATCACATCACTCATTGGGTATTGGGTGAAGATTGGTCTATACAACAATCCCAGGAAGATTGGCCTATAAAACAATCCCAGGAAGATTGACCTATAAAACAATCCCAGGAAGATTGGCCTATAAAACAATCCCAGGAAGATTGGCCTATAAAACAATCCCAGGAAGATTGGCCTATAAAACAATCCCAGGAAGATTGACCTATAAAACAATCCCAGGAAGATTGGCCTATAAAACAATCCCAGGAAGATTGGCCTATAAAACAATCCCAGGAAGATTGGCCTATAAAACAATCCCAGGAAGATTGGCCTATAAAACAATCCCAGGAAGATTGGCCTATAAAACAATCCCAGGAAGATTGGCCTATAAAACAATCCCAGGAAGATTGGCCTATAAAACAATCCCAGGAAGATTGGCCTATAAAACAATCCCAGGAAGATTGGCCTATAAAACAATCCCAGGAAGATTGGCCTATAAAACAATCCCAGGAAGATTGGCCTATAAAACAATCCCAGGAAGATTGGCCTATAAAACAATCCCAGGAAGATTGGCCTATAAAACAATCCCAGGAAGATTGGCCTATAAAACAATCCCAGGAAGATTGGCCTATAAAACAATCCCAGGAAGATTGGCCTATAAAACAATCCCAGGAAGATTGGCCTATAAACCAATCCCAGGAAGATTGGCCTATAAAACAATCCCAGGAAGATTGGCCTATAAAACAATCCCAGGAAGATTGGCCTATAAAACAATCCCAGGAAGATTGGCCTATAAAACAATCCCAGGAAGATTGACCTATAAAACAATCCCAGGAAGATTGGCCTATAAAACAATCCCAGGAAGATTGGCCTATAAAACAATCCCAGGAAGATTGGCCTATAAAACAATCCCAGGAAGATTGGCCTATAAAACAATCCCAGGAAGATTGGCCTATAAAACAATCCCAGGAAGATTGGCCTATAAAACAATCCCAGGAAGATTGGCCTATAAAACAATCCCAGGAAGATTGGCCTATAAAACAATCCCAGGAAGATTGGCCTATAAAACAATCCCAGGAAGATTGGCCTATAAAACAATCCCAGGAAGATTGGCCTATAAAACAATCCCAGGAAGATTGGCCTATAAAACAATCCCAGGAAGATTGGCCTATAAAACAATCCCAGGAAGATTGGCCTATAAAACAATCCCAGGAAGATTGGCCTATAAAACAATCCCAGGAAGATTGGCCTATAAAACAATCCCAGGAAGATTGGCCTATAAAACAATCCCAGGAAGATTGGCCTATAAAACAATCCCAGGAAGATTGGCCTATAAAACAATCCCAGGAAGATTGGCCTATAAAACAATCCCAGGAAGATTGGCCTATAAAACAATCCCAGGAAGATTGGCCTATAAAACAATCCCAGGAAGATTGGCCTATAAAACAATCCCAGGAAGATTGGCCTATAAAACAATCCCAGGAAGATTGGCCTATAAAACAATCCCAGGAAGATTGGCCTATAAAACAATCCCAGGAAGATTGGCCTATAAAACAATCCCAGGAAGATTGGCCTATAAAACAATCCCAGGAAGATTGACCTATAAAACAATCCCAGGAAGATTGACCTATAAAACAATCCCAGGAAGATTGGCCTATAAAATAATCCCAGGAAGATTGGCCTATAAAACAATCCCAGGAAGATTGGCCTATAAAACAATCCCAGGATAGGTCAGACAGACACATAATCAGACTGCTACTAGTAGCATTAGTATTGGGACTCTTCGCTGGTTGCTGCAGATGAGGATGCAGCACGTATATGAATGTTCCGAGTGCTGTGACGTCAATTCTTCACTCAACTCAACTGGTCTATAAAAATGTGGTGCTAACACCCATGCCTGTATTTTTACATGAATGTGAAGCATGGACCATATGCAGACAAGCTGAGAAATATCTAAAGGCAGCGGAAATGTGGTTTCTGGAGACAATGTAAACAATACCATGGGCGGATATAAAAACCACTGACTAAGTCCTACAAGAAACAAACACAAACCGTAAATGTGACGTATATGGTAGATTTTTTTCGGCACATTATGAAGAGAAATAAACTTGGTGACAGCTGGCAAAATGTATGGGGATAGAGTATGCGGAAGACAGAAAGGTAAACACCTGAATGACATGGTCCATGGCATAATCTTGACGAGAAAACATCTGATTCCAGGCTTGGCAATCATTTGAGATGGGCTACCCAGATTGCCCACGCTTATCGGCATGGCAAACGATGCTGATGAACACCATACAGGCTTTCATATGGCTGGAATCACAGCATTATACCTACGTGTGTGTACTAAGTGACTCAATGAGCATGATTCGGAAGGTCGAAGCTGGATCTGTACGTAGACAGTGGACTGAGTCGCTGCGGAAGTCTGTTGTCCGTAAAGTCACCTTCATCTTCGTCCCGGGACATGCGGGAGTCGAGGGAAATGAACGAGCTGACAAACTGGCTGGCTCTGCACCTCCTGTAGATGGCCAGCCCATGGATCGTGCCGATGTTATTAACGCCCTCAAAGATCTGGCGAGAACAGAGGACTTTGACGTCAGTGAATCCACATCGCTATCCAGGTTGAAAGACTTGGGAGTAAGAATCGGCATGGCCAGACACGAGAGGTATATCGGGAAAACGAGGTGCCTCGTCAACCAACATAGATCTGGCACTATTAGCCACCAGACGCAGATGCATATGCTGGAGGGGGGAGGTTCTGAGCACCTATGGACCTGTCCGGAGTGCAATGAAGATACCCCAACTGATAACTGAACTGAACTGAACCATACAGCCGATAGCCTCATGGTGAGGAAAAGGATTCTGGGCCATGTTTTTTACTATTTACCCCACCCATAGTCTACTACAGCTTACCCCAGTAGGCTTTGTGGGTCTGAAGTGGAAGTCGACGGGCCGAATGGTTTAACGGGCTCGCGCTTAAGATTTCTTTGGTGACCGTGGTGGACGGTTCTTTCCGCATTCCTTTCAGCTGACCTTAATGTTGACCTCTCGTCTTTCACATGGGGAGGTATATGTTCGCGATATCTATGCTATCTGTGTGTGTTTGTCTATATATTATATTGATTTCCCCTGACACAGATAGTTGTTAATGTCACACTAAAACCAGTCCTAGACACACACTAAAGAGTTAAAGAAAACTTATGCGGTGTTCCATAACTACTTTCTTGTCTACCAGTAAAAAAAACATTCACGTAGATTTTGACTCAGCTTGAGAAATGTTCTTTTTGTTCCGTCGATTTGAGCTCAAGCGTAGTCCATACACAAGCTACTATTACTAGTAGTGCACTGGACTGATGCTTGCGTGTTAATTATGCCATTTTGTGGCAAACGCAGAAATTCAGATATCTAGACACGTGGATACATATCAGATGGAAGATGCATCGCTGAGATAAAGGTTAGGATAGGACAAGCAAAATGAAGAACATTTTATTCAATAAGTCATTGTTATTGGAAGTTAGAAAAGAATTCTTGTATGTTAAATAGAACCCGTTCTAACACATAGCCGCGAATCATGGACAATTAGTAAACAGACAAGATAACCCCCTGAGGCTTTGGAGATGTCGTCTGACAGAAGAATGCCGAAAATTCCTTGGACAGCCAAAATAAGCAATCTAGACATTTTGAGAGAAGGTAAGTCGCAAAGACAACTTATCACAAACATCAGAAAGAGGCAGTTTTTATTTATTGGGCCACGTTATGAGAAGAAAAAACTGGAACATGTTGTGACAACCGGAAAGATTTGTGGAAATAGAGATAGAGGAAGACGGAGAAAACTCTTGGCAGTCTTGTGTCAGGGCACGGAAGGGCATCAACACATGAACTGATACATTCTGTTGGAGATTGCAAGATATGTAGAATCATGATCGCCGCCCCTGCCAGTCGGCAATGCACTTGATGAGATGATGATGGTGGTGGTGGTGATGATGATGAGAATGAGGATGTACATGACCCTGTCTAAAATGTGCAGCAGAAATATTCTGGGAAATACATGCGGTAGACGTGGTATTGGCTATTTTACATATCGAGTTCTGATTGGTCTATAAAAATAGTTGATTAGCACCATATACCCAATGTTCATCAAGACATGTAACAAATGTCCTTTACCGTACATACCTACATATACCCAATGTTCATCAAGACATGTAACAAATCTCCTTTACCGTACATACATATACTCAGTAAGCCTCAAAAGTTAGTTACATGTCCTTTACATGACGTCGCAATCAACCCCAGCACTTTTTACGTGTTTGTGACTTACTAAGCACATCTTAGCTTAGCAGTTTATCGCTTTTTTCTGAAACAACCGACGCTCATGCCATCGAAATCAACGCAATACGACCTGCTTTCAAATCGTCTGCCTGCGGCTGGATTTGAACCCGTTCCTTACTTTGCTTACCTACCATGTATCCAGTTCATCTGAAGACGTGGACAAGATCAATGTACTGTTTGTTGTTTTTTTTTTTAATTTTATAATTATTATTATTATTATTATTATTATTATTATTATTATTATTATTATTATTATTATTATTATTATTATTTTAATCATAGCTGATTCAAATGCCAAAGAATAATATTTTGCTAAATGGGACCAATTGGGACAGAATTAAGATATATCGCCGTACTATGATCAGCGTGTTGTATTGTTTCGTAGTATCTTCCGCAATTTCAAGGCTCAGTTAAATGACATTTACGTTATATGTAATACATGTATAGGGTTATTTTTAATCACTGTGCAGTTTTTTTTAATATTGCCGTTCCGAGTTTTGTATTTACCTAATATGTTGCATTGTGTTGCATGAACTCCACAGTAGGTAAATACAAAATTTGGAACGGAAATATTTTCAAAAACCCCACAGTCATTAAAATCACACCCTGTTCATTTTATTGTGAAACATGTTTGGTCCAACACTACGTGTTTGTTGTTGTTGTTGTTTTGTTGTTGGGGGAGGGGGGGGGGGTGCACTAAATCAGTTAGCATGACTGTAATGTTTTATTCCATTTCGGTTCTCCC
Organism: Cepaea hortensis; assembly: GCA_963921405.1. Taxonomy (NCBI): domain Eukaryota; kingdom Metazoa; phylum Mollusca; class Gastropoda; order Stylommatophora; family Helicidae; genus Cepaea; species Cepaea hortensis. Next base: position 27,724,462 of record OY992897.1, read on the forward strand.
AGCCCGTCACTTTGACCGTTGTCACCTATCTGACATTTATCACAATTATATGCACGTAAGTGTGTAGAGGTTGTGTGACCTTTCCTCTTCTAGGATCACGGTCCCTGGAATACTAGGACAAGGTCGGTCATTGTAAAATTTAACAACGATACACCGCGTGAGAACAGCAGTGTTCAAGTGTTAAGTACAGCCTGTGCTGATGACGGAGTGGCTACAGATACAACACCCGTCTCCTACCCCGGCTGATGTGGGTTCGGTTCATGGTGTGACGGGTGTGGTTTTACAAAATAAAGACACTATTGTATACTCAGCCCGCTCTGTGGCGAACGGGTTACGGACGCAGTTCGCAATCCCGCATACCCACGTTCGAAACACAGCTGCGGGCGATTTGGCAGCAGACCACCTTGCGTTGGTTTTTTACGAAATTGGATGGGTGCTGGTCGTTCAGAAAACAATGGCAAAACTACTGAATGTAAACTTGCCAGGAGATCACAACAGCAAACAATGCTGGTGTTGAATGCAATGTCCTGTAAATGAAATGCAACTAACCGTATACTCCACCCAGCTTCAGTCTCAGCCTAGGCTATTGGATTGGACGCTTAGCCTCTCGGGTAAGGGCGAGAAAACTGAGACCTCGTGTGAACATTGTAAAGGGAAATAACAAAGAATGAATCACCCAAAATAAAAACACAAGATGTAGACGCTTTAGAAGAACACGAAAAGAAGTAACTAAATGGACGTTGCGGTTTAAGCCTTCGTCAGAAGAGAAACAACAAACACACATCGATACAACTACATAAAATACACTAAATGACCATACAAATATAAAAGTGATTAATCTGTATCCTTGTTGTGGGATGGACGTGCGTTTCATTAAATCCGCGGGTTAGTTAACAAATTATGTGCCAAACAAACAGTTTATTTGGACCAAATAAAAATGGATAACGGAAAATGGAGGGTAGGAATGTGTCACAGTTATGGCTTAAAAGTTGTAAATATATTAGCTGATACGTTGAATGATAACGCAATGACTACTCTGCGGCGATATATAAGCCCGTGGTAGGTACAGGAAGTCGCTTAAGACGGTTAATCATCCCATGGCACTTAATCAGTAAAAGTGAAATCAGCATTAATTAGTAAAAGTGAAATCAGCACTTAATCAGTAAAAGTGAAATCAGCACTTAATCAGTAAAAGTTAAATCAGCACTTAATCAATGAAAGTTAAATCAGCACTTAATCAGTAAAAGTTAAATCAGCACTTAATCAGTAAAAGTTAAATCAGTACTTAATCAGTGAAAGTTAAATCAGCACTTAATCAGTAAAAGTTAAATCAGCACTGAATCGGTAAAAGTTAAATCAGCACTTAATCAGCGAAAGTTAAATCAGCACTTAATCAGTAAAAGCGAAATCAGCACTTAGTCAGTAAAATGGAAATCAGCACTTAATAAGTAAAGATGAAATCAGCACTTAATCATTAAAAGTGAAATCAACACTTAGTCAGTAAAATGGAAATCAGCACTTAATAAGTAAAGATGAAATCAGCACTTAATCATTAAAAGTGAAATCAGCACTTAATCAGTAAAATGGAAATCAGCACTTAATAAGTAAAGATGAAATCAGCACTTAGTCAGTAAAATGGAAATCAGCACTTAACCAGTAAAAGTGAAATCAGCACTTAATCCGTAAAAGTCGCTGAGTCGCAATTTATCATAAACATCAGAAAGAGGCTGTCCTCGTTTTTTGGCCACGTTACGAGAAGACAAAAACTGGAACATGTTGTGACAGCTGGAAAGATTTGCGGAAAGAGAGATAGAGGAAGACAGCGTGAACCTATTCTTAACAGTCTTGTGTCATGGCATGGACGAGAGTCAACACACGAATTGATCCATGACGTCGGGGATCGTAATTTGTGGAGAGGCATGATAGCCCACGTCAGCCGGCAAGGCACTGGATGATGATGATGATGACGATGATGATGATGATGATGATGATGGATGATGATGATAGGGACATTATAATATTAGGGGCGTTCATTTGAAACCCGTTCCAATGGCTTTATTACACACGCATGAAAGAAACATTAACAGGTGTGGTAGAATTAAACAAAGCATTCATTTTGAATGAATTATGCACCATGATCAGAAGAAGTTGCCGTAGGCATTCAGGCAAGAACCCCGTTGCTTAGGTAGGCGGCGAATGCCGTCCGCAGAAAAAGGATTGTGGTTGCTCACTGAACCAAGTGTTTACCGCGTTCATTACGTCTGCATCTGTGTGAAATTGTTGCCCCTTGAGAGCTCTTTTTAGAAGTCCAAACAAATGAAAATCACATGATGACAAATCAGAACTATAGGCTGGATGTTGCAGAATGTCCCTCTTCTTCCTTGATAATAATTCCTGCACAATCTTTGCGATATGTGGACGAGCATTATCGTGCAACAAAATCACATCACGAGAAAGCATGCCTGGTCGTTTATTCTTGATGGCTTTTTGCAGCTTGTCCAGTGTTTGCGAGTAGTGGGTAGAGTTGATGTTGACACCAGGTTCTTTAAAATCGGCCAGCAATAGCCCTTCATGGTCAAAAAATGCGCTCAGAATAACCTTACCAGTGGAAACCTGTAACTTGAATTGTTTTGACTTTTGGTGATCCAGCATGCTTCTATTGCATGCTCTCTCTTTTGCTGCTCGGCTCAAATTGGTGACACCATGATTCATCGCCTGCCACTATGCGAAAGAGAAATGCATCACCTTCCACTCTGTAACGCAGCAAGTGGTTCAAACACCATCCCATGGGTTCCTCTTTTTGGTGGTCGGTCAACATCCGTGGTACCCACTGTGAACCTTCCGATATTGCAGTTTCTTACGAACGACCTTTTGAATTGTCCCAATTGACACACCATTTCTTTCGCTAGCAAACGTATGCTTCGAAAGCGGTTCATCCGTACTGCTGCATCAATTTTGGCGATGGTTTTTCCTGTTGCAACAATATGTGCTTGACCCGGCCGTCGAAGATCTGTCGTGAACTGACATCCTTTCCGAAACATTCGTGCCCAGTCAGTCACTGTTGTCTTCGACACACATTTGTTACCGTGCGCTGCCTGTAATCTTCGATGAATGTCCATTGGTCGACATCCTTCAAATGAAAGATACTGAATCAACCCTCTTTGAGCTTCTTTGGGCGGATTTTGGATCAACCTGGCCATTTTCTCAACGGTCAGAAACAGAACATATGCATCATGGGACGATAAGCACTTGCTCTTTTATTCATTGGTCAGTATTTATCACATGACTATGACATGATCATGTTCAACGTACGCAATTACGCGCGGTGCGGCACGAACGGATTTCAAATGAACCCCCCTTATACATGCTCATTTGATTATGGTCCAACCCTACTTTTGTTTGGCATATGTCCAGGGCTAAGGCCCACAAGTTGCAGACTGATTGTTCCTATTGATACAACTCTGGGGTCGACCCAGCCCAGCCACATCACATGTTTAGCGCGTAATGCGCAGACTGTTATGTAAAAGTATGGGAATGAATTGAATTGAATTGAACTGAATTGAATTGAACTTTATTTTAAAAGGGTTACAAATTGAGCACGTAGGCCCGTCTTACATTCGACCCTTTCAATCACTCATCTTCCGTTCGTCAACGATGCATGCTACATTCACATAGGAAAAAACACACATTGTCAAATAAATGTTGTAAGCATAAATCAGAAACTTTGGGAAATCATGAGGAATATGGGCTTTCCTTCACATGTAGTACATCTCATAAAAATGCTATATCTAGACCAACAAGCAGCAGTTAGAATAGATGGCGAGACATCAGATTGGATTGACATCAAGCAAGGAGTCCGTCAGGGCTGCGTGCTGTCACCCTATTTGTTTAACCTGTATGCCGAAAATATAATGAGAAATGTAAGAGATGATATAAACAGGGAGCCATATGATGCCCTAAATATCGGCGGTCATGACATACCAGAGATTCGATATGCTGATGATACAGTATTACTATCCACAACACAGAATGGCATAGAAAATCTAATAGCCTCAACACAATTGAATAGTGAAAATCACAACTTATATCTTAACATAGCAAAACCTAAGATAATGCATACAGATAAAGCTACTATGGAGAAAGAAATATACATTAATGGGAGAAAATTTGAGGTGGTGGAAAATTTTGAATATCTTGGGTCATTGATTACGAATAATGGTGACACAATGAAAGAAATTAAACGGCGACTATCCATTGCTCTTCAAAGACTAAAACAGATGAATAAATTATGGTGTGGGACAGACAGAACTACAAAAATTAGATTTTTAAGAGCATGCATCTTTCCCATTGCAACATACGCCTGTGAGACATGGACACTTACTACACAAGCTGAACAGCGCATACATGCCTTTGAATATAAATGTTATAGACGAGTTCTAAGAATATCTTGGGTAAAGAAAAGAACAAATGCATCCATACTTCAAGAGTTGAATATTGAGGAGGGATGGCTATTAGAGACGATAAAACAAAGAAAATTGAAGTATTTTGGTCACTTGAAACGTCACAACAGTTTGGAGAGAACAATAATGGAAGGGTATATGCCTGGGAAGAGAGGAAGAGGAAGGCCAAAGAGAAGATGGGTGCAGGATGTGGCGGATGATCTCCAGATGGGTGTATCAGACGCGGGACATCTTGCTTGTGATCGAGAAGTTTTCCGGAAGGTTGTTATGGGAGCGAGGTTCTGCAAAGGACATGCTACTGAATGAATGAATGAATGAATAAACAAGGCATATTATCATGTTATGTGGCATATTCCCCCCCCCCCCTTTTTCCAACACAGACATCGCGCACCAACCCACGCACACATCCCTCACCCACTCACATATAACCCACCCATACCCCAACACACCACACTTCCCCCACCCACCACACATCCCTCCACCCACTTACACATCCCCTCACCAACCCGGACATTTCACCCCCACCCACACAAATATCCCTCACACACATCCCCACCAACAAACAACTCCACACTCACATATACCTCAATCCACACAAACTCGCCCACACACAATGCTCCACCCACCAACCCACACACCCCTAACCACACACACATACCCCCTCCCACACACACACATCCCGCACCAACTCACACACACATCCCTCACCCACCCACACATCACCCACTCATACCCACACATCTTCCCATCCAAACACACACATCCCCCCACACACACACTTATTCCCACCCACCCACACATTTCACATCCACCCCCACATCCCACTAACCACACATACATCCCAACCCACACACACATCCCCCATCCACACACATTCCCCCACTAACACAAACATGTCCCATGCATACACATATCCCCCGCTCCCCCTACACACGCCCCAACACACCCACCCAAACACATTCCCACCTCCGAACACCCACACATTCACCAACCGCCAACACCTATGAACACCCACACATTCACCAACCGCCAACACCCACACACACCACTACCCACCAACACCCACACAAACACACTAACCCAAACACACATCCCCCTCCCACACATCTCTCACCCACCCACATATTCCCCACCCACACACACCGCATCCATACACACATCCCTCCACCCACACACCTCGCCGCCCACCAGCTCACACATCCACCACTATAAACACACATCCCCCACCCGCACACATCTCCCCACCCACTCAACCCCACACACAAATCCCCGCACACACATCCCACACATCCTCCACTCACACATACTTCTTCCATACTCCCACACACATCTCCCACTCATACACACACATCTCCCACTCACACACACACACACATCTCCCACCCACACACATATCTCCCACTCGCGCATACACTCCCATCCACACATTCCCCCCACCCCACAGACACACCCCGACCCACACACACAAACATTTCCCAACCCGTAAACACCTTCCCCATCCATATATACATCAGCCACACCCATCCCCCAACCCATACACACATCCCCCACACACCCATCCACATAGCTCCAACCCACACATCCACACACCTCCACCCACCAATACCCACCACTCATACACACATCCCTCACCCACACACACATCCCCCGCAGACCCACAAGATCCCCACCCAGACACATCCCTCATCCAGACACATTTTCCCCCACCCACCCACACAACTCCCCACCCACCCACACCTCCCCGACCCACCCACCCACCCCTACATCCCCCAATCACACACAAACCCCCCACCCACACACATCTCCCAACACACAAACCCCCACCCACAAACCCATCCCCCAACCCAAACACAATCCTCACATCTATACACATACATGATGCCTCACATAATCACTGAAGCTAATGTGAACAAACTCCACACTTTACACACACATACACTGACGATTATCGTGAGCATTCTCACAAAAATGTAAAAAAAAATGGAGAGCAAATTATGCACATACGTTGTGTAACGTAAAAAATAGTAATGCGATAATAATGGCAAGTAGCGAGGATGTGAACTCGTCATTCTCCTCATAATCCGCATATTCCGTAACCTAATATATGTCAGGCAGGTCTCCGTGGCAAATGCGTTACGGATGCGGTTCGTAACTACACTTACCTGCGTTCGAAACACAGCTGTGACCGATTTGGCAGCAGACCGTGTCGCGCTAGGTTTTAACGTGTTGGTATGGGAGCGGTCGTTCAGAAAGCAATGGCAAACTTTCTTTTTTTTTCTTTTTTCGCATATCATTTACAGGACATCGCTGTCAACACCAGCATTTCATCGCTGTTGTTGATTTCTTGGGAAGATTACGCTCAGTAGTTTGCCATTTCTTTCTGAGCGGCCGGCTCACTTATCCTTAAGTCACCAACGCGGCGAGAACCGCTACCAATTATCGCGCGCTGCGTTACCCCACGGGGATAAACGGGATTACGGAGAAAGTCGTTTAACGCCTAGGCCAGAGACACCGGCAATGGCAAACTACGGAACGTAAACTTGCCAAGACATCAACAATAGCAGTGCTGATGTTGACAGCGATGTCCTGTAAATAGGAAAGTATAAGTCAGGGCCTGAAATTTCCCAGGCCATGAGGAAACATTTGCATTCCGGTTACCGTTGCTTGTTGTTAACTGAGCGTTATTGCACACAGAGTATTGACTGACACTTGCAGCACAGATGTGGAAGAGGTTTACGGAAGAAGCTCGTGTTATTGTTACATACTGGGGGGTCAGCATGGCAGAATGGATACGAGAGGTAGCTTATGAACTTCCAGTTTTCTGATGCCAAGGTAGCGGGTTCAACCCCTATACTGGTCAGTGGGACTAAAATGTTGACTTCTCGTCCTTGACTTGGAGAGGTCAATTACAAGCACCTCGGTTTGTTTGTTTCGTTGATAACGACTTTATCGAAACGTTTTGTTTTATACATGTCTGTCTCTCTTTTCGTCACGTGTCTTAGTCCCGTGTGTTCATTCGGTTATACTAACTTGTCCTGCGTGTTGTAAAGTATATTTTTGTTTTTATTTTCGTATATCCTTTACAGGACATCGCTGTCAACATCAGCATCTTTCAGCTGATTGTTGATCTTTGGGCAAGATTACGCTCAGTAGTTTGCCATTGCTTTCTGAGCGGCCGGCTCACATACCTCGTAAGTTACCAACGCGGCGAGAACCGCTACCGATCCTCGCGCAGGTTACATTTCGCACGAGAATATACGGGATTACGGAGAGAGACATTAACACCTAGGCCAGGGAAACCAGCCCACCTGAGATAGAGAGGGTTAAAGTAACAACTGTCTGTGATAGAAAGAGTTTAAATCACAATTATTTGTGATAGAAAGAGTTAAAGTAACAACTGTTGGTGGTAGAAATGTTAAAGTAACAACTGTCTGTGAAAGAAATGTTACAGTAACAACTGTCTGTGATAGAAACGTTACAGTAACAACTGTCTGTGATAGAAAGAGTTTAAATCACAATTATTTGTTATAGAAAGAGTTAAAGTAACAACTGCCTATGATAGAAACGTTACGGTAACAACTTTCTGTGATAGAAATGTTACGTTAACAACTGTCTGTGATAGAAATGTTACAGTAACAACTGTCTGTGAGAGAAAGAGTTAAAGTCACAATTATATGTGATCGGAAGAGTTAAAGGAAGTGTCCAGTTACAGTAACAATTACTCTAATTCCCGGGGCATTATGTGGTAACAATATTAGGCCTGGCCTACCTGGGAATCCAAACCAATTTAAATAAATTCTCTACCTCGGCTCGCATTATGCAAAGGATTTGGAAGACATTTTAGTTAATTGCATGTTTGTTTTGTTTTGGTTTTTAAAATTCAGGACATGCCATTCAACCCCAGTATTTTGTGGCTGTTTGTTCAATACAACTAGTATTCGAGGATCAATCATGCCCCGTGTGTTGAAGGCCAAGGTGTGTTTTTGTTGGGAACGTTAACAGAGATTTTCTACACAAGTGAACTCAAACCTACACACGTGGGGTCAGCGTGGCTGAATGGATCAGAGAACTCGTTCTTTAACACCCGATGTGCTGATACCGAGCTAGCGGGTTCAAACCCCTACACCGGCCAGTTGAACTAATATGTTGATTTCTCATTCTTGACTTGGGAACGTAAATTACAAGTACCTCTGAAGTCGGAGTGGGTTCGTCTGATGGCGAGGGACACTGGTAATAGGGAAAGCTAATCCACACGTAAAAAAAAAAAACAGTCTTGTGTACTTTGAGTAGTAACACGTGTATGGACTACGCTTGAGTTTGAAACAAGCGACCAAACGGAAAAAAAAAAACTTGTTTTATAGACTACACAACAGGGTTCGATATGGTCAGGCTTGTCGACATTACACAAGAAATTGCAGGTCACCAAACTTACGGGAAAGATCTTAGACTTTTCTTTTTGCGCTCGCTCGATCGCTCGCCTTGAACACAAGCGTAGACCATACACACCACTTCTAGTAGTGCTGAGTTGAATTTTGTGTGTGGATTCGCTTTGCCTATTAACTAACAGTGTCCCTCGCCATCAGGTAGACCCACTCCGGCTTCAGAAGTGCTTGTAATCTACTTCTCCAAGTCAAAGACGACAGGTCAACATTTTAGTCCAGCTGTCCGGTGTAGGGGTGGACCTCCTTACCTCGGCATCAGCACACCGGATGTTTAAGGACACGCGTTGCTATCCATTCGGTCAAGCTGACCTCTCTTAGGATTATAAAGGGCATTTGTTGGAAACAACATAAACTAACAACAAATTAAGAAGTCCCGTAAAAATAACCTTATGTGGTCTGTGAAGTGTTGGGACTATCATATGTTGTAAACCTAAATAGAAGGAATAGATGGCCATTCTTGCGCCCTGTAGCAAACAACGAGAGCTGACTCAAACTTTTGTCCGACTGTACGCATGTACGCATGCCATTGTGGCAGTAACGCCTTAACCGTTATACCAACGTGCCGGATGGAAACAACAAATTGTCATACATTATATAATGATTCCTCTTCTTCTTTCGTTCGCCTAAATTATGTTTATAACTGCAATGTTGTCTCTTGTATAAATCTAACAGTCTTTTTTAGTTCATTCAGCGGTCCATAGAGTTTATCTTCCACTGTTGTCTCTCTAGGCCAGAAGGTTCGCCTGGATATGTTGTAGTTTGGGCAATCCTGGAGTATGTGCTCTGCTGTCTGCGACGCCAAACCACATGTGCACATGGCTGAGTTGAATTTTGTATACATGTGGTTGCGTAATCTATTGTGTCCTGTTCTGAGGCGCAGAAGAATGACCTAATAATAATGATGAAGTAGGGCAATAACAGCCAATCAAAAAATGTTTCCGGTAAGGATGTGTAATGTAGCGGCTCAGGGAATGCCCATTTGTTTTGTTCGTTCTGTACATATTTTAATCGTTTTTGTTTTTGTTGTTCTGTTCATGAAGAATTCGACCGAAACGTTAGTTTGTGTATGTGCGTGTCTTTTTCTCATCCACCGAGCTTCTTAATCATATGTTGTGATGTCCTCGTACTAGGGATGTGTAAAATAAGGGAAATCTAAAAGCTATGAGAGGGTATTTATAAGCAACAGAGGTGTGGTTCCTAAGACGAATGGTGCGAATTCCGTGGAATGCCAGAGTAAATAACAATGATTTCCTGAAAGAGGCTAGTGAAACTATAACATTATATACGACAATAAGAAAGCGATAAATAGCTTTCTTTGGTCATGTGATGAGAAGAGAGACATTGGAGAATATCGTGACGACTGGAAAGATTGAGGGGAAGAGAAGCAGAGGCCGACCAAGAAGGAATAAATTCCTCAATGTAACATGCAAGTGAATATGAAAATTGTTACACGGGTGAATTGGTAATCTATCTCGGAACAATCGCAACATCTATTGGGAGGTGCCTTATCGAGATTAGAACAGGAATCCCGAAGGTAAAGAAAGGTAGCCTTTTGCTAGATGGAAAACATATATACACAACAAAATAAATGCATTAATTAAAAACTATTTTCGTTGTGAGAACATTAGTGTCACAGTGCTATATAGAACTTATTTCCTATATAGAACGAATACTTGTGTATGCGTGTGAAATGTGGACAATCAACAGACAAGCCAAGAAGCATATAAAAGCTGTGGGAATGTGGTTTATCGGGAAAATACATAGAATAGTATGCGTGGACTAGAGCATGAATGAGGCAATCTTTCTCCTACGGGCACCTGACCGTCTTGACAGAAGATAGTTTGTTACAATGTGCTTCAAAAAACCTCTTCATAGCACAATGCCTGGGTTGAATTGTAGAGACCATGTGTTGCCCATGCGGAATGATCCCCTCTCAGCCTGTCTAGTTTACTTGGGAGGAATAGTAACACCAATACATCTGGAACAAGATAAGCTGCTGAGGCAGCCGGATCAGCAAAGCAATGTTCTAACTGTCCACTTGTCGGAGCTTCCATCCTAGACCAGTTGCGACCAAGACTTAGGACCTGGTCTACCCTTGCCATAACATTTAGTCTTTAGGTTGCATTTCATCGCACCAGGATAAGGCTTGTAGCCTCCCAATAGCGCTTCTCCGACCGAAGCCCTTGGCACAATGTGGAATGTTGGGTTTGGTGAGCACTGTAAAAAATTCGACGCAACAGAAAGCATATATTATCATCCACGGTCATAAGCCTTGCTCAGTCATATCTGACTCAGACTTGACTAACAACAGTCTTTCTAAAACCAAATAAACACCATACATTGCAAAGAAAAACCCTGCGTATAGTCGAGATTGGATGGACAAATTAAGAGCAGAAATAAACAAGAAAACTTAGTGACAACTGGCAAAATGTATGGGAAAAGAGCGAGGGGAAAACTAAAGAAATAAATCCTCGTACTTCGATGGTTTGGCCGAATGAAATCAACAGGACAAGAAAACAGATCCTATCTAAGACTCTCGTGTTGATATGAGATGACGAATCATGACAGCTGACGCCAATCGGCATGATACACGATGAATAATAATAGTAATAATAATAATAATAATAATAATAATAATAATAATAATAATAATAATAATAATAATAATAATAATAATAATGGTGAAAATCTTTAAATTGGGCTATAGCTTGTTTTGGTAGACTTGACTGGCTCCTATTGTTTTCCCAGGCATGCTTGAGACCATTACGATAACCAGGAGAAATACATTCTCGGGTTTTGAAAAAGAAATCACTCATAGACATAGACATAGATATAGACATAGACATCCACGAACGAAGTAGAGATGTCACGACTCTGTAGATACAAGAACAAAAGACATTTATAAACACTCGGATTCGAACCCGCCGCCTCCAAATGATGAAAGAAATTCGCTGAGACAGAAGATTATATTGATGTAGACAGACAGATAGATATACAGAGAAGCAGGCAGACAAATGGGTAGGTAGATAGATATGTAGATAGGCAGGCAGGCAGACAGGCAGTTAAGTAGGTAGGTAGATAGGTAGACAGACATAATCTATCTAGATTCAACCATTTATCCATCCATCATTCCATCCACCCACCACCCACCTATTTATCCGTCATTCCACCCACCCATCCATCCACCCATTCATCCATTTATCCATCCATCCATCCACTCATCCATTGCTATAACCCACAGGCTTTTACTACAGGGGTTAGCATGTACACGACTTATCCCGCTTACGGCCGTAAATTCCCCCACTCACATCTGACACGGCAGACATTTAATGCAACTGGCGGCCAAACCGCTCCGTTCAATACAGAATGCAGACACCAAATTAACGGCATATATTACAGTAGACAAAACAAAGGTATCATTACGGAAATAGGCAGCCGTGCCGGCACCTCCCCTCGAAATCCTTCACGATTCAGTGAATGTTCATTTCCCACCCTTCTGTTCTCCCCCTAGGGGACAATCTCTGAACAATTGAGAACACAAAAGCTGGCCAATCAGTGGGACGATAGTCTGGACAATGGTGATCGCCGAATTACCCCAGCTGAACTGACGACAGTGACCGTAAACCTATTCACGGAAGGGTCAATATTTCGACTAGACGGCTACTTAACGGCAGACTTTGCGTTGGAATAGCATGAGAACGCCTTCAAGCTGAAAGCTTTTGCCGTAATACTTTACAACTCACGGGCGAGTTTGGCAATCGTAGTCTAAATATTGCAGTTGCTGCATTGTGGCCGCGACAGTTCAGACAGTTAGCTCGAATTCCCACAGAGGTTGTACTGTTGTGATCGACAAGTTATAGGTCTTCCCACGAAGGAAACAAATGCCTGCGTTTTTGCTTCTGGACAAACTCTCTTTGTTTCTGCGCTGGGAGATAAAGGCACACTTGAAGAATAAAGTGAACAATGGTAAAGGTGTGAGAATGCAATGAATAAGAAAAATAGAACGGAGTTCGATTATCTAACTATTTATTGACATACTAGCTTACCTATCAACCTGCATACTTGCCTGTTAACCTACCCGCTGACCTTCCTGCATATCTGCCTACGTGCCTATCTGTCTGTCTGTCTGTCTGTCTGTCTGTCTGTCTGTCAGTCTGACTGTCTATACATTTCTTTTCTGTATTTAGAACGGACTGTTCCATTGTACGGACTACGTCTGGCTGATTCAAAACGAACGAACGTTTTAACAATATAAAAAGAATTCGAATTGATAAATTGTCATTTTACATGAAATATCCACACATGAATGACGGAAGGACAATACTTGAACCTGATACACCCAGGCCAGTTGGGGTGAGTCAAGAACCCACATCACAATACTCAGGACATTCCCATACCTTCTCCGTCCTCATCTGCAACAGCCAGCGAAGAGGAACAATACTAATGGTATCAGCAGCGGTCTGATTATGTGTCCGCCGGGTCTTTCCACGGAGATTTGAGTTCCGGCCAGATCCTCTGGTATATCCAGGCGTGGGACCCGGTGGTTCAGTGGTTAGCACGCCTGCCTGTCGATCTGATAGTCAGGGGTTCGAATGCCCACCCAAGTGGGTTTTTAAGACTGACCCGAGGTGCCAGTTCGACCCAGTCTAAGACAGGGCGACCGACGTGATGCTGGCAATATCACCTTTAAAGCGGTCTATAAAAATACAGGGGATGGCACGATACACCCAACACACCTCATAGAGTGTGATAAGGGTCTATGGCTTGTCGTTGTACTAAGCGCCGATGTATGAATGAAGATGTCTTTTGGGATTAATGAGACAGACATAAGAGAGACAGTCCTGGGATGGAAGGATCCCTAAGTCTTACAGCTAGTCTACCAGCTGAAAGATGTGATGCTTACAACAAAGACAACACCAAAAGTAACAGTCAAAACTGCCACTGCAACTATTACTACCGCTGCTGTTGATACTACTACTACTACTACTACTACTACTACTACTACTACTACTACTACTACTACTACTACTACTACTGCTGCTGCTACTACTACTACTACTACTACTACTACTACTACTACTACTACTACTACTACTACTACTACTACTACTACTACTACTACTACTACTACCATCATCACATTTATAATTAATCAGATAATGTTATTATTGTCTTCTATTGTTATTATAATTATTATCATTAGCGTTATTTTAGAATACCACTCCGTCCTGGGGGGAGCAACCAGGCGTGATTCCTAAACGAACACCCGGGGTATGCCTCAACGAACACCCGGGGTATGCCTCAACGAACACCCGGGGTAATAAGAGAAGAACAGGAAAATCAATCTGGCAAAAAACTCCAGCTAAACCAAATTACGTCGGTACCCACTATTTTAAAGAGAAAGAATGATCCCGTCTCCACCCAAAAATAATGACGCAGGGCGAAAGTGTTAACGTACGAACGGACAAAGAGTACAGTTAGTTAATTATGTTTTCACGCCTTGCCAGTTCTGACTAATTTCATTGTCTGGCGCCAAATGCTTGTCTGGATCCTTATAGACACACTGTGCAAGACATCTTGCGGCAGAACTGAACCCAAACCTTGCAGGGAGATCAGCTTGGCCGAATGGATAAGAGAGATCGTTCTTAAACATCCGGTGTGCTGATGCTGAGGTAGGGGGTTCAACCCCTAAGTGACATGGGGACGTAAATTACAAGTACCTCCGAAGTCGGAATTGGTTCGCCTGATGATGGCGAGGGACACTGGTAATAGGGAAAGCTAATCTACACACAAAATTCAGTCCAGTGTTACTAGAAGTGGTGTGTATTCTTGAGTTCAAAGCGAGAGAGCAAAAAAAAAAAACAAATTAGAAAAAACAAACTTGTCTTTAGCTTCCTTGTTTGTTTTTTACTGTATGACACTTGGGAGTCAATATAGATACAACCAATAGTCGGCTGGCCGTCACTCACTGGCATCTTGTCGTTATGACAGACGATAGTTTGTTTCATTGTGCTTCTAAAAGGGCAGAATAACTACAACCCATGGCGGGGACCAGGTATGGAGTTATACCTCTCCATAGAACAAAGCCGGGGCTGAATTATAGAGACCAGATGCAGCCCATGCAGCATGATCACTCTCTCGACCTGCGTAGTTTACTCCAGAGGAAATCTAACACCAAAACACCTGGAATAAGACAGGCTGCAGAAGCAGCCGGATCAGCAAAACAATGCTCATTATTGTCCGCCTGTCTGAGCTTCGATCCTAGACGGACCATCATATAGCATATTAAAATATGAGAGAGATTATTGTAGGGTCATAAAAAATAGTCCCGGCTGCAACCAAGTACATGGGCAGGAGAATGAGTTGAGTCAAAATATCACAGCACTCGGGGCATTTCTATACGTGTTTCGTCTTCTTGTCCAACAGCCAGCGAGGAGTCCCAATATGAATGGTGCCAATTGCAGTCTGATTATGCGTCCGTCTGGCCTGTCATTGGAGTACTGCGTGTTGGCCATGTGCTGTGGCCACTCTCTGCCGCATCGTTCTCTTTAGGCTAGGAGGATTTATCTGTTCTACCTCGCGATACACATGATACAAAATTCCCTGACGGAAAGTAGAATAGAAAGAAGGAAGAGGAGGGAGATCGAGGAGGAGGTGGTGATGGAGGAGGAGAGAATGGAGGAAATGGAGGTAGGGAATAATATTATTATTATTATTATTATTATTATTATTATTATTATTATTATTATTATTATTATTATCATAATAATAATAATAATAATAATAATAATAATAATAATAAGAAGAAGAAGAAGAAGAAGAAGAAGAAGAAGAAGAAGAAGAAGAAGAAGAAGAAGAAGAAGAAGAAGAAGAAGAAGAAGAAGAAGAAGAAGAAGAAGAAGAAGAAGAAGAAGAAGAAGAAGAAGAATAGGAAGAAGAAGAAGAAGAAGAATAGGAAGAAGAAGAAGAAGAAGAAGAAGAAGAAGAAGAAGAAGAAGAAGAAGAAGAAGAAGAAGAAGAAGAAGAAGAAGAAGAAGAAGAAGACGACGACGACGACGATATTTCTACACCTAAAGAGAGATAATGAACGTTAGTTACCTGCATATTCCTTAAAATGTATGAAAGAGAGTGATAAAAAAGCAGCATGTTAGACGGGCCTGCGTGCCCAATTCTTAACCTTTTGAAAATACAGTTTTGTTATTGTTGTTGTTGTTGTTAAAGGATGTTGCAGCCAACACCAGCATTTTTTGCTGTTATGATCTCTTGACAAGTTTACGTTCAGTAGTGTGTCATTGCTTTATGAACGACCGGCACCCTTACCATTTCGTAACAAAACCAACGCAAGACGGTTTGCAGCCAAATCGTCTGCAGCTGTGTTTCGATAGCGGGTAAGCGGGATTACGGACTGCGTGCGTAACCCCATCGCCACTGAGCTGGCAATGAAAGTGTAATAATTATTATTGTTGCTTTCATTGTGTATTTCCTAAACTAAAATAAAATAATGTAAAATACTTTTACAATTTAAGGTGGTAAATGAAAGACTACGATTCACCATTATCATCAACTATCATCATTTTCAAAATCTCCACCTAATCCAATCAAATCAAACCCACGCGGTACACCATACTTTCGTTTCCCCCCAAGGGCTACGTTTGAACAGCCGAGAGGGAAGGCGCGGGACGCTACCCTGAAAACTACCCGAATAGTGACGGGTACCTCCTAGCGGTATTTAAAAAGCTGTAGAGACACTTGATTAGCAGGGGCTGCTGTCAGTCAAAAGTTTCTCAGTACTTCACACAAACGGACTCCCCAAGCTTAAGTGTATGTGAACCATCGAGGAATCATTGTATTGAGATCGGCTATTGCTTCGTTGTCTATTTGGATTTGCGGACTTCTTTTGTCATCCAGTGTGTTTTCTTTCTACTCTTCCAGTATAAATACAGGTAAAGTGAACATATGTTTTACAAATATATATTAGTGTTAGATTGTTAGTTTGTTACATTTTGTCCTTACATTTTGTCCGTTGAATTCTAATTGTAAAACAAATCCATTGTTTTAATTTGCAGTTTATATACGAATATTTCCCTTATATTTATTTTTAATCGTTTATTTCATTATCTTCAGTCTAATTTGTGTGTGTGTGTGTGTGTGTGTGTGTGTGTGTGTGTGTGTGTGTTGGATATCCCTTACAGGACGTCGCAGTCAACATCAGCATTTTCAGCTGCTGTTGATGTACTAGGCAAGATTACGCTCAGTAGTTTGCCATTGCTTTCTAATTATAAGGGTGTTTATCTAATATTTATTTATCTTTAATTTATTCGCACGAATTAGTTAACGGAGTAACGTTTTTTTTCCGTTTGCGCTGTTTAATTTATGCACCATTTATTTACTTATGTTCTGTTGTTTCCATTTATAAGAGTTTTATTTACTAATATTCCATTTATTTATTCATCAATCGTTTATTTAATATTTTATCCTTAAAATCCAATTACGTATCATTTATGTCCTTATGTTCTATTGTTTCTATTTATAAGAGTTTCATTTACTAATATTCCAATTATTTATTCATGAACCGTTTATTTAATATTTTATCGTTAAAATATAATTATGTATCATTTATTTCCTTATGCGCCGTTTGTTGGTTTATGCACGTTGATTTATTTTTTACCGACTGTTTATTTATTTAATTATTTATGTATCCATCTATCAAAGCAGCGTGTATGTATTGAAAGCTTTATTTTTACTTTTCTGATGTATTTTATTCTTTTCGAATTTGCTGTCTTCGTTTGCTTTTCAATTCTTAGTTGTTTTTTTTTTAAAACTATTTTTGCCGCTTATTTATGCGCGCTCTGGTTATTTCTATATTTATCTCCTGTACTTCTTTATGTACTGTTTATCATGCATATGTAAGGGGCTAAAATGTAATTAATTGTGTACATAAATGTAACTGGGTTATCTGCGGTCAAACTATGAGCACGCAAGACTTTATAGAAAAGAAAAGCACACACAAACTACAAAATGTCGATCAAGTTAATAAGACCGACACACACACACACACACAAACACGCACGCACACACACACACACACACACACACACACACACACACACACACACACACACACACACACTGTTGTTGACAAGACTTCTTGGGTAAACAAACAAGAATAAAGACCAAAGCAACACTAAAATAAATGTAACGTGGTGAAACAACTTTTACAATATTATTTAAATAAACATACAACGAACTAAAGAACTTAGCTAATCGTACTACCGACCCAGAGATGAAAAAACTGCACGGTATATGTGTACGGATAAGAGGGTCAGTGTCAAGCAAAAACTACATTTGGACCTCTCATAAATGGATGGTGGAAAATAGGCCGTAAGGGTGGGTCTGACTTAAAAGTTGTTAATATTGTAGCCGACATGTTGTATTACATATTAAATTTACTGCGTTGTATAAAAAAACTACTGTATATAAGCGAATGGCAGAATCGGGAAGTCATTTAACACGATTAATCATCCCATGGTATTAATCAGTTTAATATATATTTCCTACCGCTTAGTAGCCGCCGTCTGTAGCTTGGGGATAGTGAACGCAATTTCACAATTCCGACGTGCCGGCTTTGAAATCAGCCCAAATGTGATTTGGGAGCAGATCGCTTTGCGTTGATTTTCACAATGGTTTGAGGGTCGGCTTTTCAGAAACCAACTGAGCGTAAAATTGCATTGAAACTCACACACGGCCTGGGTTGATTGCGATGTCTGTACAAGTCCTAGAACTAAATGTGTGTCACCGCCTAGTCATTTATTTTCTTTTTTTATTTATCAAACTGTTATCTGTTTATATTGTTCTCGTTTAAGTGGTTGTATTTATATATTTATTTATTTGATCATTATATACGTGCGTATCCGCAGTTCATTTCATTATGTACCGTCAATGAAACGCGCAGTTTCATAATTCCCCGGCATGCCGAGCCGAGGGTTGGAAATCAGCGACTTGAATCGGACGACTTGAAGAAGAATTATTTTCTTTGCCTTGATTTCTAGATATGAGGTCCTCCGAAGTCGGAGAGTGTCTGCCTGTACGGCGAGGAACCACCAGTCTGCACACCAATAAGCCAGACATGGGACAACGGATACTCACGCAAATCTCAGGTCCTGTATGACATCATACTGATGTTGGATAACAGGATGTCTTCATCTGACATACAGGACTTCGCGTTGGAGCTCAAGCCAACGAACACAAGCAAGCAAGCAAGCAAGCTAGATATGAGGCATCGGTCGTTCAGAAATCAATGGCAAACTTCTTCTCCTTCTCTTCGTAAACTGAAAAGGGAGGGGGGGGGGTGGTGTGGAGGAGGAGGAGGGGAAACTACTGAACTAAAATTGTCTAGCCTAACAAATCACAAATAAATGCTGAGGTTACTGCGACGTCCCGTAAAGGACACGTAACTGAGTGCTTCAGTTGTGCACGTAGTTCCGTACCGTGCGGTGCTGGTTGCTGCCTGAATCACTAGGCTCGTGTTGTGGGTTAACGTGATGTTGTCACTGTCTATGTACTTCTCTACTGTTGTCCACCCGTAGTCTAGTGGCCAGACCTCTCACTTGCCCCCTCCCCGGGGTGGGGGGGGGGGAGGTTCTGTCCGAAATGTGAGGGTGAAGATGAAAATTCTTTTTTTTTACATGGACCTGGATTTACACTTTGACCCCGCCTACAAAGGGTACATGGAAATGGCTAGGGGAAGTAAAGGCGTTGAGGTCCTATACCAGGAACGTACAGTGTACCTGTGCGGGCTGTTGGCGTGTCGAGACTCCTGTTTGTTCCACTTTTCACATGGGGCCGTGAGGAGCATTTTGTATGATATTCACTGGCACAGGAACGGTGCATAATGGGGACGACCCGTTGCCGTGAAGTTAGAACCGCGATTAATGACTAATAACATCTACAAAGTCGGGGGTAGCATGGCGGAATGGAAAAGAGCGCTTGTTCTTAAACTTAAGATTGCTGTTGCTGAGGTAGCGGGTTCAACCCCTACACCGGGTCAATTGGACTAAAATGTTGACTTCTCTTCCTTGACTTCATTCATTCATTCAGTAGCATGTCCTTTGCAAGAACCTCGCTCCCATAACAACCTTCCGGAAAACTTCTCAATCATAAGCAAGATGTCCCGCGTCCAATACACCCATCTGGAGATCATCCGCCACATCCTGCACCCATCTTCTCTTTGGCCTTCCTCTTCCTCTCTTCCCAGGCATATAAAGATATAGCGCTACACATCACAATGTCTGTAGCAGTGGTTCTCAACTGGGGGGGGGGGGTGTTAGGGTTTCCAGGGGGGCATTAAGATTATGTCAAGATCGCGTTAATACAAGAACCGATTACTTGATATTGTCCCCCCCCCCCCCCCCCCCCCCCATTCTTTACGGTTCTGTACTTCTCGCCCTTCTGAAATTCATTTTATAACATAAGTAGACCCACAAATCACGTTTTATGTAGACGTCTAGACTTGTTCTAGTATGTGTTATTAAATTTAGCTTCCATTTTTACGAATAATGTGTAGGGGCGGGCAAATTTATAGGGAGGAAATACGAGGAGGAGGGGATGACTTTCTGAACATATGGTGAAGGGGTGCACGGGTCAAAAAAAAAGGTGAGAACCACTGGTCTATGACATGGTCCTTTAAAAAAAATTGTCTCGAAGCAGCTTCCAACTGTGTAGGCCGGAGAGCAACGAAGAATAGGTGGTCAGTCTTTCCCTCTCTTCGGCAAGCAACGAAACCTGGTGTGGAATTCGTGTCCGACCAGATTCATTAACAGAGCAGTTCGCTATCAACTTCGCTAGGGTCCTGTACTTTTCTTGCAATTTATATAGTTTACCCAACAGGTAACTGTCTTTGTTACAGCAATCATTAGCATTGTATGAGGCGTTTGGCTAACATATAATATTCGGCATTGTTGGGATTACAGGGTTGCCTTTTTTAAAAATATTTTTTTAAACGATTACAGTTCTGAGATCTATATATAACAAACTATCATGATGGTATTTGTCCCCGTTCTTGATGTAAGCTGTGGGAATACATTATCATGATGGTATTTGTCCCATTCTTGATGTAAGCTGTGGGAATAAATTATCATGATGGTATTTGTCCCGTTCTTGATGTAAGCTGTGGGAATACATTATCATGATGGTATTTGTCCCATTCTTGATGTAAGCTGTGGGAATACATTATCATGATGGTATTTGTCCCGTTCTTGATGTAAGCTGTGGGAACAAACTATCATGATGGTATTTGTCCCGTTCTTGATGTAAGCTGTGGGAATACATTATCATGATGGTATTTGCCCCGTTCTTGTTGTAAGCTGTGGGAATACATTATCATGATGGTATTTGTCCCGTTCTTGTTGTAAGATGTGTGAATAAACTATCATGATGGTATTTGTCCCGATCTTGATGTGAGCTGTGGGAATAAACTATCATGATGGTATTTGTCCCGATCTTGATTTAAAGTGGGAGAGTTTGAAGAGGTTGAAATGCAGACATTTTGTCTTAGCAGTCTCCAGTATTTACGAACTCTATCTATCACTAGCCACTCAACGTGCGTAATGTATTATTGTACGCGCGCACTCAACAACGCATGATGTGTTATTATATCTGTTACGGTTGGTCTGAGCATAAAAAAGAAACATTGCTAGAGATTTTGACATGCAGTACAGTTGATTCATTTGTGTAGCACTCTTGATCATTATAAAGTAGTAGTAGTAGTAGTAATAGTAGTAGTAGTAGTAGTAGTAGTAGTAGTAGTAGTAGTAGTAGTAGTAGTAGTAGTAGTAGTAGTAGTAGTAGTAGTAGTAGTAGTAGTAGTAATAGTGACGGTGTCTCCGATGTAGTAGTAGTATTGTAGCTACCAACCTGTTGCCTTTGAAATCCGCAGTTTACTTTTTGATAGGCAAATAGAAACAATGCCTGTAGATGACTGTGTCAGACTGGTTGTGTGTGTTATATAGCGTCGTCGTCATCCTCATCATTATCATCCACTTTTGCTGTCAAACGTCGTGGGAAGGATTAAATGATGTTCCACCGCCCGATGGGTAATACTAGATAACGTCAGTCCGTATGATTGTATAATATCTTTAACGTCGTCACTCCATGGAGAAATGAACTGGAGAACTTGGTGACAACTGGCAAGATCGAAGGGAAGAGACCAAGGAGAAGACCGAGAAGTAAATACCTGGATTGCCCGGTCCCGTGGCATGGTCGAGACAGAAACACGGAGCTGATCCAATGACTATGGTGATCGAGTGAGATGGCGAAACATGACTGCCCACGCTTATGGGCATGGCACATGATGGATGGATGGACTCCATTTTCTTCTCGGGCGTCCTCTTGCTCACGTATGAGATCTTCTTTGATGTAGCACCAGTGCTGGTAGTTGATGATGTTGCATTCTAGCGAGATGGCCGAAACATTTGATCTTCTGTTTTTCAATGTTTATGGCATAAAGTGTTGATCCCACTATTTGTCGGATAATATCAATTCTTACCCTGTTCGGTGATTGTATCGGAAGCTCGAGAAGTGTTTTGTGTAATTATACGAAAATAAAAACGTCGAATGCAAAGGGGCCACTCTATTAAAGTGTTTATGAATCATAAACAGCCCACAGTAATATTAATAACAAATTGAATAATAATAATAATAATAATAATAATAATAATAATAATAATAATAAAATAATTATTATTGGTTATTATCATTATTTATTACTATTATTATTTTTTTAAACACCATACCAGTCTTAAAGCTTAATAATCTGAAGAAATTGTAATACGGATAATAATCATCATCATTGGATCTCATACGATAGGAGCGACAACACACCAGAAGTAAGAACAAACCTCAGTCTCCCAGTGAGTTTCGAACAAACAGATGCCCCAGATATTCATGCGATAGGCCTTACATGTGACCTTTCACCTAATTTTCATTCATGTTAGAACAACAGAGTGTAGTCCCCGTGTGTGTACAGCTGAATTATAGCTGACATCATCGTGCATCATGTCTGGCCAGGCAGGTGGACATGTTTCTCCACAACTATCTGTATCCTGTCGGAGCCAGGGTAGCTAAGTGGCATGAAGCTACCCTATTTGCCTGGTGGTTATAGGTTCAAATCCCCAACGAGGCGGAGTTAGTAACATGCACAAGTAAATTGAGTTTGGACTGTTTCGCCAAGCCTTTGACTCAATACTTCCGACTTCGACAGTCAATTTTATCGGTTTTGCTTTCCCTAGCCTTTGACTGTACTCCCAGTCTACCTTCAAGGCAGCAGGTTTGTATCTCTCTTCGCTGGCTTCTGACCTGTACGACATGGGAGGCTCTACTAGCAATTTGCCATCCCACATAACGCGTCCAAACACAGCTGCTGGCGATTTAGAAGCAGACCGCCTTGCGTTGGTTTTAATACACAAATATGAATGCCGGTCGTCCAGAAAGCAATGGCAAACTACTGAACGTAAACTTGCCAAGAAATCACAAACATTCAAAAATGCCGGTGTCTCACGTCCTGTGCGACGTCCTGTAAAAGATATGCAACAAACTTTACTAGCAGCCGCGCTACTGTCGGCACACCGCCCCAATTGTTCTTAGGACACGCTGGCCCTTCTATCTTTAAAACGTGGAGACAAATCAGAGGGGAGACGGGGTTTCACAGTTGGCCTGCGCTGCCCAGTCAACCCACCCTGAACTGGGTACAAGGAGATGCTTAGGGAAGTAACGGGGTCGGGGTATTACTGACCCCATCAAGCACCGAGAGCGGTCTTTAAATACCGGTCTGGTCGCGTAAACCAAATGCGCCTTAATGCCTGTTAATGGGAATACTTATTTTACTTTCATTATTTACTGTGTCAATTGAAACGTCATGACAGTGTGGAGAAAGCAATGCATCCATCCATCATGTTCCATGCTGGTAAGCGTGGGCGGTCATGTTCAGCCATCTCACTCGATCACCAGAGTCGTGGATCAGCTCTGTGTTCCTGTCTCGACCATGCCACGTGGCCAAGCCATCCAGGTATTTGCTTCTAGGTCTTCCCCTTGGTCTCTTCCCTTCGATATTGCCAGTTGTCACCAAGTTCTCCAATTCATTTCTTCTCATAACATGCCCAACAGATTTTAACTGTCTACGTCTAATGTCTCTAATCAGTTTACGATCATTTGTTTCTTGAAGGACTTGTTCGTTTGTTTTTCTATCTGTCCATGAGAGAACAATAATGGAGGGGGTATATGCCCGGGAAGAGAGGAGGAGGAAGGCCAAAGAGAAGATGGGTGCAGGATATGGCAGATGATCTCCAGATGGGTGTATCAGACTCGGGACATCTTGCTTGTGATCGAGAAGTTTTCCGGAAGGTTGTTATGGGAGCGAGGTTCTGCAAAGGACATACTACTGAATGAATGAATGAATGAATGAATATTTACTTTATTTACTTCACATACATTACTCATTTTGATTACCTTATTTACATTACTTTTCTTAACTACTGTACTTACTTGTATTACTTTACTTATTTTACCTAATTTACTTACTTTACCTATTTTCTTTACTTACTTATTTTACCTCATCATCAAGTGCCCGGCCAGCTGGCGTAGGCGTCCATGGCTCTCCACAGATCCCGGTCTTTTTATTTTACCTACTTTATATTTATTTTATTTACCTAATTAGTTTACCTACTTTATATTTACTTTACTTACTTAATTATTCTACCTACTTTACCCATTTTACTTAATTATTTCACCCACTTTACTTAGTTTACTTTGCCTACTTACTTATTTTACTAACTTTACTTACTTTGCTTATTTACGTACTTTACTTATTTTACTTACTTTTATCTATTTTATTTACTTACTTACTTATTTTACCTACTTTATTTATTTTACTGACTGACTTATTTTAACTACTCTACTTATTTTACTAACTTCCTTATTTTACAAACTTTACAAACATTATTTATTTTACTTACTCATTTTACCTACATTACTTACTTTACATTACATACGTCACTTACTTTTCTTAGTCTACTTACTTACTTATACTTATCAAGCCGTCTGCCTCGCGCTCCGAAGGTTGCAGATTTGATTCCGGGCTACGCTGGAGCTACGGAGTTCGTGCTCTGTGCGACGCTTTCGGAAGGCCGACTTGCGGAATGAGACCGAGCTATATGGGATAATACCCATGCAATAAAGTCGATCCTCTCGACTTTAATGACTTTTTAAGACTTACTTTACTTATTTTACTTACTTACTTACTTACTTACTTACTTACTTACTTACTTCTTCTTCTTCTTCTTCTTCTTCTTCTTCTTCTTCTTCTTCTTCTTCTTCTTCTTCTTCTTCTTCTTCTTCTTCTTCTTCTTCTTCTTCTTCTTCTTCTTCTTCTGCGTTCATCTGGAGTCCCCCCCCCCCGGGGACGTGATTGCGTTGTGCCTGTTTACAGCAGAGCTGCGTTCTTGCGCCGTTAGGACGACACATCCGACTTCTGCGGGCATTTGTTGACCGGGTTAACCTTCCCGGTTTTGCTTACTTATTTTACCCACATTACTTATTTGACTTAATTACTTTATTGCACACTTTACTTATATTACTTATTATGCTTACTTACTTATTTTACCTACTTTATTATTTTACATAGTTTACTTACTTATTTTACTGACTTACTTATGTTTACCTACTTTATTTACGTTACTTATTATATTATTATTGGGGGGCTGAGTGGTCTCGAGATATGGTGTCCGGTGAGGACCGGGGTTTATTTAAAAAATCCACCTGGACTTCCATTAATAAAATTGCCCCTGGTCTCTGGGTAGTGAGATCGGACGCCCGTGTGTATTGTTGTGCACGTAAAATATCCCTTGGCAGTTGGAAATCGAAAAAGAGTAGCCTAACGATGCTGCCCGGGCAAAATTTCCAGTTAAAAAATCTACCCAAAGTATTTTCAGGATCCTCGCCGATGCAACGGAGTTCGTGCATTGAGCTGAGTGTCTCCAGACTCAGGTTTGAGTTAGGAAGAAAACGGAGCACTTATGGGTTAAACCTTGTGCCGTGATGTTGATCCAACGACTAAACGACTAAAACGACTAAACGTTACTTATTTTCCTTCCTTATTTTACCTACTTATGTTACTTATTTTACTTTCTTATTTTACCTATTTTACTTACATTATTTTATTTTGCTTACATCATATTACCTACATTACTTAATTTACTTGGTATACCCACTTTACTTACTTTCTTATTATACTTACTTACTTATTTTAACTAACTTACTTACTTTACTTACTTGCTATCCCTACAGTTGAACTATGGTTATTTACCTAGGTTATGACGATCAGCGCTTAGCATGGTTGTTTAAAAAAAAATAATGCAGCCCATCTACCGACCTGGCACACTGTAACAAAATATATTTCAGACCCCAGCACCCCACCGATCCACCTTTTCCTAGATCGTCCAGGTAAGCCGGGTAGTTGTTGCCGTACGATTCAAAATGCTAATTAGTTGCCTGAAGAGAAAAGATCATATTTCATTTGTGCTTCAGCGAGTTTATAAAAGTCAGTTGTATTTCGTTTCGGTAAACGCTGGTTCCGCGGGATAGGTTTTGAAGCCCTTGTTGGGTTCGTTTATGCGTGTGTGTGTGTGTGTGTGTGTGTGTGTGTGTGTGTGTGTGTGCGCGCGCGTGTGTGTCTATGTGTGTGTGCGTGTGTGTGTGTTGAAATATATACACCTTCAGAAAATGTCCCCGTTACTTTACATGTTTCAGTGCGTGTGGGTAGTGCGTGTATGTGAGTGTGTGTGTGTGTGTGTATGCGTGTGTATGTTGTGTGTATGTGTGTCTGTGTGTGCGCGTTTCTATATGCGAGTGTAGCTTGTTTGTGTTTGAATGTTTTATGTATAGGTTGGTGTAAGTGTGTGTATGTCTGTGTGTGTGTTTGTATGTGGGATGTATATATTGGTATGTGTGTGTTTGTTTGTATGTGGAATGTATATATTGGTATGTGTGTATGTTTGTATGTGGAATGTATATGCTAGTAGGTATGTGTGTTTGTATGTGGAATGTATATGTTTGTATGTGAGTGTGTGCGTGCTTGTATGTGGAATGTATATGTTTGTATGTGTGAGTATGTATGTGGAATGTATATGTTGGTATGTGTGTGTATATGTGTGTGTATATATGGAATGTATATGTTGGTGTGTGTTTGTGTTTGTGTGTGGAATGTATATGTTATATGTATGTGTGCTTGTATGTGGAATGTATATATTGGTATGTGTGTATGTTTGTATGTGGAATGTATATGTTGGATTGTGTGTGTTTGTATGTGGAATGCATATGTTGGTATGTGTGTGTTTGTATGTGGAATGCGTATGTTGGTATGTGTGTGTTTGTATATGGAATGTATATGTTGGTGTGTGTGTGTGTGTTTGTATGTGGAATGTATATGTTGGTATGTGTGTGTTTGTATGTGGGATGTATATGTTGGTATGTGTGTGTGTGTGTTTGTATGTGGGATGTATATGTTGATATGTGTGTTTGTATGTATGATGTATATGTTGGTGTGTATGCATGCATGTGGGATGTATACGTTGGTATGTGTGTGTTTGTATGTGGGGTGTATATGTTGGTATGTGTGTTTGTATGTATGATGTATATGTTGGTGTGTATGTATGTTTACTGTTACGTTGGCGTCAAGGTAATTCTGCACTCTCTTTTCATGTACAATTTAATCTGTCACTCATCAAAACACACACGCACATATAAACAGATAGTCAGGTAGGTAGCTTGTTAGACAGACAGACAGACAGAGAGAGATAGACAGATAGATAGATAGATAGATAGATAGATAGATAGATAGATAGATATATGGATGGATGGATGGATGGATGGATGGATGGATGGATGGATGGATGGATGGATGGATGGATGGATAGATAGATAGATAGATAGATAGATAGATAGATAGATAGATAGATAGATAGATAGATAGATAGATAGATAGATAGATAGATAGATAGATAGCCAGCGCGTTGGTTTAATTGTTAAGGGGGTTTAACTTTTTTCTTTTTCTTAGGCAAGCGGTCTTACCCCCTCAGTTTGGAAATTTTCTCCCACATGAAACATGAAAGCAACTTTCAAGTAGAACAGGAAGGTAGAATACAGAAAAGAAATATAGACAGATATTTCTAAATAATGAAGGGAACGAATAAAGAAAGAAATGTAGATGGCGGGGAAAGGAAAGAACTAATAATAAAAATACAAACGAGAAGAGGTAAATAGACAAAGTACAAAAAATAAACAGAGAGAGAGAGAGAGAGAGAGAGAGAGAGAGAGAGAGAGAGAGAGAGAGAGAGAGAGAGAGAGAGAGAGAGAGAGAGAGAGAGAGAGAGAGAGATATACGGACATACAGTGATGCAAACAACGGAAACGAAAGAGAAATTTAAAAAAAAAAAAAAGAAAGAAAGAAAAACAACAACAACAAAGAGATAAAGACAAGGATGGATAGAGAAACAATTCCCGTAGAAACTAATACCAGCCCGGAGAAAGGTTTAAAAACCACACAAAGAAATGAACACATTTTGTGCAATTCTTTATACATTTAATTTGTGCTTTTCATGTCATATTATATTTCAGTGAGGTGTCTGTCTAAAGCTAAAAAGTGCGCTCGTCGAATTTAAAATGCAAATAGTTACAAAGATCATTTTAATCGTATGAAAAGTAACTTAATAGTGGTAACAATTGAAACCCTTACGAGAGTGAAATTGACTTCCGTTACGAAAAATTACTGAGCTAATATATTTCACTTTTTCTCCTCCTCCTCGTCTTCTTCTTCTTCTTCTTCTTCTTCTTCTTCTTCTTCTTCTTCTTCTTCTTCTTCTTCTTCTTCTTCTTCTTCTTCTTCTTCTTCTTCTTCTTCTTCTTTCTTTCTTTCTTTCTTTCTTTCTTTCTTTCTTGACCACCTTTCTGAAGTGTGTGATAAGTCTCTTGTCGAGTTAGCCTCCATCACAATGTCCAGATTACTAAATTTTCAGTTATCTATACCCTTATTAGCCGGCGCTTTTGCAAAGGAATTACGAATTAATTTGGCAATCTCGCTTACCGCATTCGAAACACAGCTGCGGTCGTTTTCATAAACATGGTATGAACGCTGGTTCAGAATGCAATGGCAAACTACTGAACGTAACCTTGCCAACAACAACAAAATCATCAACATCCAATGAACAAAGCTGGGGTTAACTGCAACGTCCTGTAAAGGATAAGCAACTAACTACATTTGTGCCTGGTTTGTTTCCTCTAAACAGATTCCATCATCCAAGGTAACAACTAAATACATTTACTAGAACAGAAGCTCTGTATCCCCCATTGAGGCACATACTTTCAAGACAATCAGGCTCAGCCGTGTTATCTTTGGCTATCTCGTGCAGCTCCTTCCGTGTCCTAACACATTATTCCTGTTTCTAAGGCTGTTCTTCATAAGATTTTAGATCTTCCTCTGTTTCCGATTCCGAATTTAAAAAAAAAAGATGTTCCGGCAACGTTCAGCCGTTGAATTTTCGATTCGTTATTTTGGGATCTCTTTATGGTGTTTCTTTTTCTGATTGCGGAGGCAGGGCTGCGTATTTCTTTCCTGAAATCTAGGTGTTTTCTATCTTGGTGTGGATTTATTCTATGTTGCTGTTTCTCCCACTTTTGACATGCACCAAAGAGGATCAGCGTTCTGTTTTCCGATAAGTGATCAGTGAAGAGGTGAAATCTATAGAAATTCATCGGCCAATACGTCCAGTATCGTGATGTATGCATTGTCAGTCCAGCAAATGTAGAAGTGGGGTAGGACGCTCCAAAACTGCGTAACTTCAATGACATACTATTCACAGTCACACCGAGTAGTGACCGCAGAGTCGATTTTTCTACAAGAATCCAAGCACTTTATCGGCGCTAGAAGACTTGCATTGAACGCAGTGGTGACTACATCGAAAAATGATACATTTGTTCTTAACTTCTTCAGAATATATTCACCAAAAAAAAAATAATCAAAGGTTTTCATTTGAAGCCCCCTTCGTGTGTGTGTGTATGTGTGTGTGTGTGTGTGTGCGCGTGCTCGCACATACACGCACACACTGTATATAGCATGTATTGGTTCAGAGATCCGCGCTGGCGTAGTGGCTAAAATGTTGCATGTTGGCTCAGTGGTCTTGGGTTCGAATCCGCATAGGGGCGGATGTTTAAAATTCAGCAGGGCTCCCAGGCTGTCCCAGCCTCAAGTAGGTACCAGGAAATACCTTTGGAAATAAAGGCGGCTGGCGTGACACTGACCGATTCTCGATTGGTCTATACAAATATGCATCTAGCATTAACGGTTCAATGTACCTTAAACCATGCAAAAGGGTCATTGGTTTTACTTATGCGGGGGTTCCGGTATATATTCAGCGGGATCATCGTTGGGGCTACGGGGTACGTGCACTGGGTCCAGATTCTCCTTTTATGGCTTGGGGTAAGATGAATAATTTACTTGTGGGGATATCCTTGAGCGATGTGGGTGATCTGGGGGACGCCACAAACCACACAATTATGGCACGTTCCTCTGAAGTGGCGTACGGGAGCGATTAGGAACCAGAAGAGATATCGACGTATTGTGGAGCTGATCTTTTGAAAACCACAAGCGACACAATTATGGCATTTTTTGAAAACCACAAGCTACAAATTTATGGCGTGTTTGAAAGCCACAAGCCACAAAATTGTGGCATGGTTAAAAACCACATGCCAAAAAATTAAGGCATAGTGATTTGAAGTGGCGTGGGAGAAGATACAAGAACAAATAGAGACATCCATGTGCCGCAGAAGTGGCGCTTTGAAAACCACAGGCCACAAACCACAAAATTATGACATGAGATCTTGAAGTGGCGCGGGGAACGACTAGGAACAAGTAGAGATATCCACGTATCGTGGAGGTGATCCTTTGAAAACCACAAGCTACAAAATTGCCGCATATTTGAAAACCACAAAGGGTACTTGTAATTAACGTCCCCAAGTCCAGGACGACAGGTCAACATTTCAGTCCAGCTGTCCGGTGTAGGGGTTGAACCGCTAACCTCAGCATCAGCACAACGGATGTTTAAGAACACGCGTTCTTAACCATTCGGCCATGCGGACCTGCTGGGGAAATGAATAATAATAATAATAATAATAATAATAATATAATAATAATATACTAATATTGAAAACGTTACCTAATATATCATAAGGAAGTTAAATCACAAAACAGTAAATCCGACGTTTCAATCATAGTGAACTTCTTCAGCAACAAAACAAACATATCTAAATAACCAATCACAATGAAAGTTGACTACAGTGGATCTCCAACATTGTCTGCCTCTCGCCTTGACTGTACATTCTGTAGGATTGCTGTTCATCCATCTCTTGATGTTATCTTCCCACTTGTATCGCTGTCTACCTCTTGCTCGCTTGCCCTCAACTTTGAGCTCCAGTATGGTTTTTATAAGAGTATTATGTCTTTTAACGTGGACGAAATATTTCACTTCCCTCTGTTTTTATTTCTTTCATACCTCTGAAGTCGGAGTGGGTTCGCCCGAAGGCAAGGAACACCGGTAAAAGGGAAAGCAAACCCACAAGCAAAATTCAGTCCCTTACTACTTTAAACAGTGTGTAAGGACTACGCTTGAGTTTAAGCCAGCGAACAAAAAAGAAAAAAAGAAAAGAAAAATTTCTTTAATCAGCTCTCTTTTCATTCCTAACTTCTCTATATCTAATTAATAATAATAATAATTATTATTATTATTGTTGTTGTTGTTATTATTATTATTATTATTATTATTATTATTATTATTATTATAAAATTGGAAATAAAAAAACAGAGTTATAAAGACAGAAATGTATAACATATTGTTATAGACCACTTCAGTGGGTGCTGTGGGAAGTATCATACGGCCCTCTTTTATTTCCCTCGTATATTATTGTAGCCTGGGTGGACCTGGGACAGCTACGAGTCTTTATCTTTCTCTGTTTTCCAAGATTGCCAACCAGGAAAGATATGAAAATGAAGGGATTCTATGTAGCACCCTCTTTCTCGTAGCAAATTTCGTGCTACCGGACTTGTATTTATTAGCTGGCGTGCTTGTGTAGCAGTTTCTAAGCTACTCTGACAATGGCACGAGACCGGTTTAGAAGCATCCGAAACAGAAGCATCAAGTCCGTAGCATCTCCCTGCTCTGGTTATGTGAAGTGTCATGACCTTCACATTGTAATAGGTTTGAGCTCACGGAGACAAAAGACAGTCAGTTTTACGCTCCCGTATCGTACGTCTAGAGCGGGCATCGAACCCTCGACCTACACCGGTCTCATGCCATTGTCAGAGTAGCTTAAAAACTGCTACACCAGCACACCCGCTAATAAATACAAGTCCCGTAACAAGAAACTTGCTACGAGAAAGAGGGTGCTACATAGAACCTGCACTTTTGTGTAGATGAGAAACATGGACAATTAGCAGGGGGAAAAAACCTTTAGTGGAAATGTGGTTTCTGAGTAAAATGCAAAGAATACCGTGGACAGACAGAAAAACAAATGAGCAAGTTCTACCAGAAACAAATGAAAACCATACACTAAATAGAAAGATTAGATGTAGAGAGTCAATGTGTTTTTGTTTTTGTTTTTTTTTTGTTTTTTGTTTTACGTTAAGAGAAGATATAGATTAGAGAACTTGTTGAAAACTAGCAAGATTCAGAGAAGTAAATATCAGGATGATTTGGCCACGAGGCGTAATCGAGGCAAAAACACAGAACTGATCCACTATTCAGGTATTCTCGTGAAATGGCGAAACAACTGCCCACGCTTATCGACATGGTACATGATGTTATTGAACAGGAACCTGCCCTAGGTTTGTGAAGTATTAGGGTAATCATATTGTGTAGGCCTGAGGTGGCCAGTCTTCTTACATAGCGAACGTCGAGAGCAGGTATAGGCCAGCTGTGGTGGTGAATTATTTGTTGGATCCATCCATCATGTGCCATGCCGGTAAGCGTGGGCGGTCATGTTCTGTCATCTTACTCGATCACCAGAGTCGTGGATCAGCTCCGTGTTTCTGTCTCGACCATGCCACAACGCCAAGCCATCCAGGTACTTGCTTCTAGGTTAGATTTTATTGAATAGAAGTAAAGATAACTGGCACTTTGCTTTGCGGGTGCACAATCACACCAGGCCTGAACAAGTGTGTGACTCTATGCAGACATGTAAAACCACAAAGATGAAACGAACACAATGACAACAAATCAGAAACCAGCAAGCTGATATACGCATCTCTATTTACGATAGAAGAAATACGAGATACACCATAAAGGCCCCGACTATAACGAAATCGGTAAGTCGACGGTTGAACGAGGCCATTCTTCTCAAGAACTGGAATTGGAATGTATGTCGTTGACTGCAACCAGTGCTATTAACAGATTCAGCGCCAAACAAAATTAAGATTTGGACCAAACTAACATCAGATTTGGACTAACTAAAAATGGATGGCGAAATATGAGAAGTAGTGGCGTGTCACAGTTATGACTTAAAAGTTGTTAATATGTTAGCAGACATGTTGTATTATATCGCAGTGACAACCTTTCGGCGACATATAGGCCCATGACAGATACGGGAAGTGGCTTGAAACGTGTAATCATCCGATGTCATTTAATCATTTAACTGTTTGTGTGTGAGTTGTTTATATATATATATATATATATATATATATATATATATATATATATATATATATATATATATATATATATATATATACACACTACTTTCTTCGCTTTGATATACACTCTGTATTTATTTCAAGTTCTTTCTTTCTTTCTTTCTTTCTTTCTTTCCTTGAATACGCATTATCTATATTTATTTCAAGTTATGTCTTTGCCGACTGAGTATAGGTTTTCTTTCTTTCTCTTTTTTCTTCGTTCGATTATATTCTCTTCCTTTGTATTTTCTTATTGTAATTATGTCTTCCATTTGAATTTTTGTTTTGTTTCTTTACTTTGTTTCCTTTTGACTGGGTTTTTCCCATACTGTTTCTTCGTTTCCAACAGTTTTCTTTCTTTCCATTCTTATTCCCCCCCCCCCCCCCCCCATTAATGAGACCCCTCTACCCCTCCCCTTTTATCTCCCTCTTCTTCTTGCACTTATTTCATCGGGTTTAATATATTTACCGCGTGTCTTTGCTTATCTGGCTTTTGTGTTTATTTATTGTTTTTTCTTGTTGTTCTTCTTTGTTGCGTGTTTTCCAAAAATCGTCTGTCTTTGCTTCTTAATTTTGTTTTTGTCTACGCCTGTCCCCCTAATCCTCCCCTACTTTCATGTTACATTTTGTTTTCGTAATGTTTAAAATTTTCTCCCGGGTGTCTTAATAATTTGAGCGTGTATTTATTATTTATTCTTTCTTTTTTATTGTTCTCCGCTGTGTTTATCATCGATATGTGTGCCTTATTTACTTTCCCTGTATATCTATCATCATCATCATAATCATCATCATCATCATCACCATCATCATCATCATCATCATCATCATCATCATCATCAAGTGCCCTGCCAGCGTTCATGGCTCTCCACAGATCTCGGTCTTTGGTGATCTGGATCAACTCTGCTGATGATATTCCCCCATGCCACCGTCTCAATCCATCCTATACTGAAGATATACTGAATGCTTGTCCCCGTGAAAACAAATATGGCGGCACTGTGAGCTGTATCATACAACCTGCATGTGTGTGTGTGTGTGTTTATGAGTGCATTTATACTGTTAATCCGCTCCGTGGCGAAGAATTTACGGACGCAGTTCGTAATCCCGCATACCGCTTTCGAAACACAGCTGCGTTGGTTTATTATGAAATGGTATGGGTGCCGGTCGTCCAGAAATCGATGGCAAACTACTGAACGTAAACTTGCCCAGGAATCACGAACAGTCAAAAAATGCTGGAGTTGACTGCTACGTGCTGTAAAGGATATGAAACTAACTTTATACTGTTAGACCTGAAGATTACATTATTTTCCGGTGAAACGTACGTGCAAGCGTTCTGTTTCATTCCAATGCACACGCACAGACAATAGTTACTCTGCACATGTACTAGGGCAATCATTGGGTTTCCATTCAGTTTGCTATATCTATTTCAACTGAATAAATGCTAAGAAGTGAATAATCGCCTGAAGCGACTTCCCGTGTGTGCCATTGGCTTATATATCGCCGAAATGATGTCATTGCGTTATAATACAACATGTCTGCTGACTTATTAACAACTTTTGAGTTGACTTTCACATTTTTCGTCGTTCATTTTTGGTGGCCCGAACCTTTTTTTTTTTTTGGTTCAGACCTGCTTTTTGGTTTAATCCAAACCTACTTTCTGCTTGATCCAAACCTACTTTTTGTTTGGTCCAGACCTACTTCTTGTTTGGTCCCAACCTACTTTTGTTTTGGTCTCCCTCGATATCATTCACATCTTTTTCTAATTCTCCTATCCGGTTGTTTTCGTGTATCTTTCTATATCTTTCATATTTGTTTTCAATTCACCTCTCCGGTTGTTTTCGTGTCTCCCTCTATATCGTTCGCATCTATTTATAATTATCATCTCCGGTTATTTTTGTGCCTGCCTCTATGCCATTCACATCATTTTCCAATTCTCCTATCCGGTTGTTTTCGTGTCTTCTTCTATATCATAAAGCCCTGAGCATTCCAGAAGAATTTCCAGCTATACTACTATGATGCTGATGATGATGATGATGATGATGATCGATTATTCCTCCCCACGACGCTTGACGGTAAAAGTGGAAGATGAATAATAATAATAATAATAACAATAATAATAATAATAATAATAATTCACTGTGGGAAAAAAACATGGTGTTATAATGTAGCGGAGACAAACGCAGTAAGCATTGTTGCCAATAGACGAAGCAACAAGCAAAACACATCAACTGTGGTGTTAGCAATGTCAGGGCAGCCTTTGGCAGCATCGTTTGGAGACATTCCAAGCACAACCACCATGCCAAATGTGAAAGTATATGAATGTGTAATGTTATGTTATGTTATGTTATGTTGTTTCATATTATATTGTATCATGTTGTTGTGTTATGTTGTGTTGTGTTATGTAATGTTGTGTCATGTCACGCTATGTTACATTACGCTATGTCATGTCATGTCATGTCATGTTACATTACGCTATGTCATGTCATGTTATGGTACATTATGCTATGTCGTGGATCAGCTCCGTGTTCCTGTCTCGACCATGCCTCGTGGCCAAGCCATCCAGGTATTTACTTCTTGGTCTTCCCCTTGGTCTCTTCCCTTCGATCTTGCCAGTCGTCACCAAGTTCTCCAGTTCATTACTTCTCATAACATGCCCAAAATATTTTGACTGTCTACGTCTAATGACTCTAATCAGTTTACGATCTTCATTTGTTTCTTGAAGGACTTGTTCATTGGTTTTTCTGTCTGTCCATGGTATTCTTTGCATTTTCCTCAGAGACCACATTTCCACAGCCATCAGCTGTTTTTTTTTCAGCTTGACTGCTTATTGTCAACGCTTCACATCCATACAAAAGTATAGGTTCTATGTAGCACTTCAACACTCTTTTTCTCGTTTCAATTGATATCTTTTTATTGGTCAGTATGTTTTTCATCTTGCAAAAGGCTACCTTCGCAATGGCAATTCTTGTTCTAATCTCTTCAAGGCATCTCCCATCAGATATTATGACTGTGCGGAGATAACTGTATCGATTCACTTGCTTAAGAATACTCGTATATCACATTGTGGTATGTCCTTCTTCCCAGTGACGACCATAATCTGTGTCTTCCTATTTCTGAAAATACTTTCACTGTACAGGGAAAACAGGTCTGGAGGCATTACACATCCCTGTCTCACACCTCTTTTAATAGGCTGATATTGACCTACATCGTTATCAATTCCGAATGCAGCTTGTTGTTTCCAATATATGTTTCTTACAAGTCTAAAGGTCTTTTCCATCAATTTGTAGATCTTAAGCATCCTTATCATGTCAATATGTCTCACTTTATCGAAAGCCTTTGTGTAGTCCATAAAGCAAAGATATAGATCTTTGTTTACGTCTATAGAATGTTCAATTACTGTTCTTAGTATATACACAACATTTACTGTACCATTGCCTTCTACAAACCCACATTGTTCTTCTCCTATTTCGGGTTGTATTTTCTTCCTAACTCTTTGCATGATAATTCTCAGCAGAACCTTCGTGATGTGGCTCATTACACTACTTGTTCGATGTTGATCGCATTCCAAGCCTCCTGATTTCTTTGGGATTGCAATAAATATAGAATTACATAATTCAGGAGGTATATCTCCAGTATCGCATATTGCTTTCAGCAGTCGTGTGACTTGGTCTATTCCATATTCTTCTAAGGCATTGATCATTTCTATTTTGATGTTATCTGTACCCCGGGTCTTGCCAGTTTTCATATGGTTGAGAGCATGCTGAACTTCCATCTTCATAATTGATGATCCTTCATTATTATTCCGATGATCATATTGTTCTTCTCTTGTATCATCATAAAGGTCTTTCACATAATCTGACCACGCATGTAAAATCTGATCTTTTTCTATTATGATTTTGCCATCTTTGGTTTTTAGGCAACCCGTTGATGTGTGTGTTCTTTTGTTAGTGATGTCATTAATTCTTTTGTGCATTAATTTGGTATTTCGGGTGTTTTGTTAGTTTTCAATTTCCCTGCAATTTTCCTCAAGCCATGTTTCTTTTGCCTCTTTGCAAAGCTTCCTAATTTTCCTGTGAATCTCTTCATATTTTTCCTTATTATTTCTTCTTACTTCCATGAGTTTTAAGATGTCTTCCGTCATCCATTTCTTGCGTCCTATTATCTTTATTTTTGGGATCTTTGCGCCAAACATACTATAGTTATTATGATATTTATGTTATCTAGTGTGTCCTCTACTTTCTACTTCTCTCTTCTATTTCTATGAACGCCAGACAATGCATGTGAATTTATTTATTGAGCTATCTTAGCGGCCTCAAGGGGTTCCCCGATTGATATGTATATGTAATACCCGCTTAGCCTGGCTAAGAACACTGTGTGATATGAAACTAGTGAAATGATCCACAACGCTTATCGGCATGACACATAGTGATGATAATACCACAGAGACCTGTTATCTGCTTCACACTCATTTAGACAACTTCTGACATGAGTTCACCTCTACCTTACTCTTAACTTTCACATTTTTAAGTCTCTCCAAACTCCCCTTTGGAATACACGCCTACCTCATCCCCTGTCCTCGACAAAAACACAACAAATTGAATGGCGAAAATAGAAATACGAAGATTTATACCCACATAAACTTCGCATTCTGCGGAAAGCCTTCTCCCCCCTCATTTAAAACGTTTGCTTCAGTCGGCAAAGCGGAAGATACAATTTCATGGGCCGCATCTAAGAATTGATAAATTATGTTCACAAATATCGGGTGGCGTGAAAAAGTTGATGTACATGGAGACATTTTTACTCCTCTTCACAGCTGCGCTGGTAATCATTGCTAAATTTACGTTTCATGTTACTTTGAGAATGAGGCTCCAATGGAACGCCAAGAATTCTGCAATTAATGGGAGGACTACATTTTCGTCACGGCAGAAGTAACAAAGTGGTTTGGTACACTTTTCAAAATTAATGTTGGCGGTTAATTGTTTTTTCAAGGGCGGTTGGTTGGGGGATTGGGATTTATAGGTAGGTAATTATGTCGCTAGATAGGTAAACAGAAAGGTGAGAAAGGGACTTAACAGACACACGGGTAAATACATACATTGATAAATGGGTATTTGGATAGGTAAGTTAGCTAGTTGCGTATCCTTTACAGGACGTCGCAGCCAACTCCAGCATTTTTTGGCTACTTGTGATTTCTTGGCAAGTTTAAGTTCAGCAGTTTGAATTGCTTTCTGATAGATAAATAGGAGCGTAAATTTTATGGTCTTATTTGTGATTTAGAACTATCGGGGGATTTTAACCTACCCAACTTGCACAGAAGACCTCCCTTTTTTGGCCATTGTCTGACACGGCTAGGCATCTAATGTCAGTCCCCACGAGATCAGGGGGGTGTGTGATATCATTGCAAAATAATGGTTCTTGTAGACATGCCCAGCCTATGGTGGAATTGAAATTAAGTAAGTTCTCAACATGACACAAACACCACAACCTCTCAGCCACGTAATTAATTCTAGGTATTTTTGTTGTTAGAACGGTTCATTTGCAGTTAATTCTCAAGCTTGCTAATTCTCAAGGTGGTTAATTCTCGTTGCTGTTACCTTTAGCGTGGTTATTTCTCATGGCAATTCACTATTAGATTCATTAGTCTTAGGGTCGTTCATTGTTGGGGTCGTCAGTTCTCGTGAAAGTTACTTCTCAGGGCAGTTAATTGTCACGGTTGTCAATTTTAAGGGTGGTTATTGGTCAGGGCGGTTAATTATAAGGGTGGTTAATTGTCAGAGTTTTTAATTCACGGGTGGATAATTATCAGGGTGATTATTAGTCAGGGTGGTTAGTTCTTAGGGTGGTTAATGGTTAATAATCAGGGTGATTAATTATCAGGATGTTTAATTATCAGAGTGGTTACTAGCCAAAGTGGCTATTAGTCAGGTTATTAGTATTTAGGGTGGTTAATAGTTACTTATCTGGGAGGTTAATTATAAGAGTGGTTACTAGCCAGGGTGATTATTAGTAAGAGTGGTTAGTTCTTAGAGTTGGTAATGATTAATTATTACCGTGGTTAATTATTAGAATGATTAATTAACAGGGTGTTTAATTATCAGAGCGGTTACTAGCCAGGGTGGTTATTAGACATGTTATTATTTCTTATAGTGGTTAATTGTTGTTAATTTTTAGGGTGGTTAATTATCAGGGTGTTGACTAGCAAAGGTGTTTATTTATCAGGGTGGTTTTTAGTAACGGTTAATTCTAAGCGTGGTTAATTGCCATGATTATTGACTTGGCATTTGACTGACAATGTGGTATTATTTTATCCTTTGTCCATTTACCTATTGTTTGTTCATCTCTCCGTTCTATATTCAGTGTAATAATTGTCTATTTGTTATTTCTTTTAAAAACAATGTGTCTTCCACACCTCCCCCTGCTGCCTCTCTGTCTCCTCCTGCTTCTACGTGCCCAATTTGTAATCCTTTTAAAATAAAGTTCAGTTCAATTCAATTCAATTCAATCTTCTTCTTCTTCTTCTTCTTCTTCTTCTTCTTCTACTTCTTCCTTTTCCTCTTCTTCTTTTATCATCCTCTTCCATCTATTATTTCTCACCCTCACCAAATATTTCTTTCCTCCTCCCCAACAATCTTGAAGTAATACATTATCGACCCCTTTCCTCTCTCACCTCTACATATTCCCTCCTGTAGCTAGCTCACTTTACGGACTTCAAGACAAAGAACCATCCCCGACGAAGAACCTCCATAACCACACTTCTCTCCCACATTCTTTGATTCAACATCGCTGCCACATTGTACTCACCCCACCAATCCAGCAACCGAAACCGTAAACAGCACTAGAAGAAAGGTTGTCCTACAGACAACAAACAAACAAACAACGCTGCCCCCGTGTGTACTAACATCCCTAGAGCTCTGTTAAGAAACAATCAACATCGTTGTGCCTATTGTTTCCGTCTGCCTTCGCCATTAGCGTCTTTTGTTTCTGTCCCCCCTGCACCTATCATTGTTCCCGGTGCCTCTTCTCTCCCTTTGTATTTCATCGTCGTTTTATTGTTTCGCCTTCTTTGTCATCATTTTTTTTTTTAGCAGTGGACTTTGCTATAATGTTTGAGTCCTGGTGTCATCATCATTATCATAGCCATCATCATCGTCATCGTCATCACTTTTTTCTTTTATATTGATAGCGAAAGAGACAGAAGCTTGCATTCCGTGAATTTTGACGCAAGTTCGAAACCCGTTCGTAAAATACCTTGAAGAAAATAAAATGTTCACTATGCGCTTCATTTTGCACAGGGTTATGTTAATACCAGGCGTAAAGTAAGGGAACCAGTCCCCTCATCTGGATTTACGAAATGTAAAACCCTTTGTACTTTATACCCAGTATCGGTAATAGAGGTATCTTAAACGTATCTTGTTAACATGAGTTCCACGGACCTCGCTGGCAGTGGCGGACCTGCCCAGCGACCTTGCTGTCAGTGGTGGACTTGCTCAGGGACCTTGCTGGCAGTGGTGATCTTGCTCAGGGACCTTGTTGGCAGTTGTAAACTTGTCCAAGGACCTTGTTGGCAGTAGCAGACTTGCCTAGGGACCTTGCTGGCGGTGGTAAACTTTCCCAGGGAGGGTCCTTGTTGGCAGTGGCGGACCTGCCCACAGATTTTGCAGTCAGTGGCGGACCTGCCAGTGTATCAGTTTTTTTTCGACGGCATGTGGACCCTGTGGACGCATACTCAAGTGCAGTGGTTCTCAACCTTTTTTGGCCCATGCCTCCCTTTACCACATGTTCAGAACGTCATTCCTCCCCTTTCGAATTTCCTCCCTATAAATTCCCCCCACCCTTACACAGTATACATAAAAATGGAAGCTAAATTTAATAACACATACTAGAACAAGTCTAGACATCTACATAAAACGTGATTTGCGGGTCTACTTACGTTATAAAACGAATTGCATTAGGGTGAGAAGAACACAAGCGTAAAATTTAGAGGGAAAAACAATATCAAGTAACTGGTTCTTGTATTAATGCGATCTTAATACAATCTTAATATATATATTAATCTTAATCCCCCCCCCCCCTGGAAACCCTAAAATTCCCCCATGGAGGGGGGGGGGAAATTCCCCACCTGTTGAGAACCACTGCTCAAGTGGGTTACCTTAAACATGAGAAACTATTATTAAAATATTAATATTCTTGTATTTCTAGCAACTAATATCTTTAGACATACTCTGCCACATTACTAGCTTGTCGTTGTCATCAAACAAGTTTAGGAGCACCTACACAAGCCTGCTCACCAATAAAAGGCTGTCAAATGCAGTGAGAAGAGGGGTGCTGAGGTGCTATATAAAACCTGTACTGTTTTCTTCTTCTTCTTCTTCTTCTTCTTCTTCTTCTTCTTCTTCTTCTTCTTCTTCTTCTTCTTCTTCTTCTTCTTCTTCTTCTTCTTCTTCTTCTTCCTCCTCCTCCTCCTCCTCCTCCAATTACCCCAGTGAAGTGTTGGGGCAGGGAGGAGATG
The DNA here is from genome assembly GCA_963921405.1 of Cepaea hortensis. Lineage (NCBI taxonomy): Eukaryota > Metazoa > Mollusca > Gastropoda > Stylommatophora > Helicidae > Cepaea > Cepaea hortensis. The sequence continues at coordinate 27,766,636 of OY992897.1, forward strand.
TAAAGATCTTTTATATGCGGTGTTTATTGCTCTTTGCATGTTGGTATTCATGTCTTTAGGATATTCTAGATATCGCAATTCCATCTTTTATTCTTTTATGCAGTCTTCCCCTCGCTCTGTCATCATCATCATCCTCATCCTCATCATTATCATCATCAGCATCAGCATCATCATCATCAGCATCATTATAATCGTGGTCGTCAATATCGTCATCTTCGTCATCATTATCCGTCATTATCATCGTCGTCGTCGTTGTCGTAGTAATAATAATGATCAGGCACATCTACAGTAACATCTAGAACAAGTACATCTAAAGTAACATCTAGGACAAGCACATCTAAACTAACATCTAGGACAAGTACATCTAAAGTAACATATAGGACAAGTACATTTAAAGTAACATCTAGGACTACATCTAATGTAACAACTAGGACGTAACATCTAAACTAACATCTAGGACAGGTATATATAATGTAACAACTAGAACACGCACATCTAAAGTAACAACACGGACGTCACATCTAATGTAACAACTAGGACAGGCACACCTAATGTAACAACTAGGACAGGCACACCTAATGTAACAACTAGGACAGGCACACTAGGACAAATACATCTAAAGTAACAATTTGGACAGGCACATCTAAAGTAACGACTGGGACAGGTGCACTTAAAGTAACAACTAGGACATGTGCATTTAAAGTAACAACTATAACATGTAAATTTAAAGTAACAACTTTTATTCCGCATATCCTTTACAGGACATCGCTGTCAACACCAGCATTTTACCGCTGTCGTTGATTTCTTGGCAAGATTACGCTCAGTAGTTTAAAGTAACAACTACAAAATGCAAATATAAAGTAATAACTAGGACAGGTACATTTAAAGTAACAACGAGGTCATGCAAATTTAAAGTAACAACTAGGACTGGCACATTTAAACTAACAGCTAGGGCATGTGCATTTAAAGTGACAGCTAGGACAAGTACACTTAAAGTGACAACAAGGACATGCACATCTTAAGTAACAACTCGGATTTATTTATAGGTCATATTTACACTAACATTTAGGACATGAACATTTAAAGTAACAGCAAATTCAGGCGCGTTTAAAGTAACAACTAACCCAGGTACATCTAAAGTAAAAATAACAAGAGCTGAGCAAATAAAAGTTATAACTATGGGAATTACCACATTTTCTGATATAAAGTGTATAAGATCAACGTATGAAGCGTTGCTAAAAAACATAATAAGTTGAATTATAACATCTGTTGAAGGCGATGCGTGGAAGATGCGCGCACTATAAAATGCATAGAATCATGCGCGACTTAGATTGCGCAATATGTGTTAGCATCTACTGCGCATTATTAAATATTCAATGGGGATTCATCTAGAATACCCTTCTTGTCGAGACAGACAAGCGCAATAGAGCCCTCCGACATTAGGGGGCGTGGAAGGAAAGTGGAGGCGTGCTACAGGTTGGGATTTCAATAGAAGCAAGATGTAGACATGAATTGTTCTTCATCCACAGGCACTCTCTTGGGATTTGGTGGCCGAAAGGTGAAGATGGGCTTATGTTATTTAATATCATAGCATGAATATGAAAGGAAGCTAAAGCCAATAGTTGGGTTTGGTGTCATTGCAGATTTTCTTCTCTTTTGTTTCAGAATCTTTCGTTCCAAATAGAAGGTTGACGAGTTCAACAACTGGCGCTGTGAGCATTGGGAACTTTGAGGCGGGCGAGAAGGATTACATGTTATTTAGACCGGAATCCCACGGGGAGTGTGTCTTTACCGACTCATCTTAAGTCATCAGTGTAGAACGTGGATGTAGGCATCCTGGGCTAGGTAAGTTTGAAAAGGTCATCGGAATAGCTTTCTGTGAATCACCTTCTGTACACTCCAACGTGCCACTTTGGCGGTCTCGGGAGGCAGGTATGCTATAGGTCAATTGTGCAATCCAGCTTGTTCTAGCTGTTCCGGGGCCATGGGCCACCGAACAGTTGTTCCATTTGTTAAAGACTATAGCTTCCTTGCACACCGACATCCGCATAAGTGTCCTAGTCTCCTTTTACAGGTCTAAGAGAATCTTAACACAGTACACGAACACTGAATACCGGGAGGTTGTACATAAAATGTGTAAACTGTAAACGAATTGGGAACTACTGTAGCGCAGTGGCCAGGGTGTGAATGTCGGCCCGGTTGTGTTCGAATCTCCGCCAAGGTAGGATTTGTATCAATAGATCTGGGTTTCCGGGTCGTCCCATAACAAAACGGTACCAGGAAATTCCCGGAAGGAAAGACGGCCGGCGGAATATTTCTCATAACATCTAGGACTAGGGACTTGCACCATACCAGCGAATACGTTTCAAAGTGTGTAAATGTTTCAAGATAGGGTGAGTGAGAGAGAGGGGGTGGAGAGTGAGTGAGAGAGAGAGAGAGAGAGAGTGAAAGAGAGAGAGAGAGAGAGGGGGACAGTGAGAGAGAGAGTGACAGAGTGAAAGAGGGTGAGGGAGAGAGTGACAGAGTGAAAGAGGGTGAGGGAGAGAGTGACAGAGAGAGAGTGTGTGAGAGAGAGAGTGACAGAGAGAGAGAGAGAGTTAGTGCGTTAGAGAGAAAGAAAGATTGAGAGAGAGGGAGTCTGTAAGAGAGAATACATGAGTAAGAGAGAGAGAGAGAGTATGTAAGTAAGTGAGTAAGTGAGAGACGTGAGTAAGTGAGAGAGAAAGAGAGAGCGAGAGAGTGAGAGAGAGAGAGTGAGAGAGAGAGAGAGTTAGTGCGTGTGTGTGAGAGATAGTGAGAGAGTGAGTACTTGAGTGAGATTGAAAGAGAGAGGAAAAGAATGAGAGAGAGAGAGAGAGCGAGAGAGTGAGAGCGAGAGAGAGAGAGTGAGAGAGAGCGAGAGAGAGAGAGTGAGAGAGGGCGAGAGAGAGAGAGAGAGAGAGAGAGAGAGAGAGAGAGAGAGAGAGAGAGAGTCGCAATGGAAATGTGATGACATAAATTATAAAACGAGCAAGCGTTGCTATGCAAAAACGAACGCAATTAACACATTTTTGGGTTGCAACAGATAGAACAACAAATGCCAGATAACTAAAAGCATGGATATTTCATGCAGTTACATACATGTGTGAAACTGAAAGACACAAACACATTTTTAAAAGCAGGAGGTTCGACTTTATTGCATCAAGTTTTGGTCCCTTATGTCTCGGTCTCTTTCCTCAGGGCGAATTGCCGAATTGAGCTGAGTGATGTCCAGAACCGATATCACTGCACTCGGGGCATCCCATAAGTGCTCAGTCCTCGTCTTCAACAGCCAGGGATGAGTCCCAATACTAATGGTGCCCGTTGCAATCAGATTATATGTCCACCTGGCTTTATCTCTGAGTGACGACTGTCGACCAGATCCTCTGACCACCCAATGCTGCTGCATTCTTTCTAGCTCAGTGGTTCTCAACCGGTGGGGAATCCTCCCCCCCCCTCCAGGGGGGGGGGGGATTTTAGGGTCTCCAGGTGGGGGGGGGGGAGAATTAAGATTATTTAAAGATCGCGTCAATACAAGAACCAATTACTTGCTATTGTTTTTCCCTTCATACTGTACGGTTTTGTACTTCTCACCCTTCTAAAATTCATTTTATAAAGTAAGTAGACCCACAAATCACGTTTTATGTGGACGTCTAGACTTGTGTTAGTATGTGCTATTAAATTTAGCTTCCATTATTACGTATACTGTGTAGGGGCGGGGGAGGGATTTTTAGGTAGGAAATACGAAAGGGGGGAATGACGTTCTGAAAATATTGTGAAGGGGGGCACGGGCCAAATATTTAGATAGGAAATACGAAAGGGGAGTGGAAATACGAAAGGGGGAATGACGTTCTGAAAATATGGTGAAGCCCCCCCCCCCCCCCCCTCCCCGCCTTTAAAAAAAAAAGGTTGAGAACCACTGCTCTAGCTTGACCATGAAATTCTATCTGTTCCTCTGCACTATTCACATGCTCCCAGGGGGCCTTCACCACATTTGCCTTATCATACATCAAATCACCCCTCAATGATGCAATACCAGCCAATCTGTCTGCCTGTTCATTTCCAACCAACACCAAAGTGTCCTGGAGAAAAGATCTAGCGAATGCTCACAACCCGTGACCTCTGAATCGATGCCTGCCATTCTGCACGAAGCATGCCAGTTTTCAACTTTGTCAGCATGCTATCAGTTATCAGTTACGGCGAACTGCCGAAAGATTCCCACAAAACACGACTCTGTAGCTCCAGCGACGACCCCTAGGAATCTCCGAGAAAAATTGCACTCTTGAACAGAACGACATAGTCTGGAATCGAACCCACAACCTTCGATGCGCGAGGCAGGCTGCGCAATCACTTCGCCACGGAGACATAGGAACAAAGATGGGATGCCTGAGAAGAACTTCCGGAATAACCGTCAGTGATAGAATTAGGAATGAAGAAATTAGAAGGGTCCCCGTGGCTTTAAGGTACTGAACGTGCCCACTGGTTATTCTAAGCTAGTCTCCTATATCCGACACGGCTAGGCGTCCATTCCACTACCATAGGCTCGGTAAGAGGATGTAGGGGTATAACATTTTACAGTTTCTTGTTCTGAAAAAGACCACAATGTGATTCTTGCTTATCCTACATAACTGATGAGGTGTCGTGTGATGATTAATCATCTTAAACGACTTACCATATCTGCCATGAGTTTATATATGGCCGAAATATTGGCATTGCCATATTACCATCTTTTAAGCCTTAACTGTGACACACCTACTGCTTCCCATTTTCCGCCTTTCATTCGTGTTTGGTCCAAACCTTCATTTTGTTTGGCACAGCACCGGTTAAGTAAGAGGTGGACGCTCTCTACCAAAGCCACGCCACCCGGCAAAGTTAAAATCAGTTGCAACTTCTTTGCAGGACGTCATAAACAAACCCAGAATTTATTGGCGGTTTATGATTTTCTACGCAATTTCACTATCTAAATGACCGACGCCCATACCTTTTTGAAAATCAACGTAAAGCGATCTGCTTTACATCGCCTGAAAGTCCTGAAACTGACTTCGACCCGACAGGTCGGAATTGTGAAACAGATGTCACTGCTGGTAATCAATGATATACTTCATTATTAATTTGTCCCAAACCAGTTTTCTGCTATATGTCTGTGATGTGATCGGGCCATCACATTTCGTAGGCCTCAATGCACGGAAGTGTAGGTGGCTAATCTTCCTGTCACTGTAACCAGTGATGGGCCCTATTGTCGAATCGGCGTCTGACCGTATTTATGGCATTGCCAGCACAGTTCCCTGTCAACTTCGCGGGCATACTCGCCAGTTAATTATATAGTTCAGATGAAACTAACATGTGCCTTTGTGAAACGATATATAAATGTATATTTCATGTAATTTATTCCGCATTCTGTATAATTATATATACACATTCTTTATATTCGCAGTGCTTTGTGTTCAAGTTCTGGAGACGACGCCGCTTCACTACAATTTACCTGAAGGTTTCCATCACTACCAGAAACCACTCTTGACCATTCTTTTCAAATTGATCCCTACGTCCATGGGATTGCAAATGTGTCTTCATCCCAACAAAGCCTGCAACACAGCAAGATCACGATGTAAATCGTTAAATGTCTAAGAACAACCAAGAAGACAATTAACAGTATATCAACGGGAAGCGACATCTATAGTGTGATTTAATTTATAGTCAGCGGACCTTTTTATCAAAGGCTATCAGCAGTAACTAAATACTTATTATAAACAGTGATTGCATAACCAGGACAGAGTGAGCATTGACAATGAAAGCGCGGTCGTACGTGTTGCTGTCGCTGGTCTACGCATGTCTGCATCTAAGCCATATCGCCCTGTCGTGTGTTCTCTTGTTGAACGGCTGGACTCCGCTTTCTGTCCGGGAACGTGCGGAGCTTGCCGAGATCTCCGTCTTGGGCGTGGCAGCCAGTACGTACAAGGATGAGAGAACTGTGGATGATACGTACACGGCGGGTGAGTTCTTTGTTGTGTGTTTTCATATCATCATTTTCATATCACATTATCATTGTTGTCGCCGTAATAATGACTGGCACCTTGCCGTCTTCACAGACGATAGTTTATACAATGGAATTATACCTCTCCATAACACGAAGCCTGTGCTGAATTTAGAGACAATGTGTTGTCCATACAGCATGGTCCCTCTCTGGGGCTGTCTAGTTTACTCCAAAGGAAAGGTAACACCAATTCATCATGAACAAGACATGCAGCAGAAACTGCCGGATCAGCGAAGTAATGGTCTAAATCAGTAGTTCCCAAGCTTTTCAAGCAGAGGGCCATATCTACTATTTTCGGTAGTTACGCGGGCCACAACGTTACAAAATTATAAAAGTCGTGCAATATCATTCTTACTTTTCTTAACTTAAATTTAAAATCAGTTTCGAAAATCGCTATTAACGTAATTAATTTGCAATTGTAACTGTTCTTCATAACCAGTTACTTAAGTTCAGATGCCAGTTTATCAATGTCTTTGTACAAATCTGTCGTGCCCAAAGTCATAAGCGCAGCTAGGTTACTGTCAGTGAGTCTGGAACGCTGCTTGTTTTTTTTTTATAACGGTCATTGCGTAAAATGACTGCTCGAGGTCTCGCGTGCCACTTTCTGACAGCTGGCGGGCCACAAGTGGCCCGCGGGCCGTGGTTTGGGAACCTCTGGTCTAAATGTCCGCCTGTCGGAGCTTCCATCATAGACCATTTGCCGACCTAGGCTTAGAGCCTGGTCTGGCCTACCATGACATTTAGCCTTTAAGCAGCAATCCTCGCACTAGGGTAAGGCGTATACCCTCCCAATTGCAATCCTCAGCTCGAAGCCGTTGGCACAATGTCGGGGTGTCGGGATTGGTGAGTGGCGCCCAACATTCGGCGCTAACAGAAAGCAGGTAGTACCGTCTACTGTCATACGATAGTTCAGTCATATCTGACTAAGTCCTGATTACATAACGTATTAATAATAGTCATCACCATAATAATACTTGTCGCCTATGGCAATATCATAAATACAAAAAGCGCACAATATTAATAATAATAATAATTATTATTATCATGTTTGTCAGTGCTTGCTTGCTTGCGTTCGCTGGCTGTGAACTCCAACGTGAAATCCTGTATGTCGGATGAAGATATCCTGTTGTCCAACATCAGTGTGTTATCATACAGGCCCTGAGATTTGCGTGAGTATCCGTTTTCCCATGTGTGGCTTATTGGTGTGCAGACTGGTGGTTCGTCGCCGTGCAGGCAGACACTCTCCGACTTCGGAAGAATCAGCTATCCTACTACGTTAGCCAGGACCCCGAAGGGACCTGTTGCCCAGGACACACGACTAGGACGTATTAGTAGGTCTTGGCCAGCATAAAACCTGGCCCTGGTGCCTTGGAAACACCTCTGCGTCCCATGTTTGTCAGTATTATCACCACTGTAAGCGCATAATAATAACGCTAATAATTATAATAATTGTCACCCATGTCAATACCATAATTACTGTAAGCCCATAATAATAATAATAATAATAATAATAATAATAATAATAATTGTCATGTTTGTCAGTATCATAATTACCCAAAGCCCATAATAATAATAACAGCAATAATAATGACAGCAGTAATAATCATCACCACCCACGTCATCAACACCATCTTATTAACCACCAGCACATAATAATAATAATAATAATAATAATAATAATAATAATAATAATAATAATAATAATAATAATAATAATAATAATAATAATAATAATATCATCGTTGCAGTCATCATCTATGCCATCTTCATAGTCTTTATTATTACTTTTATTTTCGCATATCCTTTATAGGACATCGTTGTCAAACCAGCATTTTACCGCTGTTGTTGATTTCTTGGCAAGATTACGCCCAGTAGGTTGCTATTGCTTTCTGAGCGGCCGGGTCACTTATCCCGTAAGTCACCAACGTGGCGAGAACCGCTACTAATTCTCGCGCGCTGCGTTACCCTACGTGGATAAACGGGATTACGGAGAAAGTCGTTTAACACCTATGCCAGGGAGATCGGCTTATTATTACTATGGCACGCCAAATTCCCACTGTCATCTTTTATTTTAATCAATAAGAAAAGCAATATTCACATCACATAATAATCGTCATCATCTACGCCATCAAAATCATCAAACACACACATAGCAGACAATAATAAAAACAATAATGATAACTATAATAATTATAACAATATTAAAATTAATAATAACAATAACAATAATAAAAACAGCAATAATAATATCAACAGTAATAAATAATAATAATAATAATAATAATAATAATAATAATAATAATAATAATAATAATAGTAATAATAACATTAGTATCATGATGTGGTGTACTCTACTATCTTTGTCCTCTCTATATCACTGCTACGAAGCTCCAAATCCCCTCTGTCGTCTCTTATATTAAATCAGTTTCTGTTGTCTTATATCTATATATATAAAAGGCAATCTCCGTCTGTATGTATGTCTGTATGTCCTTTATGCGTTCGCGAACAGTCCATCCGATTGAGATGAAATTTTCCACACGTCTTCCTCTCATTCCCGCGCTGCCATAGTTTTTTTTCCTTCCTCCTCCTCCCTCCTCCCCCTCCCTAAATACGTACGTAAATAGAAGAGATCAAAGAATCCCTGAACCACAACGCTAGGAAAAGCGAAGAAAATGACGTGACTACACAGAATCGTCACACGGCAATGTCAATAACAATTCATCTTTTTATGTGTAAAGAAGTTATCTACAGTCATGTAGAAGGGAAGAACAATCAATGGAAGGACCGAAATCACAGAACCTAGACGAGTATGAATTCAGATAGGCGAACTCCCTCCTCCTCCCTACTCCTTCTCCTCCCTCTACCTCCTCCCTCCACCCTCCTCTCTCCTCCTCCCTCCTCCTCTTCCTCCTCCCTCTCCCTCCTCCCCCTCCTCATCCTCCCTCCTCCTCCCTCTCCCTCCTCCTTCTCCCTCTTCCTCCTCCCTCCTCCTCCTTCCTCCTTCTCCCTCCGCCTCCTCCCTCCTCCTCCTCTCTCCTCTTCCCTCCTCCTCCTCCCTCTCCCTCCCCCTCCCCCTCCTCCTCCTGCCTCTTTCTCCCTCATCCTCCTCCTCCTTCTCCCTCCTTCTCCCCCTTCCTCCTCCATCCTACTCCCTCCTCCTCCCTTCTTCTTCTCCCCTCCTCCCTCTACCTCCTCCTCCCTCCTCCTCCTCCCTACTCCTCCCTCTACCTCCTCCCTCCACCCTCCTCTTCCTCCCTCTTCCTACTCCCTTTCCCTCCTCCCCCTCCTCATTCTCCCTCCTCTTCCCTCTCCCTCCTCCTTCTCCCTCTTCCTCCTCCTCCCTCCTCATTCTTCCTCTACCTCCTCTCTCCTCCTCCTCCCTCCTCCTCCCTCCTCCCTCCCCTCCCTCCTCCTCCTTCTCCCTCATCCTCCCTCTTCCTCCTCCATCCTCCTCCTCCCCCCTCCTCCCTCCTCCTCCTCCTCCTCTCTCCTCCACCTCCTCCTTCCTCCTCCTTCCTCCTCCCCCTCATCATCCTCCCTCTTCCTCTTCCTCCCTCCTCCTCCCTCCTTCTCCCTCCACCTCCTCCCTCATCCTCCTCCCTCCTCCTCCTCCCTCTTCCTCCTCCTGCTTCTCCCTCCTCCTCCCTCTTCCTCCTCCCTCCTCCTCCTCCCTCCTCCTCCCTCATCTTCCTCTTTTTTCCTCCTCCTCCCTCCTCCTCCTCCCTCCTCCTCCCTCCTCCTCCCTCCTCCTCCTCCGTCCTCCTCCTCTCTCCTCCTCCTCCCTCCTCCTTCCTCCTCCTCCTTTTTCCTCCTCCTCCCTCTTCCTCTTCCTCCCTCCTCCTACCTCCTCCTCCCTCCTCCTCCTCCCTCTCCCCTCATTCCTCCCTCCTCCTCCTAATCCCTCCTCCTCCTCCCTCCTACTCCTCCCTCCTCCTCCTGTCTCCTCCTGCTCCCTCCTGCTCCCTCCTCCTCCTCCCTCCGCCGAATATGAATTAAATTATATGTTCCCCACCAGGGACTGGGCGAAGCCGGGCCGGGTCGTCTTCTTTGGGAACGGGTACGGGAGCAGGGGCCGCATATGAATTAAATAAGACGCTCCATTTACCCAAGTTAATTGTTGGGGGAAGATGTAAAGATCTTTCAAGTGCTCTTTCTAATAATAGACAGACAGACAGACAGACAGTAGATAGTCGGGAACGGGAACGGGAGCTTATATGACTACTTATATGAATTAAATGAAATGCTCCCCACCAGGGGCAGGGCGAAGCCGGGCCGGGTCAGACAGACAGACAGACAGACAGACAGACAGACAGACAGACAGACAGTCGGGAACGGGAACTTATATGACTACTTATATGAATTAAATGGGATGCTCCCCATCGGGGTCTGTCTATAGAAAGTACAACATAGAATGAAGTAACGTAACAAATCCTTTCAACAGAAATAAACAAAACACATTGTTATATGTGTCAATACCACCACGGCGGTTGTAAAGAGGCTCATATATTTCAATGTGATCACGGTAGTTGTAAAGAGGCTCATATATTTCAATATGACCACGGCAGTTGTAAAGAGGCTAATATATTTCAATGTGACCACGGCAGTTGTAAAGAGGCTCATATATTTCAATGTGAACACGGCAGATGTAAAGAGGCTCATATATTTCAATGTGAACACAACACGGTAGTTGTAAAGAGGCTCATATATTTTGAATGTGAACACGGTAGTTGTAAAGAGGCTCATGTATTTCAATATGACCACGGCAGTTGTAAAGAGGCTAATATATTTCAATGTGACCACGGCAGTTGTAAAGAGGCTCATATATTTCAATGTGAACACGGCAGATGTAAAGAGGCTCATATATTTCAATGTGAACACGGCAGTTGTAAAGAGGCTCATATATTTCAATATGACCACGGCAGTTGTAAAGAGGCTAATATATTTCAATGTGACCACGGCAGTTGTAAAGAGGCTCATATATTTCAATGTGAACACGGCAGATGTAAAGAGGCTCATATATTTCAATGTGAACACAACACGGTAGTTGTAAAGAGGCTCATATATTTTGAATGTGAACACGGTAGTTGTAAAGAGGCTCATGTATTTCAATATGACCACGGCAGTTGTAAAGAGGCTAATATATTTCAATGTGACCACGGCAGTTGTAAAGAGGCTCATATATTTCAATGTGAACACGGCAGATGTAAAGAGGCTCATATATTTCAATGTGAACACGGCAGTTGTAAAGAGGCTCATATATTTCAATGTGACCACGGCAGTTATAAAAAGGCTCATATATTTCAATGTGACCACGGCAGTTGTAAAGAGGCTCATATATTTTGAATGTGAACACGGTAGTTGTAAAGAGGCTCATATATTTTGAATGTGAACACGGTAGTTGTAAAGAGGCTCATATATTTCAATGTGACCACGGCAGTTGTAAAGAGGCTGACTGTCTTTTTTATTTACACAATGTGGCCGTGGGGTGTATGTGATTGCGCTCAAGCTTCCAAAACACGGCTGTGGGAGAGAACCACGGCTGTGGGAGAGAAACACGGCTGTGGGAGAGAAACGCGGCTGTGGGAGAGAAACACGGCTGTGGGAGAGAAATACAACTGCATTCGATTTGGAAGCAGACCGCCTTGCGATGATTTTCGTACAAGGTTGGAGGCGGTGGAGGTTGTAGTGGTGATCATAGCGATAAAGATGATGATGATGATGATGGTGATGATGGTGATGATGATGATGATGATGATGATGATGATGATGATGATGATGATGATGAAGTAGTGCTGATGGCGGTGGTAGTTGTTGTAATGTTGTTGTTGATGATAATGATGACGACAATGATAATAGTGGTGATGATGATGAAAACTCTGATTATAATGATGTAGTTTAAAGCAGATGCATCTTGTAGATGATGATGACAATGACATTGGTTGCAGTGGCGGCGATCAGGGTGACAGACGCCATAATGTGTTAATGGTTTTGATGATGACAACAATGATAGTTTTGATGATGACAACAATGATAGTTTTGATGATGACAACAATGATAGTTTTGATGATGACAACAATGATAGTTTTGATGATGACAACAATGATAGTTTTGATGATGACAACAATGATAGTTTTGATGATGACAACAATGATAGTTTTGATGATGACAACAATGATAGTTTTGATGATGACAACAATGATAGTTTTGACGATGACAACAATGATAGTTTTGACGATGACAACAATGATAGTTTTGATGATGACAACAATGATAGTTTTGATGATGACAACAATGATAGTTTTGATGATGACAACAATGATAGTTTTGATGATGACAACAATGATAGTTTTGATGATGACAACAATGATAGTTTTGATGATGACAACAATGATAGTTTTGATGATGACAACAATGATAGTTTTGATGAAAATATCGATGATGTTGACGATAACGATGAACATGACAATAACCTTGATGAGGAAAATCTATCAGGAAATGGAACGAAGGCATCTCATTAAGTCTCATCAGGCCTGGGCACCGCGTGCATCCGTCAACCCCGCGGGGACAACCCGTGGCTCTTGCGTGTCTACAAACCAGATCCTGGTTACCGTACTAGAAATAATAATCACGCTGGTAGAAATGTATAGTTACTGACGGGAACTTGGTCGGCGTGGCTGACAAGTTTAACGCCTTTAAACTTTCTTTGGTGACCGCGAAGTAGTGAGTTCTTTCCTCAATCCGGTTAGTTGAACTTAAATTTAGAGTTCTCTTCGTTGACTGCGGGACGTAAATTACAAGCACCTCAAAAGTCGGAGAGGGGTCTCCTCACGGAAAGAGAGGTAATAGGGAAAGCTAGCCCTCACGCAAAGATTAGTCCAGTGCACAAACTAGTAGAAGCAACTACTTGTAGCAGTGACACGTGTAGACTAGGCTTGAGTTCTTCTTCTTCTTCTTCTTCTTCTTCTTCTTCTTCTTCTTCTTCTTCTTCTTCTTCTTCTTCTTCTTCTTCTTCTTCTTCTTCTTCTTTTTTTTCTTCTTTTTCTTCTTCTTCTTATTCTTCTTCTTCTTCTTCTTCTTTTTCATTCATCCGGAAAGTTTTTGTTTTTTTGGACGTGATTGCGTTTGCGTTGTGCCTGTTTACAGCAGAGCTGCGTTCTTACGCCGTTAGGCCGACACATCTGAATTCTGCGGTAATTTGTTGACCGGGTTAACCTTCCCGGGGGTTGGAGTTCGGGGCGAGGGAACTTAACAAATAGCATCTGAGGGAAGGAATCCGAGTTGGAGTATGACGTTTCTAAGAAAGCTGGAAACTGAAGTACTTTGGCAATGCAATGGCTTGGTAAGAATAGGGATGGAAGGCATGGAGCATTAATGATGACGTCGAAGCTGACCAGTAAGTAGATGGATACTGCACAGGACATTGCACGGGACATCGCACAGTTGATAGTTACTCGCGGTTCCAACTTCACGGTAAAGGGTCTCCCCATTATGGTCTGTTCAAGTGCGAGTGAATATCACACAAAATGCTCCTTATGTGAAATGTGGAACAAACATGAATCTCGACAAACTAACAGCACGCACAGGTATATGGATAATACCGCTGCCATAATGTCAACAGAAAAGTCAGCCACGAAAAATACAGTTCAATGTCGATGGAAGCGGCAGTCACTAGAAAACCAGCAGCCACGCATTACTGCATATGGTAACCCAGTTAGTTCTGCGACTGGCAGGTCGCCATTTTTCTGAACATGCAGTTCACACTACAAACAACCGCGGACAGATGTAGCAGCATTCCACGCGACATTTATAGCTCACAGTGTCGCTCCACACACTCAGCTCAGAAGGAGGGAGCGGAACCATGCACTACCACTCCAACATGAGGAAAATGCATAAGCAAACCGTAGCTACGAGCATATACACTCCAGAGGCCTTAAAAGCTCAACCGTCTATTCGCCATGTTGGAGACCGGAAGTCGTGCATAGGGTGTATGAAGCAAGAGTGATGGCAATAGGTCACCAGACCTCTCAACAGGTCGTGATTATGGCGACCTTCTGCCCAAAACCTGCTGCATGATGATGACAGTTGATGTTTTGCCTTCGTGATGACCAGCATCATCTTGATGGTAGCGACAACAACGATAACGACCACAACCTGACAGAAACTCATAAGTTTGAAATGACACTTGGTGAAGGGGGTAAGAAGCGACTTGGTTCAGAGTCTTATCAAGGTTTTAAGGATCACCATGCTTCTCCTGAGCTGCGACATTCAAACCCCTGTCTGGAGGTCAGTGTGGCCGAAGGAAGAGTACGCGTGTTCTTACACATCCGGTGTGCTGATGCTGAGGTAAGGGGTTCAACCCAAACACCGGACAGTTGGACCAACATGTTGATCTCTTGTCCTTGACTTGGGGACGTAAATTACAAGTATCTCTGAAGCTGGAGTGGGTTCGCTTGAGAGACGGACACAGGTAATAGGGAAAGCTAATCTACACGCAAACATCAGCCCAATGCACTAGAAGTAATAGCACGTGTATGGACTACGCCCGAGTTCAAGCCGAGAGAACGCAATAATAATTATGTGATCATTTGCGATAAATATTACCATTGAAAATGTATAAGTTTGTAAATAGAATTCTTTAGTTTACATGAGTAATCTTAAAATGTAAATGTGAGGGGCGTGGGGGAACAGAACATATATATATATATATATATATATATATATATATATATATATATATATATATATATATATATATATATATATATATATATATATATATATATATATATATATATATATATATATTAAAACCTACTAACTGATGTTATGTTCGCGAATAATATTTCATTTTGGAACCCTTTAGCCCGGCGTGCCTTGGCGTGTCTTAGATTTCATTAAGATAATAAACACAGGCCCATGCAAGATAACCCGACATTTCTGTCGTAACTTCATCCCTCATTATCTCCCTTTATTCTGCCCTCAATATTATTTCAACATTTGCCTCAATGCCGTGAACTTTTTAGGGGCATCAATTCCCGTTTGGATTGAAAAGAAAAATAATTACAAGTGTAGAAGATGTAAGATAGGGAATTAGTTCTTTAAAAATGGGGATGTTTCTTTTCTGCTACAGTGAAATGTCTCCAGGTCTTGGAGTTCGATACGTGGTTTTTGTTTTGATATGGGGATATGGAGAAATCTACAGATCTCTAGCCCCGTTTATGTAATTGGAGCGGTCCTATTTAATAACAATATTAACAATTATAATTACAGCCAAGTTAGGTTAGGCTTAGTACATTGACCTTCCGGTCTGGTGTATTCGTGGCTGATGTCTTCCAGTCTGGCGTGTTCCGGTTTGATGTCTTCAGATAAGTGTCTTCCGGTTTAATGTTTTCAGATCTCTTATATTCCGGTTTGATGTCTTCCGGATCTGGTTTTTTCTGGTTTTGATGTCTTCCAATCTGGTGTATTCTGGTACAATATCTTGCTGTTTGATGTCTTCAGACCTGGTATGCTCTGGTTTGATGCCTACCGATCTGGTATCTTGCGGTTTGATGTCTTCCAGTTTGATGTCTTCGAATCTGGTTTGATGTCTTCCGATCTGGCGTCTTCCGTTTAAGGTCTTCAAACCATGTATCTTGCAATTTAATGTCTTCAGATCTGGTATATTTCGGTTTGATGTCTTCATATCTGGTATACCCCAGTATGATGTCTTCCTACCTGGTATCTTCCGTACTGATGTCATCAGGTCTGATATCTTGCGGTTTGATGTCTTCCGATTTGATGTCTTCCAGTCTGGTTTGATGTCTTCCAATCTTGTGTCTTCTCTTTTGATGTCTGCCGATTTGGTGTCTTCTTGTTTGATGTCTTCCATTCTGGGTCCTGCGCTATGATGCGTTCCGGTGTGGCGCTTTACGGTCTAGAGCAGTGTTTCCCAACCTTTTTTGTGCCATGCCCCACTTAAGCCTTTCTAAAATTCTTATTGCCCCCCTCCCCCGCCCCATGCCCCCCCCCCTCTCAACATATACATTATTTTTAATATTCAAAAATTGAAATGTTCACTAAAGAAACTTGAATGATAGGTTTTAGGAAGAAATCACTAGGTAATTATTGAGCAAACACAGTAAGTAAATTTTCAAAACATGTAATGGAGAACTGAAATTCAAGTACAAAATAATTTTAATGAAAGATTTTTCTATATTATTTTAATTATTAGTAATTATTTATTATTTAAATTTAGTGAGATCCTTGCGCTTGATCCTTGCTGCAAAGAGATCTTATGTCAGGTTCCAATTTAGTTAACTTCAGTCTCAAGTCTCCCCGTTTTGTTATATTCAGCCGATTTCTTCCATTTTCGAATTGCCCCCCTTAACAGTCAAATTGCCCCCCTGTGGGGCGTGGGCCCCACGTTGGGAAACACTGGTCTAGAGTCTTCCGCTTTGATATCTCTTGCTATAAACAAGTGTATATATAATTTCAGGTTATAAACAAGTGTATAGATAATTGCCATTTTATAAACAGGTGTACAGATAATCGCCGTTTTATAAACAAGTGTACAGATAATTGCCATTTTATAAACAGGTGTACAGATAATTGCCGGTTTATAAAACAGCACATAGATAATTGTCATTTTATAAACAAGTGTATACCTACATTTGAAGAAATCCTATATGTAATCACACGACTTAAAAACAATAAGGCAACTGGGACTGATGGAATTGCTGCTGAATTTATAAAGGCAGGTGGCCATGCATTACATCAAAAGCTATACGAACTAATAATAAAAATCTGGAGGACAGAAGAATTACCCCATGACTGGAAAGAGTCATTATTGATACCTATCTTTAAGAAAGGAGACAAGTTCCAATGTGGAAATTATAGAGGAATATCACTACTGTCCACAAGCTATAAGATACTATCTGCAGTATTACTAAATAGACTAAAACCATATTCAGAAGACATATTAGGTGACTACCAGGCGGGGTTTAGACAAAACAGATCAACAATAGATCAGATATTTATCTTACGACAAATAGCCGAAAAACATTGGGAATATAAAAGAGATCTCCATAACATTTTTGTGGATTTTAAAAAGGCTTATGATAGTGTCCATAGGAATAGTCTATGGAATGCTATGCAGGAATTTGGAATACCAAGGAAGTTAATCAACATGACCAGACTATGCATGGAAGATACTTATAATATAGTAACATATAAAGGCAGGAAATCAGACCCCTTCCAAATAACATCTGGCTTGAAACAGGGTGATGCACTATCGCCGCTACTCTTCAATCTGGCTCTAGAGAAAGTTGTAAGGAAGGTAAAGGAGGAATGTGATATTGGAGGAACATCCAAGCTGCTTGGTTATGCAGATGATATAGATATTATAGGGCAAAGTGAACAAAAGACATTGGAAATATTGACTCACTTAAAGGGAAAAGCCCAACAGATGGGGCTGGTTATCAACCAAGATAAGACAGAATATATGGTAATTTCAAGAGACGGAATGGCTAGAAACTCTGGCCACTTACAAATAGATAATATGACCATTAAAAGAACGGAAACATACAAATACCTGGGTACGATCTTCAACTGCTCCAACATCATAAGGGAAGAAATACAAACTAGAATCAACTCTGGAAATAAGATATACTATGCACTACAACATCTACTAAAATCAAAGGCGCTATCTCGTAACACCAAAATCACAATATACAAAACACTGATCAGACCAGTTGTGCTGTATGGCTCTGAAACCTGGAGTACAACGAAAGGAGACGAAGCCTTGTTACAAACCTTTGAGAACAAAATTTTAAGACGCATCTTTGGACCCATTAGGGATACACAAAGTGGAGAGTGGAAAAGAAGAAGTAACAAAGACATTTATGATATGTTTAAGTCCCCACTAATCACTGGTATCATGAAGGCTAATAGACTACAATGGCTGGGGCATATAGAAAGAATGGAAGATAATAGGGAAACAAAACTCGCTTACACTCAGGAAATAAATGACCGTAGACCCCGAGGTAGACCAAGAAGGCGGTGGAGAGATAATACATGTACAGACCTGCAAGCACTTGGAATCAACGACTGGCAAGAGAAGGTCCACCAGAGAGACGAATGGAGACGGATTGTATTTGCAGCAAAGAACCTCAATGGCTCGGAACGCTGAAGAAGAAGAAGAAGTATAGATAATTGCCACATTATAAACAAGTATATAGACAATTGCCATAATATAAACAACAGGTTTCTATATAATTGCTAATATAAAAAGTTGTATAGATAATTGCCACATTTTAAACAGGTGTATTGATAATTACCACAATATAAACAAATGTATAGATAATTGCCTCATTATAACGAAGTGTATAGACAATTGCCACATTATAAACAGTTGTATATATAATCCCCCTCCCCACACTATAAACAGATGCATAGATAATCCCCACATTATACAGTTTCTTGATTCCATTACAGCATTCCGAATTGTGAGCATCTACAAAGGGCATGACCTTCTGACCAACGTCACAAAGTCCGTTGCCCCTGACAACGTGTACAACATCAGCAACTTTGGCAGTAAAGCCAAGTGTTACGCAGACGTGGAGACCGGAAGTCGGTACATCCTCTTTTTGACGCTCTTTGAGGGACAGCTCTCGGCCCAGTACGACGACCTGTTTGGGGCAGCCTCTTTGTTTACCGATGCCGATGATGAAGAGATCAACAAGTATCTGGGTAAGTTTGATTGTAAATTCCTACCTGGTAGGATTTCTGTCCAATATGGAGGATAGGCGGTGAGCTGTTAAGGCCTATGGAGTTTTTAAGCTGGTGTCTGCAGTTTTCTTAAGCATTAACCTCGTGTTGGACTGGTAGTGCATGATTCCGTCGCCCTGCTACTGAGTTGAGTGCGTGGAGCGACACTGTGACCTATGGATTTCACGTGGAGTGCTTTTACATCTGTCCACGGTTGTTACGACGTGAATTGCGTGTTCGGAAAAATTGCGGCCACCGTTTGCTGAACTATATGTGTTTGCCTTATGCAGTAAGGTGTAACTGCTAGTTTTCTTGTGACTGACGCTTCCATCGACGATGAATTGTATTTTTCGTGGCGGACTTTTGTGTTAGCATTCTGGCAGAGGCATTATGCATAGTATTCCTGTGCAGGATGTTGGTTTGTCGAGACTCCTGTAATGGCACTTGTGAATCTACTTCCTTGTCCAGAGTGAGATCGATGGGAGTGAAGCTGGGACTCGACAGTCATGAACATTTTGTTAAAAGCACAAGACATATGATTAACCAAAGATAAAACTGGTACGATGAGTGGATATACGCTGGTGGGGATATTAAGATGGAGAGCGGATCACCGATGGACATGTCCGGAGTGCAATGAAGACTATCCTCATTTACCGCTAGTCCAACTTTAAGTGAGAGCGGCAGTCGTGTTTAGTCAAATCTGAATAAGCGAGAGTTATCGTCACTTATTTCGCTGTCTTGTATGAAGCTGCTACTATGTTGGTTTTAATTGCTCGTTTTAATGTAAAATTATTGAAACTATATATCAGAATTTAGAGAACATTCGGAAAGTGATAGGTCATCAACTATATCAGTGGTTCCCAGAGTGGTATACTGGTTCTTAAATGTGGCCAAGCGACAGGTGTTTTTTTTTTTTTTAGTTTAAAAACAATGATATTCTATTGACCTCTCTTGAGTCATTATTGGAATATACATAGTCTATTTTCGGATGATCGATTTGTTGATTGATTGTCTGATTGGTTGTTTGATTGTTTGGTTGGGTTGGGGTTTTTGATTGGTGGTTGGGTTGAGTTTGTTGATTTCTGGTTGGTTAGTTGATTAGTTGAATGGTTGGTTGCTTGGTTGGTCTATAGATTGATGGACTGGTTGACTGGCTGGTCGATTGGTTAGATGATCGGTTCTTTGGGTGATTGGTTGGTCGGAAGGTTGATTGATTGGTTGGTTAGTCGATTGGTTGGTTCATTGACTGGTTGGTTTGTTGATTGGTTGGATGGTTGATTGGTTTTGTGAAGTGTTGATTAGTTGGTTGATTGGGTAGATGGTCTGTGGGTTAACTGTTTAGTTGATTGATTCGTCGACAGGTTGGCTGGTTGGTTGGCTGGCTGGTCGATTGGTTGGTTGATTAGTTGGTTGGTTGACCAGTTGGTTGGGTGATTGGTTAGTTAGATGGTTGATTGATTAGTTGGTTTGTTGATTGGATGTTAAGTTGATTGGTTTGTTGATAGATTGGTTAGTTGGTTGATTTTCGATTGGTTAATTGGCTGGTTGTTTGATTGGTTGGTGGATATGGTTGGTTGCTTGGTTGGTGGATTCGTCTTTAATTTGTTGGTCCATCGGTTGATTGGTCTATTGGTTGGTTGGT
The DNA here is from genome assembly GCA_963921405.1 of Cepaea hortensis. Classification (NCBI taxonomy): domain Eukaryota; kingdom Metazoa; phylum Mollusca; class Gastropoda; order Stylommatophora; family Helicidae; genus Cepaea; species Cepaea hortensis. The sequence goes on from OY992897.1 coordinate 27,787,074, forward strand.
TGGTCTATTAGTTAGTTGATTGGATGGTTGGTGTGTTGGTTGTAAATCCTCTTGAAGACTGAGTCTTAAAGTTTACGTCCATTGCGTCGGGTGTCTGGCTGTCTGAGATCCAAAAAGAGATTGCATCTATAGGAGTGAGTGTGGTGTAGCAGTTGAGTTGGGTTGAATTGACTTAAGTTAAGTTAAATTTTTTGAGCTGAATTGAGTTGAGTTGAGTGAAGAAACAATATCACAGCACTCGGGATATTCCCATGGGCGCTCAGTCCCCATCATCTTCATCATCACAACCAGCGAAGAGATCCAATACTAATGGTACCGGCTTCAGTCTAATTATATAAGAGAATTAACGGCTGCAGTGGGATATAACAATAGAATATAAAAATCATTTAAGCACAACTCCTATGAAAAAGTGAAAGATAATAAACACAGGCACATGTACATACCTTACAACGAACTCCAACACGGCAAATGTAAATCACATGGTGGAAAAAAAAAACCAATGATGATATCTACAAAAAATAATATTTAAATAAAACTAAATTATACTACGGCCCAACGAATGGACGTTTCCATTATTGGTAAAATCTCCGCCGGGAAGCAAGCACGATGTGAGACTTCTGATCATCAGAAGTTGCCCCCCTTCCCCCCTCGCCGAATGTTTCGGCCCTTTACCTCCTTGGCACTCTCCGGGGCCGGGCCCGTCAGGTTCATGACATCTTCCTCTGGAATATGTGACCGTCGGGCTTCGGAGTACTAAGTGTCGGCCGGCTCACCTGGTCTCTCTCTGGTGTAATATACTCTCCAGACCATGACAATTTATGTTCTTCCTCACTGTTCACATAGGGAGCTGAGTTGTCTCGAAGTATAGTGTCCGCCTCGAGTGCTGGAGGTCCCGGGATCAAGCCCCGGTGAGGGCCGGGATCTTTTCACGTGGACTTCCAGTAACAAAATTTCCCCTGCTCTCTGGGTAGTGAGATCGGACGCCCGTGTGTATTGTTGCGCACGTAAAAAATCCCTTAGCAGTTGGAAATCGAAAAAAGAGTAGCCTAACGGCGCTGTCCGGGTAAAATTTCGAGTTAAAAATCTACCCAAAGTATTTCAGGATCATCGCCGGCGCTATGGAGTTCGTGCACTGAGCTGAGATTCTCTGGGACTCAGGCTTGAGTTTTGAGTAGAACGGAGCACTTATGGTTACACCCGTGTGCCGTGATGTTGATCCGTCGACTAAACTAAACTTCATCTTCTTCTTCTTCTTCTTCTTCTTCTTCTTCTTCTTCTTCTTCTTCTTCTTCTTCTTCTTCTTCTTCTTCTTCTTCTTCTTCTTCTTCTTCTTCTTCAGGATGTCTTAACCTGACAAATCTTAACCGAACAAAATGTGAAACAAACAGACCTTCACTTTTCCATTTTCTGTTTCACCTACACAAAAATCCTAACAATTTCGTCGCGACTTTGTTTTTATTATCATTATTATAACTCTCCTCTGCCTCAAAAGCCACGCGCTTTCCAAAACATTGTGAAACTTAGAGCAGAGCAAAAAAGTCTAACTGTCGTCACAGTTGAAACGAAACAAAATAAAGAAGTCCAGACATGGGGGCGCCACTGGGACGTTAAATATAGCACCGGAAAGACAACACAAGTGAAGGTATAGGTTGGGCGAGTTTCGCAGATCTCTCTGGCAGTATGCTCAATGGCGGTTATCCCTCGTTCCACGCCAAAACTGTCAAGGGGGATTTTTTGAGGGAAGTTTATGTTGTAAATCTGTCGATTCATCTCCGTGAACTGAATCTTTTTAACTCTTTCCGTCCGATATATGAATTTTACTGTAACTCTTTGATTTCTTGGATTTCCTAATTTTTGGTGTAGGATGTATTTTTTGGCCTTGTTACTGTTTTTCATGTCATTGGAGTTTTGAAGTGTTTTTCCACGATTGTATTTTATAGAACTTATGATGTTGATCACCACCACCATCATCATCATCATCATCATCATCATCATCATCATCATCATCATCATCATCATCATCATCATCATCATCATCATCATCATCATTGTCAACATCATCATCATCATCATCATTGTCAACATCATCATCATCATTGTCAACATCATCATTGTCAACATCATCATCATCATTGTCAACATCATCATCATCATTGTCAACATCATCATCATCATTGTCAACATCATCATCATCATTGTCAACATCATCATTGTCAACATCATCGTCATCATCGTCATCATCTTCGTCATCATCATCATCATCATCATCATCATCATCATCATCATCATCATCATCATCATCATCATCGTCATCATCATCATCGTCATCATCATCATCATCGTCATCATCATTATCATCATCATCATCATTGTCAACATCACAATCATCATCGTCATCATCGTCATCGTCATCATCATCATCATCATCATCATCATGATCATCATCATCATCATCATTGTCAACATCACAATCATCATCGTCATCATCATTATCATCATCGTCACATCGTTGTCATCATCATCATCGTAATCATCATCGTAATCATCATCATCATCATTCATCGTTTATAAAAAACGATCGTACATTTCCTGTGCAGGACATTACGACCAAACCCTGTTTGATTTTCTTGGCAATTTTACGTTAAGTAGTTTGCCATTGCTTTCTGAATAAGAAGTCAGCATTTAAGTCTATTTAATGCCGGTCGGTGTAAGGATTGAACGGCCTACCTCAACATCAACGCACCAGAAGATTACGAGCAAGCGCTCTTATCCTCTCGGCCATCGTTGTCATCACTAGCATATAGCAGATGTTTTGTAAAACTTCGCTTTCAGCACACCTCACTAGAAAGCGTCTTGATCCTTCGCCAGTTCATTTGCCTCTTTGATTTTAATGGTCGGTGTATCTGTAATACTAAATATCGTTCGTCCTGTTAGTCGTTCCCTGCTTAGTCTCCCGTGAACCATGTCTTCCATGAACCATATCTTCCATGAACAATATCTTCCATGAACCATATCTTCCATGAACAATATCTTTCATGAACCACACCTTCTATGAACATATCTTCCGTGAACGATATCTTGAATAAACCGTGTCTTCCGTGAGCCTCGTCTTCCATGAACCATATCTTCCATGAACCATGTCTTCCATGAACAATATCTTCCATGAACCATATCTTCCATGAACAATATCTTTCATGAACCACACCTTCTATGAACATATCTTCCGTGAACGATATCTTGAATAAACCGTGTCTTCCGTGAGCCTCGTCTTCCATGAACCATATCTTCCATGAACCTTTTCTTCAACGAACCGTATCTTCTATAAATCAGGTCTTCCGTGAACCATATCTACCATGAAGTACCTCTTCCCTGAACCATATCTTTCATGAACCCCTTCTTCCATGAAGTACCTCTTCCATGAACCATATCTTTCATGAACCCCTTCTTCCATGAAGTACCTCTTCCGTGAACCATATCTTTCATGAACCCCTTCTTCCATGAAGTACCTCTTCCTGAACCATATCTTCCATCAACCTCGTCTTCCACGAATGTTATCTCTTCGTATCCCAAACAGTTGTTACATTAATTTTTGTATGTGTCACAGTTATGACTTCAAGTTGTTAATGTGGTAGCAGACACGTCGTATTATATATCAAATTAAAGAGAATTGCATAAGGAAAACTACTGTATATATATCCATGGCAGATACGAGAAGTCGCTTAAGGCTATTAACCATCCCATGGCACTACATCATTTAATTTCTTTAAATCTGCAACAACCATATTCCCCACAAACCATCACACATCCAATGCCGGACTAGACAACATGTAATTTCCCCACAAACCATCACACCTCCAATGCCGGATTAGACAGCATGTAATTTCACCCTATACCCCATTTTTTATTCTCGTCTTCTCCCCCCCCCCCCCCCCCTAGGAATTATTAAAACAAAATCTCCAGCTCTTTGTCTTTCCGCGAGTTGGCAACTGGGACACGACATCCGATGACGGATCTTCGTTTGCTTCATAGCACCACCAAACCGATACAAACATGGCAGCCTTTCCGTTTGAGAAACTGTCTTCCTTTCTAAACTTCTGCCGGTAATTCCGGTAGCAGGTTTTGAGCTATATGAAAACGTAAGACACAGAAGACACAAAGATCTTGTAACGTTTAAGAACAGAGAACACACAAGTCAGAAGGTGGAACATTGATATCAGGCACGATTTATTGCCTGGCATATTTCGCTGCATCTCGTCCTTTGCATACTGCACAGCTATATATCATATGACGCGAATAAATGAATTATACTTTGTCTGACATATTCAAATCGCATATCACTGATATTGTTCGAGTGTGGAACATGCAGCGAAATGCAGCTGAATATGTCAGGCAATAAATTGTGCCGGCCATTTTCTATGAATCCCGCGTTTACATTCACTACGGCAATACACATGTTTGGATTTCTAAATACTTTGTTCAATTTTCAAGTTAAGGGTAGAGGGCAGGCTGGTGTAATAGTCAGGACGCTACGATGACAATCGCATGATGGCTGTCGAACGAGTGTTTGATACTAACTCTCAACGTTCGCTAAGGGAGTGAAAGTACTGAGTATCGATATTTCTATGTATTGAGGTCTACGAGAAAATGGGATAGAAGTAACGCTGCGCATGCCTACGGCAGGCTCTTGCTACAGAACTTGTTTTTGTGTTTGAGGAGAGAAAACAAGGTTGATTGTCAACTGTCAAACAAAAACAAGGGAACACATTTCAATCTACATATTAAAACTGATGAATGGGTCAATAATACTATTACATTAGTATTATTATACAACTTCCCGCGCACTGACGGCGAATTATAGGGAGGGGGGGGGTGTCCTTTACACAAATTGATCAGCTGTACTTAAACGTTGACTTCTCGTCCAGAAAGTAATGCAAACTACTGAACATAAAAATTGCCTACAAGATCAACGTCCTACAAAGGTCATGCAACATACACACACACACACACATCAATGAAGTGGTCAAACCGTCTGTCTTGTTCTCTGAAGGTCGCGAGATTCGTTTCCCGGCTCACGTTGTTCAGAACAAAGGGGTCCCTTTTTTGCCCGGAGGCTTCTGGGGGTCATCGCTGCAGCTATGGAGTCCGTGCTTCCTTCGGCTGGCCTTTCTGTGTGGAGGAGCCCAGCCCAGATTGCGTATAACCGGCCCCAAATGAAGTCGACCCTCTTGAATTTGTTACTGTCTAAAGTGCAGTTGTGTATTGACATATCATTCGCAACACCGACACCAGCAACAACGCCAACGACATCAACACCAACAATAACTCCTTCAACAACAACAACAACAACAACAACAACAACAACAACAACAACAACAACAACAACAAACAACAACAGCAGCAGCAGCAACAACAACAACAACAACAGTAAAATCAAAACCAACGGCAATTCCAACCCGAAAGCCACCAACGACTTCACCAATTACAATAATAACTTTAACAATTACCAGAACAACACAAGCAACATCACCAACAACACCTCCACCAACATCACCAACAACAACAATCACAACATCACTAACTCTAAAACGCCAGCAAGAAAAGACGGAAGTGTCGCTAAAATGTTGAGACGGGGAAGTGTAAAAGCTTACATCGTGTCAACACTTTGTCGGTTTCAAATAACGAAACAAATTTCTCCCAGTTGGAAATTTCAGACTTAGTGATAGTTATATTCTGACATTGACGTCTGCAAGATGGCCTCTGCATTCCTGCTGTCTGCACGCGCCACTTCGTGAGCGCTTTGTTTGCGTTTTTTGGGGGAAAATGTTTTCAATGTAGTTAAAGTATGCCGGACTTTTTAAAGTCTCTTATTTATATTTTGCTTACGTGTTTTCATCTCTTTGTCTGACTATTTTAAATTCCACTGACAGGCAGATGGGCGGGTGGGGGATGAGCAAAGAGACGGGTGGACGGGAGGGTGGATGGACAGAGAGACGGGTGGGTGGATGTATGGGCGGAGAGACGGGTGGACGGGTGGATGAATGGAGAGAGAGAGAGACTGGTGGACGTGTGGATAGATGGGCAGAGGGACGGGTGGATGGATGGACCTATAAACGGGTGGGCGGGTGGATGGAAGGGCAAAGAGATGGGTGAACGAGCGAACAGATTTATAATTAGGACCAATAGACAGACAGACACATCAGTAAACAGTCAGAATGGCAGAAGTACCAATAGACAAGCAGACGAGTAGACAAACAGATCAAAAGACAGACAGACGGACAGGCGGGCGGACAAAAGGATGGGCAGACAAAAGGATAAACAGGGTTAGATGCATGAGTGAATGGATATGTAGGTAGCTAGGTAGGTAGATGATTAGGTAGGTAGGTAGGTGAGTTGGTATATAGATGAGTGAAAAGGTAGCTACAAAAAAGTAACGGAGAGAAAGAGACAAGGAAGAGACAGATGCAGACAGGCAGAAAGAGAGACAGACAAGGGGAGATACAGACTCAAAACTAAACAGAGCGCAAGAGAGAGAGAGAGAGAGAGAGAGAGAGAGAGAGAGAGAGAGAGAGAGAGAGAGAGAGAGAGAGATAGTCAGACAGACGACATACAGGCAGAGAGAGAGAGAGAGAGAGAGAGAGAGAGAGAGAGAGAGAGAGAGAGAGAGAGAGAGAGAGAGAGAACGAACGAACGAGCTTACAAAATATATTTTCAAAGGGTTAAGAATTGGGCACGTAGGTCCGTCTGACAATTTGCCATTCTTATCTATCAGCTTAAAAAGTCGCTTAAAAGTCTACAGGGTCGACTTCATTGCACCGGGTTTTATCCCAGATGGCTCGGTCTCTTTCCGCAGCACGGAAAGCGTCGCACAAAGCACGAACTCCGTAGCTCTTAGCGACAACCCACAGGAGTCTCTGAAACATTTAACTCGTAAACCGAAGGACGCGGCCCGGAATCGAACCCACAACCTTCGGAGCACGAGTCAAACGGCTTGACCACTTCGCCGCTCTCTCAGATAATATTTCATTCACACATCACTTTTGAATCTAATCTTAAACAACAACTGAAACAACATGCATTAAAAGCATAGAAAATGTGCGACAATCAGTAATACTAATACATAACTCATTCAAACAAATTTTTGATATGGCAATGATAGGAAAGGTAAATGTAACGTACCACAGTTAGCGGATGTTTATTTTACTTCCGGCTCTGTGACAAAGGTGTTACGGACGAAAATCGTAATCCCACATACCGCGTTCGAAACACAGCTGCGGGCGATTTGGAAGCATGCCGTCTTTTCATACACGGCATGACTACCAGTCGTTCAGAAAGCAATGGCAAACTACTGAACGTAAACTTGCCAAGAAATCACCACAAACAAAAAAACACACAAATGCTGGAGTTGACTGCGACATCCGGTAAAGGATATGCAACTAATTTTAAAAATATAATTATACTAGTCCTTTGAGAGAGAGAGAGAGAGAGAGAGAGAGAGAGAGAGAGAGAGAGAGAGAGAGAGAGAGAGAGAATTAGCGAACGAGATAGTCAGAGAGAGGGTGTGTGTGTCAGACATACATTCAGGTAGATAGATAGATGGACAGACAGGCAGGCAGGCAGGCAGGCAGATAGATAGATAGATAGATAGATAGATAGATAGATAGATAGATAGATAGATAGATAGATAGATAGATAGATAGATAGATAGATAATTAGATAGATAGGGGGAGGGGAGAGAGAGAGAGAGAGAGAGAGAGAGAGAGAGAGAGAGAGAGAGAGAGAAATATGCCCTGTATTCTATACGTTTCAGCCCGGGCTAATCAGTCAAGCTACCTATCAGACAGTCTAGATCTCTTGACAGTTCAATGCGTCAGTGTTATATTTCGCTGTCTCATGCCTGCCCGAGCAGCAAAGGACCACTTACAAACACCGAGCGACAAGCGAGGTCTATATTGTTGCTAAGCTTGGCAAGTAGCAGAAGAAATATGATTGATTTGTTCCTCTGCTATTTGATTACAGACAGGGAGCTTCTTTCAGCACTCCAGGGTCCCCACGTTGTTGTATTCTGTAATTCTATCATGAACCAGATAATACAGTCGCAACTCACATGCATGAACTCGCGTCAGACAGGCAGATGGACATACATAGGAACAGAATGAATGAATCATGAAATCACAAAAAAGAAAGAAAACAAGAAACGAGAAGTATAATCAATAAGATTTACTAGAACACGATCACAAGTGGCAAAATGGACGTTGCGGCTAAAGCCTTCGTCAGCACACAAACAACAAACACTCAAAACTTACCGTCTTCACAAACCTATTATGTTGGATGAACTTCACAGAGGGTGAATTCAAAACTTGGACCGGCAATATTTTCAAACATGGCACAGTCATTAATAATACACCCTATAGTACTCGAGCCATATTTGTATAGAGTATAGAGTATAGATCAATCGGTACTCGTTGGATGGTGAGGTCAAATGTCGAACCGGTCGCCTTTATTTTCTAAGACATTTCCTGGTGTCTAATTGAGGCTGGATCCACCTTGGAGCCCAAGTCAATAACAAATAATATATCCTCAATGAGGATACAAACCCATGGCCACCGACCCGACAGGGCAAGCGTCTAGCCACTATACTGCCGCATCTCTCCTAGCCTTCCAGACATAGACAAATCTGTCTGTGAACACAGTGACCCACTAGCCCTGCTGCACATTGACAGCGATAGACGCCTAATCTGTTTGGCCTGTCACTTGTCTCAAGGGTGTTCTTTATCGGCGAGAAAATGCCTCGCCTGGCTTTCTGTCTCCAGGCCTCCAGAACTGATCTCGCGCGCTTGTAGAACTGACCTCGCGCGCCTGTTAACTGATTTAGAGCCAAACAAAAGAGTAGGTTTGGACCAGACATGGTATTTAATCACATTAACAAGTATTAATAATGTAACTTTTCATTCACCGAGCGTTAAAATATCGGAAAGTACTTTCACGTGGACTTCTAGTAATAAAATTTCCCCTGGTCTCTGGGTAGTGAGATCGGACGCCCGTGTGTATTGTTGCGCATGTAAAAAATCCCTTGGCAGTTGGAAATCGAAAAAGAGTAGCCTAACGGCGCTGCCCGGGCAAAATTTCGAGTTGAAAATCTACGCAAAGTATTTTCAGGATCCTCACCGGTGCTACGGAGTTCGTGCACTGAGCTGCGTTTCTCCAGACTCAGATTTGAGTTAGGAGGAAAACGGAGCAGTTATGGGTTGCACCCGTGTGCCATGATGTTGATCCATCGACTAAACCAAACTAAACTAATCGTCCTTCTGTCTAAATATGACGTCACATTTGGACAATATAATATCCTTCATCACTGAATCAGTTAAACGTTTCAAGCAAGTGATCAGGAGTCCAGATGGCATAGTGGTTAGTGCGAGGGTTTATCAAGACTGGGGTTCAGGTTCAAATTCCATCATCTTCAGAATTATTTATTGTTTCGACCAATGGGGTGCTGTGTCTTTCATCATCACGTGCCATGCTGATAAGAGTGGGCGGTCATGTTTCGCCATTTCACATGATCACCAGAGTCGTGAATCGGCTCTTGGCTCTTGTCTCGACCATGTCATGTGATCTAGCCATCCAGGTATTTACTTCTCTGCCTTCCCCATGCGGCCTCTGTGGCGAAGGTCTTACGAATGCAACCCCACATACCGCGTTCGAAACACAGTTCGAAACACAGCTGCTGGCGATATGAAGCAGGTCTTGCGTTGGTTTCCATACAATAGTTTGAGTGCCGGTTGTTCAGAAAGCAATGGCAAACTGCTGAACGTAAGACTTGCCCAGAGATCACAAACAACCAAAAATAAAACATTCCTCTCCTTGTTCATTTCCCCTCAATGTGGCCAGTTGTCACCAAGTTCTCTAGCTTATGTCTTCTCATAACGAGCCTAAAAAATGTTGAACATCTGCGTCTAATTTCTCTAATCGCTTTATGGTTTCCATTTACCTTTTTGCAAAACTCGCTCAATAGTTTTTCTGCCCGTCCTTGATATTCTTTGCACCCCCCCCCCCCCCCAGAAACTACATTTCCACTGCCATTAGATGATTTTGTTTTTCAGCTTGACTGCTCGTTGTCCACATTTGTGATTACCCGAATCATATATGATTTTTGTCTTTTCAAATATTTGAAAATTATCCTCGGCATTTATCACTCTTCTTCTTCGCTCATCCCGGGTCATCCGGCGTCATTTCCATACAAGTTAATTGTATGCCTTGTACAGGACGTTTCAATCAACCCCAGCATGTTTTGGCCGTTTTTGATTGTATATGTAATTTTACGTTCAGAAGTTTAATGACTGAAAGGATAGGAGCGCTAGTTCTTCAACTTCCGATTGGCTGATGGCGAAGTAGGCGGTTCAACCCCTTCACCGGTATTAAGTTGAAGTTCAACTTTGACTTCTCGTTCAGAAAGTAATGGCAAACTACCGAACGTCACATTCATCTAGAAAATCAACCTAGGTTTGATCACAAAGTCCTGCAAAAGATAATCAATATTTTACTGTAGTTTGTCATTGCTTTCTGAACTGCCGACGTGTATACCATTCTAACAATCTGTCTGCTCCCAAATCACCGGCGACTGACTACGAACCCAGAATGTCGGGATTGTGAAACGGCGTCCACTGCTCCTAGGTCACAGACGCAGACGTTATTTCTGCACGCAAAGCACACGCTTAACTGATTAAGTGTCGTGGGATTATTAATTGTCTTAAGCGACTTCTCGTATCTGCCATGGGTTGGTATATCGTCGGAATGCTGCCATTTCGTTATAATACAATATGTCTGGTACGCTATTAACAACTTGTTTTGGAGTCTACCTGAATTTATTTCTTTATAAAATATACATAAACTGCTTGATAAAGGCAGCAAGTCAAATGGTTTGGCGATGCAAGTAGGTTACCAACTAACAGTATACCATAACAAGCAATGATGTACAGCCCAGAGGGAAGCACAGGAAGAGGCCGACCACGTAAACGATGGACGCAGGGAATAACGGAGTCTATGGGAATATCGATACATGAAGCCCATAAGCGGGCACTCACCCGCTGTTTATACTTCACCTCGATACCACAAGGTACAAGAGGGACATGCTGAGATGAGATGAGATTGTTTGATGCTAAGCAATGAAGCTAGCATTGGAAGCACTGAACCTGTAATTGCGGAACCTTTCATTTCACCCTATAGATTGACAATGACACCCGCAATACCTTCAAAATAGAGAAACCCCCGGGAAGGTTAACCCGGTTAACAAATTCACGCAGAAGTCTAATTAGTCGGCCTAAGTGCACAAGAACGCAGGTCTGCTGCAAACAGGCACAACAAAATCACGCCCGAAAAAAAAAAAAAAAAACTCCAGATGAACGCAGCAGCAGAAGAAGAAGAAAATAGAGAAACAATCCATCCTTTCTTCTGAATGGTTTTCCCTGCCGTATAACCACAGTTGGCGATAACCTTTTCTTCGTAACTCTGGTTTTCCTTTCTTCACTGTGGCCACGAACATGTCCCCAATAGCAGCAGCTGGTACCTTGTTGAGGTGACCCTTGATGCCGCTGACGACAATAACAAACAAGTTCTTGGTCCCTGTATTGTCAGCGCAGTTGATAACTCCCCCGACTGGCAGACCCAGGGAGATGCGGAATTTTCCAACTGTTACAACCCTTACTTCTCAATTTTCGCCACCTATTTATGTTTGATCCGTGTTTACTTTTGTGTGGTACTGAATCTGTTCAAAAGTTCAGCAAAATGATATCTTGAAAACATTATACCACAAGAAGACAAAAGCAACATAGATAAAATAGTCGACCCGATAAAGAAATGAATATGTCAAATAAAAGAAACCGCTGCGAAGATTTAAACACCATAAGTATACTATAAGATTAAACCTCGAAAACATACTTAACTGCACTGACGTACCGTGGTTCTTTTAGCCATGTTTCTAAAGAACATTTTCAACGGGATTCATGTGTAATTTGTTTATCGTGTTAATCCTAAATACACAAAGATCTTGTAACGTTTGAGGACAGGGAACACACAAATCAGAAGGGGAAAATTGATATCGGGCTTTTAAAAAATCAATTTTTCCCTCGACCACGGTTTCGGATGTAAAATCTAACTCGACACCGCCCGGTGTCTTATCAGTGTTTGCAAACATACATAATGGCGTCACTTACTTCGCTGATAGTACAGATTTGATAGATTAACTGCCGGCATTCTGGGGGATATCTTGGTTGCCTAGTTTATCTAGTCTGTCTGTCTACCACCCAGCTATACAACCAGTCCCATAGCCGATACTGTCATCTGAGTATGATATACTACAGTTTTTGTGTATAATAGTCGTGGCTTTGTACTCAAAAGTGACCAGGCATTTTGATTCTGTGTGCCCTTTCCTTCACAATTCTTCTTGTTTCGCTCTTTATCCACCATTGTGGCCCAGCCCTCAACCAGCTCACCTCAATTCGTAATATCCTTAACTACCCCATACGCTTCCGTCCATTCCCTTCATAATTTATTTATTTCTATGTCTGTTTCTCTATTTCGTGCGTTTTAAGGTCTTCCTCTATTTCTTGTGCACTGTGGGAGTCCAGACCAAGGCCCTTCTAGGAGTCTCCGTGGTCGAGCCGTCTGACTCGGACTCCGAATGTTGTGGGTTCGATTCCGGGCCGCGTCCCTCGGTTCGCGAGTGCATTTTTTCGGAGACTCCTGGGGGTCGTCGCTAGAGCCACGGGGTTCATGCTTTGTGCGTAGCTTTTCGCACTGCGGAAAGAGACTGGGCCGTTTGGGATAAATACCCGGTGCAATGTAGTCGACCATGTCGACTTTTACTTCGACTTTTAAGCGACTATTTTCAGGGTTTCTCAGTGTATGCCCTATCCAGTGATAGCGTGTTTCCTTTACTTCTGGATTCACTGGCATTTGTCTAGTTTTCATCTGGAGCTCCACATTGGTGATTGTCTAGTTCTCCCCTTGAACTCCCTCCACATAGTTGATTGTCTAGTTCTCCCCTTAAATTCCCTCCCCGTTGGTGATTGTCTAGTTCTCCCCTTGAACCCCCCCCCCACATTGGTGATTGTGTAGTTCTCCCCTTGAACTCCACCCCCCCCCCACATTGGTGATTGTCTAGTTCTCCCCTTGAACTCCCCCCCCCCCACATTGTTGATTGTCTAGTAATAGTTCTCCCCTTAAATTCCCTCCACATTGGTGATTGTCTAGTTCTCCCCTTAAATTCCCTCCACGTTGGTGATTGTCTAGTTCTCCCCTTAAATTCCCTCCACGTTGGTGATTGTCTAGTTCTCCCCTTGAACTCCCCCCCCCCCCACATTGGTGATTGTCTAGTTCACCCCTTGAACTCCACCCCCCACATTGGTGATTGTCTAGTTCTCCCCTTGAACTCCCTCCACATTGTTGATAGTCTAGTTCTCCCCTTAAATTCCCTCCACGTTGGTGATTGTCTAGTTCTCCCCTTGAACTCCCCCCCCCCCCCCACATTGGTGATTGTCTAGTTCTCCCCTTGAACTCCCTCCACATTGTTGATTGTCTAGTTCTCCCCTTAAATTCCCTCCACGTTGGTGATTGTCTAGTTCTCCCCTGTAGCTCTGCGTTAGTGATTGTCTAGTTCTCCCCTTAAACTCCATCTACAGTGGTGATTGTCTAGTTCTCCTTTCAAGCTCTACGTTGGTGATTGTCTAGTTCTCCTCTCAAGCTCTACGTCTGTGATTGTCTAGTTCTCCCCTATAGCTCTGCGTTGGTGATTGTCTAGTTCTTCCCTCAAGCTCTACGTCGGTGATTGTCTAGTTCTCCCATATAGATCTGCGTTAGTTATTGTCTAGTTCTCCCGTTGAGCTCCACATTTTTGAATGTCTAGAGAAGTAAATATCTAAATGGTGTGGTCACGTGGCATGGTTGAGACCAGAAGACGTAGCTGATCCACGACTCTGGTGATAGTGAAAGATGGCGAAACATGACCGCCCACGCTTGTAAGAGCAGATCTGGAAAACGTTGCGACAACAGACAAGATTACAAGTATTTAATTAGAAGGTCAACAGACGCAGACAACGCTGGATCGGCTGGCAGCCAGGAGAGACAGACATTGAACTTATCAATAACACAGTTAACAGATGTTCCTGGAGTAACCTGATCGACTGCGCATCCCGACGTGACTCATGATGATGATCTGGGTGGATGATCTTTCCCACCCGTCTGGACCGAAATCCCTTGTTGACTTTCTCATTCCGATGCACATGAGATATTAAACACCGACAGCCGTTAGTTGGCGCTTCAACATTTCCTAAGTTCCCCTTGTCTATTCACAAGGTTTCGAGAAAAGGTGGCTGTCTTTTGATACCGGCACGGAACACAGAAATATAGTACAGTGTGTTTTCACACAAAGCTTCGGCGCACGTAAGTTCAAGCCAGGCGGTGTTTGGGGTTGTCTCTCCCGGGTGTCGGATTTGTTTGTTTAAAGTTATTGTCGTCCTCGTCGGCTCCATTACGTGTAATCTTCATAGGTGATTTCCTCTTTTTTTTTATTTTATGTTGTTATAATGCCAGTGTGTTCTTTCTCTTTTACATTTGTTTTAAAATTTTCTTTTCCTTTTTTTTTTTTTTAAAATTACTCTTTTCGTTTTAACCTAAATCGTTGAACTTTTCTTCTCTTCATCGCCATATGCTCGCATTCTTATTGTTCTTCCTCTTGTTCCTCTTCTTCTAGTCATCTATTTTTCGTCCTATCCCTACTCTTTCCCCTCCCCATACTCTTTCTTCTCCCCCCTACTCTTTTCTTCCTCCTCTTCTTCTTCTGTTTCCGTGTTGTGAACTGGACACGTGTGAGATCGAATACCGCGTGTATGGTTATAACATTGTTGCTGGACTGGAAATGTGGACAGTTTTACGCTGAGTATTGAACAAAATAAGCAGCGGTTGCAGCAGGATATAGCAATTTATCTAATTGTTTGCAATTCATGTTGTTTACGATCGGTAGTTTGCCATTGCTTTCTGAACACACACCAAAAAAAAACCCATTAAAGTACAACAGACCGGTGTTTTTACACGCGTACTTAGTAACAAATAGTAACAACTTCCGTAGCAGGAGTCTACTGTGGGTATGTAAAGTACTAGGACCATCACGGCTTTTTTATGCCGGAGTGCAAGCAGGGATAAGTATTACCCTCGGGTGGCGAACGGCGAGTTCTGGGATCGAACTCTCATTCGACTGCGCTCTTGGTATTGTCAGTTTAGCGTCCTAGCCGTTCCACCAACATATCAATTTGGAAACCCTTAGAGGGTTCCTAAGACAGTTCGTAATTAAATACCCATGTATTCTTTGGCGCTCATAGAAGTCGCGTAATAAAGTCGCTTAAAAGTCGACAGGACCGACTTCACTGCACCGGGTTTAATTACATATGGCTCAGTCTTTTTCCGCAGCGCGGAAAGCAACGCACAAAGCACGAACACCATAGCTCCAATGCGCCCATCGAAGAAGCAGAAAGAAACAGAGATTAGAGGATACACTAGACAATATAAAAATTGAAAGCTGTAGTTACCAACCGGAATTCGAACCTGTCACCTCCAAATGACGACAGCGCCTCGCTGTAGGAACAAGTGTACTTCAACGCATGACCAACTTGACACAACTAAAAGATATGTCTTCATTTGTCAGGTCTATCATCCACATGAATCCACAACTATGGAATTTGGACATAATTCGTATCAAACCATTGAAATAGCACCGTAGCTCGCAGAATTGTTTATTAAACCAGCATAGGTCAAATAACACACATACAAACACATCAGACCGTAATGCTGTTGTTGAGTATACTCACGAACATTTAATGAAGAGAAATGATTGGTCGGTTCCTATGGTGTACACGTATTACACATAAATAACAAATGGGAAATCCTTGGAGGCCACTAAGACAGTTCATAGTTCACCGCACATGTATTGTTTAGCGCCCACGGGAGTAGAAGAAAGAAGTGGAGACTAGAAGATACACTTTTTTTCGCATATCCTTTACAGGACATTGCAGTCAACAGCAGCATTTTTCAGCTGCTGTTGATGTCTTGGCAAGTTTTACGTTCAGTAGTTTGCCATTCAACAACAGATCAGATATTTATCTTACGTCAAATAGCCGAGAAACATTGGGAATATAAAAGAGATCTCCATAACATTTTTGTGGATTTTAAAAAGGCTTATGATAGTGTCAATAGGAATAGTCTATGGAATGCTATGCAGGAATTTGGAATACCAAGGAAGTTAATCAACATGACCAGACTATGCATGGAAGATACTTATAATATAGTAACATATAAAGGCAGGAAATCAGACCCCTTCCAAATAACATTTGGCTTGAAACAGGGTGATGCACTATCGCCGCTACTCTTCAATCTGGCTCTAGAGAAAGTTGTAAGGAAGGTAAAGGAGGAATGTGATATTGGAGGAACATCCAAGCTGCTTGGTTATGCAGATGATATAGATATTATAGGGCAAAGTGAACAAAAGACATTGGAAATATTGACTCACTTAAAGGAAAAAGCCCAACAGATGGGGCTGGTTATCAACCAAGATAAGACAGAATATATGGTAATTTCAAGAGACGGAATGGCTAGAAACTCTGGCCACATACAAATAGATAATATGACCATTAAAAGAACGGAAACATACAAATACCTGGGTACGATCTTCAACTGCTCCAACATCATAAGGGAAGAAATACAAACTAGAATCAACTCTGGAAATAAGATATACTATGCACTACAACATCTACTAAAATCAAAGGCGCTATCTCGTAACACCAAAATCACAATATACAAAACACTGATCAGACCAGTTGTGCTGTATGGCTCTGAAACCTGGAGTACAACGAAAGGAGACGAAGCCTTGTTACAAACCTTTGAGAACAAAATTTTAAGACGCATCTTTGGACCCATTAGGGATACACAAAGTGGAGAGTGGAAAAGAAGAAGTAACAAAGACATTTATGATCTGTTTAAGTCCCCGCTAATCACTGGTATCATGAAGGCTAATAGACTACAATGGCTGGGGCATATAGAAAGAATGGAAGATAATAGGGAAACAAAACTCGCTTACACTCAGGAAATAAATGACCGTAGACCCCGAGGTAGACCAAGAAGGCGGTGGAGAGATAATACATGGACAGACCTACAAGCACTTGGAATCAACGACTGGCAAGAGAAGGTCCACCAGAGAGACGAATGGAGACGGATTGTATTTGCAGCAAAGAACCTCAATGGCTCGGAACGCTGAAGAAGAAGAAGAAGTTTGCCATTGATTTCTGAACGACCGGCTCACATACCTCCGTAAGTAACCACTGCGACGCGATCCGCTGCCGAATCTCGCGCAGTTATATTTCGTAGGTGGTTATACGGGATTACGAACAACGTCCTTAACACCTTCTCCAGAGAGACTGGCAGAATACACATTAGACAACATACAAGTTAAAATCTACACTTAACGACCAGGATTCGAACCTTTCACCTCCAAATAACGACAGCGCCTAGCAAGGCATCCGTAAATTTACCTAACGTTATCGCAACTATTTGGGACAAGTTTACGGTAAAAGTATTACACAGCGGATGTGATACTATTAAGAAAATTTACGCCCCTGCGATATCGGCGTATTAATAGACCTTTCGTCAATTGAACACACTCATCTAAAGCTTCAGTTAAGCTGTTAATGTCCATTAAAACCACTGTATTAACGATAACTTTTCCGACCCCCATTTGTCTAAGAGACATTCCGTAAATAAGACGTCAGTCTGCCCGCTGGATGTCTGTCGTTTTGTCCTGAATGGTTTGACTGGCGACAGTCACCGAGCGGACATTGAAGGCTGTTCGGGACATACTCAAGTGGAAGATTAGCTTTGACGGTTAATAACCCATGGCCGTTTCGCACAAATCAAATTGTCCGTGCACGTCTGGGGACGGTCGTGTTATTTTTCGTTCGGTTAACTGAAGCGGAGAATAATGGTGGGTTTGGTTGGGACAGTGGCGTCGCATCTCTGTGTTTACGTGGGCAGTGAGTCGTGACGTGAAATGAATGAAGAGGCTAGTTGTTATCTCAAAGAATGAACCAATTACCGATCCAGTCACTCAGAAAGCTAATCAAGCAGGGACTTAATTTTAGTTCAGTGAGACGAACTAAACAGCATGCTGTGATTATGTCCCCCTGTCTCTGCTTTCCCAGCCGCCAGTTTGCTTGCTGCAATTATCTGTTTTAACTAACTGCCATGAGATGATAAATCTCGTCTATCTCATCTAATCTTGTTGCTCTTGTACCTTGCGGTGCCCAGGTGAAACATAAACAGCAGGAGAGTGCCCGTGTATGGGCTTCGTGTACCGAGATTCCCATGGACTCTGTCCATCGTTTATGTGGCCTGAAAAATCGTCTTATTCAATCTTCCCTTAACTACCAATGGCGAATAAAACAAACTGTAGATACAATATTAATACAGTAGTTTTCCTTTCACAATCCCCTTTAATGTCATATATAATACAACATGTCTGCTGTCAAGTTAACAACTTTTAAGTCATAACTGACACGCCCCTACTTCCCATTTTTCCACCATCCAGTTTTGTTCGGCCATAACCTACTTTATCTTGGTCCAAATCTACTTTTTGTTTGGTTCAAACCTACGTTTTGTTTGTCCAAACCTGCTTTTTGTTTGTCCAAACCTATCTTTTATTTGTATAAACCTACGTTTTATTTGTGCAAACCTACTTTTTTGTTTGGTGTAAACCTACTTTTTGTTTGTCCAAACTTACTTGTTTGTTTGGTCCAAACCCACGTTTTCCTTGTCCAAATCAACGTTTTTGTTTTGCGTGACACTGAATCTCTTAATTCATTTTCATTATCAGTGATCTTTCCCTTCCAGTTTTATCCGAAACGACTCTATAACAATGTGTTGTCTGCCCCTGTGCACTTAACGGACTTTGGAGGTCTTTATGTAAAGTCGTCTTCTTACTGTCTAATGCAGCAGTGTAATCACAACAAAAGGGTCTAGCTGGCCGGGCGTCCTAGTTCGTTTCTTCCACGAGATGGTGTCGTCACTTTCCAAGAGATAATATCATTTGGGGGTCCCTGGGATGAACCTTGGGTAAAGCTTTCACTTTGTCTATTGTCCTAATGGTATAGTGGTTAGACAGATTGCTTACCAAGACAACGGTTGGAGTTCATAACCCCATCAGTCTCATCTCATTTTATTCCTCTTGTTCTTGCGGTGTCTAGGTGAGCATAAACAGCGGGAGAGTGCTCGTTTACGGGCTTCATATATCGTGATTTCCATAAACTCTGTATTTCCTTATGTCCATCATTTACATGTCGGCTTCTTCATCTGAACCCGTTTGGTTTGTACATCGTTGCTTGTTGTGGTGTCAGTTAGTTGGTAGCCTAGTTGTATGGCAAAACCATATAACTAGTTGTTTTCTGATGAAATCTAGTGTTGTTATAATTTCTTCATTTCTGTTTTTCTCTCATCTTGATACGATGGGTATTGTTCTCAGGAATCTCAACAAACTGACAATCTCTCTCTCTCTCTCTCTCTCTCTCTCTCTCTCTCTCTCTCTCTCTCTCTCTCTCTCTCTCTCTCACACACACACACATACACACACGCACACACACGGACAGAAGCACTGACATAATACATATACACACACAAACAGAAGCACTGACATAATACACAAACACACACACAAAAACGCACACACAGATACAAGGGCGGAGTCAGACTAATCAGATTCAGAGCCAAGCAAAAGACAACATGTGTAAACCAGACGTGGTAAACAATCAAGTGAGCGAGTATTATCATGTAAATTTCTATTCACTGAGCATTTAAATTGCGAAACACACACGAAACAAAACAAATAACTCGAAGACCTTAGTATGGCAATACATCGTCCTTCCGTCCAAATGGGAGGTCGCATTTGGCGATGTATTATCCCGTGGCACTGAATCTGTTATAACACAAATAGACAGACAGATAGACAGACCAACAAAGAGACAGATAGCCAAATATTTGAACGAAACCCTAACAAGACTTATAACTGCAGCAGACCGTGTATGACAACCATTGACACGATTATCACTATCATCATCTACAGCAATGACAACAGCAGAGATACTATCTACCATATATCCTGATTAAACAGGAACACCCTAGCTTATACAAGACATTACGTGGGGTTTGGCCAAAAACAATGCGGAGACGTCATAATCCCCTGCAGGCAATGGGATCAGCAAAGATTCACACGCCGTGGTTCAACGCTGTTTTCGGCTTTCTGTTTTGTATTTCGTTGTTATCCTTGTCTAAACTATGCTTGTTTTGTGTGTTTTTATTGCAGCGTGTCTGTACTTCGTTTCTGTACGTGTGTGTGTGTGTATGTGTGTGTGTGTGTGTGTGTGTGTGTGTGTGTGTGTGTGATTGTGATTGTGTGATTATGTCTGTGTGTGTGTGTTGTTTAACTTTAACCTGCACTATTTGCTTGGATGCTTCTTCTTTGAATACCCTCCCCTCACACTTTTGCACCTGTTGCGTTTCTGTGTAAATTGTTTGTAATTGTTGGCTGAGATAAGTGAAACAGCAGTGTAATTGTTAGAATAATAATAATAATAATAATAATAATAATAATAATAATAAATGTTAATATCGTAGTTTATTGCTGCTTCTGTTGCTGATGATGATTATGCTACTGCTGCTGCTGCTACTACTATTACTACTACTACTACTACTACTACTACTACTACTACTACTACTACTACTACTACTACTACTACTACTACTACTACTACTACTACTACTACTACTACTATTACTACTACTACTACTACTACTACTACTACTACTACTACTACTACTACTACTACTGCTACTACTACTGCTGCTGCTGCTGCTGCTGCTACTACTACTACTACTACTACTACTACTACTACTACTACTACTACTACTACTACTACTACTACTACTACTATGTATGTGTGTATGTTTGTCGATGTGTGTGCGCGCGCGCGTGTGTGTGTGTAGTGTTTAACTATACATCTGGCTTGTCTATCACACAATCAGTCAACCAAGCCACCATCTAACCAACCAGTAATGTCTGCCTGCCTATATATTCATCTGACAGTGGCTCATGGGCCTTTACGCTAAACCGACATTTGTCTTTCTACCCCCCTCCCCCACGCAGCCCAACCAACTCACCCACCCTAACTCCCTGCACGTCTTTTCTAAATTATTCATCTGGACACTAGTTCACATCGACGTGTGTTGTTAGGTCTGTTCTTATTCACAAGTGTATCTTTGAACTTTCTCTCTAGAAGTACGCTGAATTTCACGTGTTTATATGCTGGCCTTTTTAACGTAATAATTGTCTGTTGTGTGCCATAGTGCCTCGTTAGGTATGCTGGGAGTATAGTTACGTCGAGCGGGCGCGTTGGTATAGCGGTTAGAACGTTACTTAGAAAAGGGTTTGAGCGAGGTTCGATGCCAGCTCTCGTCGTTCGCTTCGGGAGGAAAAGACTGGCCACACACCCCCCATGCACACACGCCTACAAAATGTGATTGTCATATTTCACATACCCACACCGGTTGCCCACTCTGGAATGCAAAATGTGAAAATCCTAACACTTTACGTACCCACAGAAGGTTCCTATTACCAGACTGGTGTTTTTGTTTTGCTATATTTATGCTGAATGTTTCCATAGCGCGCTGA
This sequence comes from Cepaea hortensis, assembly GCA_963921405.1. Taxonomy (NCBI): domain Eukaryota; kingdom Metazoa; phylum Mollusca; class Gastropoda; order Stylommatophora; family Helicidae; genus Cepaea; species Cepaea hortensis. The sequence goes on from OY992897.1 coordinate 27,808,828, forward strand.
TTGTGAATACATCTGTGTTGTCCCGCCTGTGATCTCGCCTGCCGAACGTGATGCCGCCAGTTTCTGACAGATAAACAGCACCATCCGCACCGGCGCACCAAAGGAACCGCTGACAGTACTACCAGCCCGCCATGGGATCCCATCTCGTCCGCGTCAGATCCTTTCAGGCACCTCTATGTTCTCCATTTCACAACTCTGAATGTAGCTCGCCATTGAATCCACGCTTAAGAGATAACGTCCCTGGACGTTGGCGACACGCCCGCCATGTTCCAACGGTGTACAGTTACAAGTATTTATCTGATCGGCGTGAACTGGGAAGGTTCTTGCCGACAACACTGACGCTTCCCGGACACCGGGGACATTTTCTTTGAGGTTCAAATAGATCTTGTTTCACCGGCCCAGTTTGCTGTGACGAAATTCTAGAATTATGAACAGTGGGAGTAGAGAACAAGGAGCTAGATATTCTGTTTATATTGAAGGCGTTTGATTGGTTGAAATATTTCTAGTGCAGATAATATATCCCCTTACAAGATGGCCAGAGAGTAGGATAGACAGACAGACAGACAGACAGACAGACAAGAGTATGTCTATCTAAATACGCAGGTGTTTAGAGGTAGATTGTTAGGCGACCTGGCACACGAGGGTTGCGGTTGGTTAGGTAGGTGGGTGGATGGCTGGACTGATAAATAATTAGCCAGATACATGGTGCACACAGGGCTGATACGGGGATGAAAATACAGATTACCAGAGAACTATATATATATATATATATTGTTGTTGTTGTTATTGTTGTTCTTGTTTAGGGAAACCTGATTATGCCCCCCCTCCCCCAATTTCCGCCTCCCAACACACCCGCACACCTTAACGTGAGTTGGCAAAACGTCAAAGGAGTACATATAATATGCTATCAAAAGAGGGGAAAAACAAACTCGTCGACTTTACCACATGTTTTGTTGAGATCCGGTAAGTTGTCCGACTTGCGAAAATATCACGACTCCGCTGTAAACGGTAACAACGCAACGATGAAGAAGACAAACACGAAGAAGAAGAGGAAACCGAAGAAAAAGAGGAAAATGAAGAAGAAGGAGAAAAAACGAAGAAGAGGGAATAAAAAGGTAGAAGAACAAGAAGAACAAGGACAAGAAGAACATGAACAAGAACAATAGCAAGAAGAGGAAGACGCAGAATCTTAGTATGCCTACAGTTTTAAATTTTAATATTGTCTATTTTATATTCTGATCTCTACTTATTTTCTGTCCTCAACATGAGTGCCGAATAAGATGTGCCAAATAAGACCTGCAAATTCATTTCCCATACTATTTAATCATTTTGATTCGCGGTGGAGTAGTGGTTACTTTGCTTGTCTGTCAAATGAGTGGATGAGTTCAATCCCCAATAGATGCATGAATATTTGCAAAATGTGAAAAAAAAAATGGAGATCGACTCACCCTCGTAAAAATGGGCACCAGACACTTCAAAATCTTATCAGGATTGTGTCGATAGGACGGCAAACTACTGAACATAATTCCTAACATCTAGTCTGAGAATGAAGGTGGAGGCAGTCACAGTGGCGTTCTGCAGGCTCGAGGAGAAATAGTTCACGCGTGTTGTGATGGTAACCGATTCACAAAGTACGATGAGAAAGTGAAGACAGGCCTTCTTCAGGCAGAGTGGCAGGCTTGGTTTCAAGAACCAAAAATAGAGATCATCTGATGGTCGTCCCCCCCCCCCTCTCCCCCCGCGCATCTCTACACAGACATGCGGGAACGAACAGGAGGACAGATTGGCTGGGTCTGTACTGCTGGCTAGGGTATTGGCGCATGATACGGCAGACGTGGTCGGGGTCCTTTGGGATCGTGCATATAGTGCGGAAGAACAGATATATCATCACGGCCTGAAGAGAATGGTGCTGCAGGGAGTGACCAGAGGATCTGGCCGACACCCTGGAATCAGAGAAAACTCCAGACGGACACATAATCAGGCTGCCACTGGTACCATTAGTACTGGGACTCTTCGCTGGATGTTGAAGATGAAGACGAAGCATATATGAGAATGTCCCAAGTGGTATGTTGTCGGTTCTTGGCCCAACTCAACTACTCAGCTTAAAAGTCCCTTTAAATTCAACCCGGGGTTGACCGCAACGACCTGCAAAGGACAAGCAACATGCCTAGAAAGGAAAGGCGGTGGGGTAGGGAATTAACCGCCCACCTCATATGTCACGACCTAGAATATGTGAAAACCTGACACTTCATATCCCAACGGCATTATCTGCTGGGTGTCTGGGGCTGGCTGCGTGTCCCTTGCAGGATCAACCCCAAGCCCAGGTTGATTTTCTAGGCCAGTGGTTCTCAACCTTTTTTGGCCCATGCACCCTTTCACCATATGTCAGAATGTCATTCCCACCTCTCCAGTGAATTAAAGAAGAAGAATTGCCCCCTTTCGAAAATTATCAGCCTCAAAAGGTGCATTTTTTATATTCAAAATAATTTATTAACACACCAAATTAATCATATTACAATAAAGAAACAATTAAAACGCCAAAGACTTATCACTCAACACACGACACCAGAATGCCAGAAAATTGTGCTTCATCAAACAAAACGCTCAATAGAAAACCAGGATATTATGCCTGAAGCCATTTTGAGTCTACCAGTCTGTGGTCTGAAACCCCACGGAAACCCTAAAATTCCCCATTTGGGGAGTATTCCCCATTGGTTGAAAACCACTGATCTAGGCATTGTTACGTTTTTAACATGGCTCGAGACACAGACATTCAATAGGGCATGTTTTCTGAGCGACTCAATGAGCATGCTCAAGGGGATAGAGATGGGATGGATCCGAAGAGAGTGGTTGCTGTCTCTGGAGCGGTGTCGGCTGACAAAGATTAGTTTCATCTTCGTGCCGGGCATGCGGGAGTACAAGGAAATGAGCGGACTGACAAGCTCGCAGGTATGGCTAAGGTGGAGGACGGACGCGCCATGGACCAGGCTGACATTCTGAATGCTCTACGAGAAGTAAGACTTTTGCGTGAACCAAGTGATGACTGTCAATCTACAACCATGGTCAGACTGCGAAAACAGCAAATCAAAAGAGGGGTGGCCAAAGAAGATTGATAAACCGACACAGAGTTGGTGTCGTTAGCCGCTTTACACTGCGGGATTTGCTGAGGAGGGGATCCGAGCACTTATGGTCGAATGGTTCGATATGCAATGAGGATGATCTGTCGACTAACCAACCAACCAACCAACCAACCAACCAACCAACCAACCAACCAACCAACCAACCAACCAACCAACCAACTAACTAACTAACTAACTAACTAACTAACTAACGTTTCTTGTCATTGAGCATTTGTGTGTATCCTCTTCTGGTACTTCTTTGTCCACCTTCATACGTCAGTATGAAATAACCGAAAGCAAGAAGCAGTCAGCTTAACTGATTCAGTGACGAAGAATAATATATCGCCAAATGAGACCTTCCATTTGAACAGAAGGACGATATATCGCCATACTAGGGTCATCATGTTATTTGATTTGTTTCGTGATATCATCCGCAATTTCAATGCTCAGTGAACGGAAATTTACATCATACTTGTTAATTAGATTGTGTACCATGTCTGGTCCAAACATACCTTTAGTTTGGCACAGAATCAGTTAAATTACCTCAATCGTCTCATCAGCCATATTGTTTAGGATCTAACAAATTCGCTACCGGTTATTGTGTGTGTGTGTGTGTGTGTGTGTGTGTGCGTGCGTGCGTGCGTGTGTGTGTGTGTGTGTTGTATACTTGTCGTAGGTTCCTTGCGTATATAGGGTGTATTTTTAATGACTGTGCAGTATTTGAAAATATTGCCGGTCCAAGGTTTGTATTCACCCTCTGTAAAGTTCATGCAACATAATAGGTAAATACAAAACTTGAACCGGCAATATTTTCAAACACTGCACAGTCATTACAAATACACCCTATACGTAATTGGAATATTCCCGTTTTCTAGCTAAGTCTGTCTTTTATTTTCGTTGATAAAGACTTCTGTTGAAACGTTCGCTTTTATCTGGGAGTGTAAAGGTCAGCATGGCCGAATTGATAAACGCGCTTGCACTTAAACTTCCGGTGTGCTGATATCGACCCCTTAACAGGTCAGTTGGACTAAAATGTTGACTTCTCTCCCTTGACTTGGGGACGTACATTATAAGTACCTCAGAAGTCAGAGTGGGTTTCCTTTATGGCGATCGACACTGGTAGTAGATAAAGCTAATCCGCAAACAAAACTCAGTCCAGTTCACTAGTATTAGCTGCACGTATATGACTAAGAATGGCAAACTACTGAGCGTAATCTTGCCAAGAAATCAACAGACAGCTGAAAGATGCTGCTGTTGACAGCGATGTCCTGTAAAGGATATGCGGGAAAAAATATGACTAAGCTTGAGTATAAAGTGAGCGAATGAAATTTCGTGGAACCTCCTTGCAACATTCTGTGTTCATTCATGTTTCCCCCAGAATACCTCAGTGGCATGCAAATCAGCTTACCTTACATCTTCGACAGAAAGAGCAATTTGCTCTCCCGTTTTCCAAGTGTAGCGGGATGTATGGGCTATTTCTGATTGATCCTTGGTTCCTAAAGCCACAAAGACCTCCTTTGTGGAGATTCTTTTCATTCCTGTCCCCAGCTGTGAAAATTATCCGTTAACAGAGCCAGCGGTGAAGATTCTAATTGCCATGTATCTTGATTGCTCGAAGGGAAGTCAATGACGACAGACCCACCGCTGCTGCGCCGTGCATTTGAGCGTAATTATACTGCTAAGCTGAAAATTGATGGAATAGGAGAAGTTGATGGCCTCCGTATTTTAAGACATTTTAACTATCTCTATTCTAGACTATTGTTGCTGCAAGTGATAAGTGTCCGGGTCAGAGTTTAAAAAAAGGATAAGCGACAGGGATAAAAGAGTAATAATAGTTATAGTTGTTGCTGCTATTGTTATTATTATCGATTCTTCCGGAAGACGGAACTTTAACTCTTAACTTTTGAAGACCGAGATCTTGGGATCGGCGACGGGAAGCTATAGACAGAGAAATCGAAATCAGATGTCAAAAAGTACGTGTGCTTATATATCAACTATCACCAACACTGAAACATCCAAACATACCAATGTCTGCAAAATGAAAGATGGTCAGCATATTCACGCCAACCCTATCCCATCGATGTCAAACTTGGACATTATCCAAATCACACTCACGCAAAATCAACACATGTGAGATGAGATGCTTGAGGAGAGCTGCCAACTTAACTATCCGAGACCAAATAAGAAATGATGTTATCAGACAGACAGTGGAATCAACATCTTGTGCCACATATATTGAAAGACAGAAGATCAGATGGTTTGACCATCTCGTAAGAATGCAACACCATCAACTACCAGCACTGGCTCTACATCAAAGAAGAGCTGCTACGAAAGAAAGAAGACGCCTGAGAATAAAATGAATTGACGACAAATACAGAGTACAATCACACGGAATGCCACTATCCAACGCTACCTATTGGATACTGGAGCGCCAATTATCCCTCCCCACGATACTTGACGGCAAAAGTGGAAGATGATATTGATAGTGAAGGGAAAACTAGTAATCGTGGCTTGTAGTTATTATGTCTTTCTTGAAGCACAGTGTAACAAACTATCGTCTATCAATTCGACATGGGGCCAGTGAGTGAATTTTGAAAAATACTAAATAGAGTCATGGAAGAAACGCTAACTTTAAAAATTGACACATTTCGCGTCCGACCATATTCATGGCATTAGCGTAGTTGCTATCAACTTCACTAGCGCGTCCCCATAAGCCTTTGCATATACCGTACTTATTGCAATAAGCAGTCATTATACACGTTGCTCAAAAAATCTGATTCCAGAACTGTCGGGATACTGTACGTGTTGTAAAAAACAAAAAAGACAACCATTCATTGTTTCAATATAGAAAGTAAACTTATTCTTTTAGTCGCCACAACTTTCTGTGTTTTCCGTAATTGTGTTATGTAAAGCTGCATTACTTTGTGTTATTTTATATTGTTTACATTTCCACAACTTTACCGCAGTTCCACTAATTTTATTCTCTTTCAGGTTGGGACGCCTGGACTCAGTGGTCAACTTGTGGCGCCACCTGTGGGGGAGGGAAGCAGCTTCGGACACGTGAGTGCCCCAGCGATAATGGCACCACGTGTATAGGAGTAGGCAAGGAATTGAGATCCTGCAATTTGTTTTCATGTGAAGGTGAGTCCTTACTTTATGTATTGTCTCCTTGGTTATTCCTTGGAATTTCTGATGTTTACCTTTAAAATCCATGTTTAAAACGCCACTATAAACAACAACAACAACAACAACAACAACAACAACAACAACAACAACAACAACAACAACAACAACAACAACAACAACAACACCAACAACAACAACAACAACAACAACAACAACAACAACAACAACAAGAAAACCAACAACACCACCAACATTAATAACAACAACCAACAACAGCACCAGCAGAAAGATAAACTGCAACAACATCACTAACAACAACAACAACAACAACAACAACAACAACAACAACAACAACAACAACAACAACAACAACAACAACAACAACAACAACAACTACACCACCACCACCAACAACAACAACAACAGCAATAACAACAACAACAATAAAACAACCAACAACAACAACACTAAAACCAACAACAACAACAACAACAACACCAAAACCAACGTCAACAACAACAACAACGAGAACAACAACAACAACAACAACAACAACACCAATAACATCAACAACACCAATGCCAACAACACCAACAACAATAACAACAATAACGCCAGCAACAACACCAAAACCAACAACGACAGCAAGAATAACAATAACAATAACACCACTACCAACAACAGTAACACCGACGACAACAACTACAACACTAACAATAACAACAACGATAGCAACAACATGAAAACCAACAACGACAGCAAGAATAACAATAATAACAACACCACCGCCACCACGACTTCTGATGTACTTGTAACTTACGTCCCAACTCAATGAGAAGTCAATATTTTAGTCTAACTGATCAATGTACAGGCTTTGGTGACTGTTTAATTGATTCAGTGCCGACGGATAATATATCGCCACATGTGAGATCCAATTTGGACCGAAGGACGATATATCGCCTTGCTTGGGTTATCGTGTTATTTGTTTCATTGTATGGTATCTTGCACAATTGCAATGCTCAGTGAACGTAACTTTACATTATAATTCATTCATTCATCATATGCCATGCCGATAAGCGTGGCGGTCATGTTTCGCCATCTCACTCGATCACCAGAGTCGTGGATCAGCTCAGTGCTCTTGTCTCGACCATACCACATGGCCAAGCCATCCAGGTATTTACTTCTCTACCTCATCATTGTTCTCTTCCCCTCGATCATGCCAGTTGTCACCAAGTTCTCCACTTTATTTTTTCTCATAACGTGACCCCAATTTCTCTAATCAGTTTAACATTATAACACTTATCCATTTGATATTGTACCAAGTTGGTCCAAACCTAATGTTTTGAATCAGTTAAATATGTTGGCTATTTTAAAAGTCGCTTGTTAAATGTTGCATGGCCTTCGCATGACCTTGTGATCCACACCAGGTTGATTTCTAGGTGGTTGTACGTACAGTAGTTTGCCATTGCCTTCTGACCGATCTCGGCGTTTAAATCCAACTTAATGCCTGTGTAGGAGTTGAACCGCCTATCTGGCCCTTCAACATGCGGGAAGTTTAAGAGCGAGGTATGTAACTCGCTTTAGGGCGAAACAGTGCACCACGACTCTCGTTACGATGAAATTGCAGCCGAACTCACTGTATAATGAAACAAGTACATCGCTTTATGACGAAACTCTACATCGCTACTCTCTTTACGATGAAATTACAGCGTAAGTCACTGTATAATGAAACAATGCACCGTGACTATCTTAACGATGAAATTGCAGGGTAACTTACTGTATAATGAAACAGTGCAAAGTGTATCGCTTTATGACGAAGCAAACAAAACAGCAAGTTCCGAAGCACGAATCTAGTATATAGGTGTGTGATGTACTTGGATCATTACATCGTGCAGGCCTGAGTGTATGTAGGAATAGGTGGTCAGTCTTATTCTCCCTTAACTAGCGACGAGCCCAGTAATCGAACCCTCGTCTGACCGAAATCGGGCAATTTTCAACGCAACTTTCTAACCATTACACCAACTCAACCTCTTTTAACTCAACCTGAATAGTCAAATTTAACTCGCTTTATAATGACTCACGCGCGCGCGCACACACACACACACGCACATCTGCACTATCTTTAACGTTTTATTTTAACTTTTGTCATTTCCCAGGTAGCCATGACCTATTGACCCTACTTGGGGTCAGAGACCTTCCTATCGGAGTTACCCGGAGCACGACTGCATCTTCATCATACATCATTAACAAAGACGCCAAACTGCACATATCAGCATCACGCATATACGAGGTGACTTTCCCCACGTCCTTCTCCGTCATAATGAAATTTAAAATCGGCTCGCGCAAGCAGAAGGGATATTTCTTTGTCATCAGCGACATCAACGGAAAGCAACAGGCAGCCATTTTTCTGGGCAGAAAATTAAAGTTCCAGTATCTCGGAAACAATTATGGATTCAAGATGGATGTTTTGGATAATAAGTGGCATACACTTGGTTTGGGCGTGGGCGGTTCCGGCGTGACATTGTATGTAGATTGTGATGTTGTTATGAAGCGGCGTTTGAGAAGCAAGGATGAGTACTTAGGCAACAACCTGATGATTTCAATTGGACCTTATTTTTCACAGTATGGAAGTCCATTTGAGGTAAGTATTATGATACGCGTTTGTGTGTATGGTATACGGTTTGATTACTTTTGACGTATTTGTATATGTGTGTGTGTGTGTGTGTGTGTGTGCATTCACTCGATTTTAACTCTGGCGTAGTCCACCCATGTCCTACTACTTATAGTGCACAGGATTTATTCTTTTGCGTGTGGATTAGCTTTCGCTATTACCAGTGTCTCTCGCCATCAGGTGAACACTCTGAGGTATTTGAATTTACGTTCCCAAGTCAATGACGAGGATTCAATAGTTTAGTTCAACTTACAGGTGTAGGGATTGAACCCGCTGTCTCACCATCAGCACATCGGATGTTTAAGAACAAACGCACTCCCCCCAAAAATATGTATACATCTTAATATATAAATTAGGATGTATGTATGTAAATATATATGTATGTATGTATGTATGTCCTTTATGCGTTCGCGAACGGTCCATCCGATTGAGATGACATTTTCTACACGTCTTCCTTTCATTCCCGCGCTGCCAACTGTCATATTTTTTTTTCTCCTCCTCCCTCCTCCCTCTCCCTAAATACGTACGTAAATATATGATGATGATGATAAAAGAATCCCCGAACCAAAACGCTAGGAAAAGCGAAGAAAATGACGTGACTACACAGAATCGTCACACGGCAATCATCATCATCATCAAGTGCCGTGCCGGCTGGCGTAGGCGTTCATGGCTCTCCATAGATATCGGTCTTTGGTTTTCTGGATCAACTCTGCTGCTGATATTCCTCCATGCCACGGCAATATCAATAACAATTCATCTTTTTATGTGTAAGGAAGTTATCTGCAGTCATGTAGAAGGGAAGAACAATCAATGGAAGGACCGAAATCACAGAACCTAGACGAGTATGAATTCGGAATGGCGAACTCCCTCCTCCTCTCTTCTCCTCCCTCTACCTCCACCCTCCTCCTCCTCTCTCCTCCTCCTCCCTCCTCCTCCTCTTCCTCCTCCCTCTACCTCCTCCCCCTCCTCCTCCCTCCTCACTCTCCCTCCTCCTTCTCCCTCTTCCTCTCCCTTCCTCCTCCCTCCTACTACTTCCTCCTTCTCCCTCCACCTCCTCCCTCCTCCTCCTCCTACTCCTCCTTTTTCTTCTTCTTCTGTTGCTGCTGCCGCCGCTCCATTTACCCAAGTTAATTGTTGGTGGAATATGTAAAGATCTTTCAAGTGCTCTTTCTAATGCTTTTTGTAAGTTGGTCTTCGTTTATCTAAGGTTGTTCTAACCGCAACTAATAAATGATTAGACAGACAGACAGACAGACAGACAGACAGACAGACAGACAGACAGACAGACAGACAGACAGTCGGGAACGGGAACTTATATGAATTAAATTAGATGCTCCCCATCAGGGGCTGGGCGAAGCCGGGACGGGTCAGACAGACAGACAGACAGACAGATAGATAGATAGTCGGGAACGGGAACGGGAGCTTATATGACTACTTATATGAATTAAATGAGATGCTCCACACCAGGAGCCAGGCGATGCCGGGCAGGGTCAGACCGACAGACAGACAGACAGACAGACAGGAACGGGAACGGGAGCTTATATGACTACTTATATGAATTAAATGAGATGATCCCCACCAGAGTATGGGCGAAGCCGGGCCGGGTCTGCTAGTCTTCTTATATATAAAAGGCGATCTCCGTCTGTCTGTCTGTATGTCCATATGTCATTTATGCGTTCGCGAACGGCCCATCCGATTGAGATGACATTTTCTACACGTCTTCCTTTTATTCCAGCGCAGCCAACTGTGATATAATTTTAGTGTGAAATCGGCTGCTTACCCAATGTTATTTCATTTTTCATTTTTCATTATAATTTCTTATATCTCAGGGGACTTAACTCTGTAAAAGTTATTTCAAGGGGAATAACTTTTCTGTATACCTTATAGTCATATTGTGGCATCGTTTTCAAAGATTTATAAACTCTGTGTCTATAGTTAAGTACCGGCATATGAGTTATAATAAATAATGATACAATCTTTAAAGCATTTTCAAAGTTTTCATAAAAATAATGCACAGTGCATAACATTGTAACTCTTCTTTTTATGCTTAAAGAATAAATAAATAATAGTTACCTTATCTCTATCAAGTTTGAAGATTTTATATTTCTTTACACTGTCGCCAACTCTAAGAAGACATGGAACAACTTCAGCCATTATTAAATCTACAGGCATATGCGTTATATTCCTCCTCCTCCTCCTCTCCCCTCCTCCACCTCCTACCCTCTTCCTCTTCCCCTCCCCCTCCTCCCTCTCCCTCCTCCATCCTCCTCTTCCCTCTTTCTCCTCCTCCTCCCTCCTCCTCCCTCTTCATCCTCCTTCCTCCTCTTTCCTCCTCCTCCCTCTTCCTCCCTCTTCCTCCTCCTGCCTTCTCGCCCTCCTCCCTCCTCCTAATCACTCCTCTTCCTTCCTCCTCCCTTCTCCTCCTCTCTCCTTCTACTCCCTCCTCCTCCTCCCTCCTCCTACGTCCTCCCCCTCCTCCCTCCTCCTCCTTCTCCTCCCTCTTCCTCCCTCCTCCTCCCTCTTCCTCCCTCTTCCTCCTCTCTCCTCCTCCCCCTCCTCCCTCTTCCTCCCTCTCCTCCTCCCTCCTCCTCATCCCTCCTCCTCCCTTCTCCTCCTCCCTTCTCCTCCTCCCTCCTCATCCTCTCTCCTCCTCCCTCCTCCTCCCTCTACCTACTTCCTCCTCCTCCCTCCTCCTCCCTCCACATTCCTCCTCCTCCTCCCTCTTCCTCCTCCTCCCTCCTCCTCCTCCCCCTCCTTCTCCTCCTTCTCCCTCCTCCTTCTCCCTCCTCCTTCTCCCTCTTCCTCCTCCCTCCTCCTCCCTCCTCCTTCTCCCTCCGCCTCCTCCCTCCTCCTCCTCCCTCCTCCTCCTCCATCTCCCACCTCCTCCCTCTCCTCCTCCCTCCTCCTCCCTCTCCTCCTCCCTCCTCCTCCCTCATCCGCCCCCTCCTCCTCCTGCGTTCTTCTCCTCCCTCCTTCTCCCTCCTCCTCCTTCTCCTTCCTCCTCCCTCTTCCTCCTCCCTCTTCCTCCTCCCCCCTCCTCCCCCCTCCTCCCTCTTCCTCCTCCCCCTCCTCCTCCCCTCCTCCTCCCACCTCCTCCTCCCTCTTCCTGCCTCCTCCTGCCTCCTCCTCCCTCCTCCTCCTCTCTCCTCCTCCTAATCCCTCCTCCTCCCTACTACTCCTCCTCCTTCCTCCTCCCTCCTCTTCCCTCCTCCTCCTCTCTCCGCCTATCTCTTCCTCCCTCCTACTCCTCCCTCCTCCTCCCTCCTCCACCTCCCTCTTCCCCCTCCCAGCTCCTACTCCTCCTTTTTCTTCTTCTTCTGCTGATGCTGCCGCTGTTCCATTTACCCAAGTTAATTGTTGGGGAAGATGTAAGATCTTTCAAGTGCTCTTTCTAATGCTTTTTGTAAGTTGGTCTTCGTTTATCTAAGGTTGTTCTAACTGCAACCAATAAATGATTAGACAGACAGACAGACAGACAGACAGACAGACAGACAGTCGGGAACGGGAACTTATATGACTACTTATATGAATTAAATGAGATGCTCCCCATCAGGGGCTGGGCGAAGCCGGGCCGGATCAGACAGACAGACAGACAGACAGATAGACAGACAGACAGACAGATAGATAGTCGGGAACGGGAACGTGAGCTTATATGACTACTTATATGAATTAAATGAGATGCTCCACACCAAGAACTGGGCGAAGCCGGGCCGGGTCAGCTAGTATTACATAAATATATATAAATGACATGACAATTTAAAATTGCATGTATGGTGTACCGTTTTACCAAAACATACAAATAAAATAATAACACGTCAGAGGCATGGCTCGATGAACTAGGAGAAGATCAACAAAGTCAGAGGCGTGGCTCAATGAAACAAGAGAAGATCAACAAAGTTTGAGGCGTGGATTGATGAATGGGGAGGGGATCAACAAAGTCAGAGGCGTGACTCGACGAAACAGGAGAAGATAAACAAAGTCAGAGGTGTGGCTCGATAAAACAGGAGAAGATCAATCAATCAAGTCAGACGCGTGGCTCGATGAAACAGGAGAAGATCAAGAAAGTCAGAGGCGTGGCTCGGTGAATGAGGAGTAACGCTGGCTTGTAAAAACTTGGTCCTATTCACGGCCTCGAGGGTTAGGATACAAAGAGCATGGTATAAAACCCTGAATGCAGGGGTAAGGGTCCAGACGTCTAGCCTGCTCGGACAAGGATGCAAAACATGAAGGAGGCGTGTTAATGTTTCACATGTAAGCAATTGTTTTAATAGAAAAGAATAGGCATAAAACACTGCAAGCCTGGTTAAATGTTCAGAATTAGAAACCTACCTATCTATCTTCCTTCTTATCTATCTACCTGCTTGCCCACCAACCTACCTACAAACCCTCTACCCACCTACCCGCCTACCTATCAACCTACCTACCTAACAACCTGCTTACCTACCTACCTATATACCTATTATTCCTACTCACCTAATTAATCATCCACCCTTCCATGTCCTCTTCACAATTCCCGTCCTCCTCCTCCACCTCCTTCTCCACCACCACCACTTCCTCCTCTTTCTTTCTTTTTTTCTTTCTTTCTTTCTTTCTTTCTTTCTTTCTTTCTTTCTTTCTTTCTTTCTTTCTTTCTTTCTTTCTTTCTTTCTTTCTTTCTTTCTTGCTTTCTTTCTTGCTTTCTTTGTTGCTGTCTGTCTGTCTGTCTGTCTGTCTGTCTGTCTTTTCTTTCTTTCTTTCTTTCTTTCTTTCTTTCTTTCTTTCTTTCTTTCTTTCTTTCTTTCTTTCTTTCTTTCTTTCTTTCTTTCTGTCAGTTACTTCTACGGCCTCAACCATCCCGAGACATCACACCTCTCACATTTGACTACTCCTTGTCTGTAATTCTCTTCCGTGCCTACACATCCCACAGACCCTCATGCATCTCTGTCCATGGTTTGTTCCATCCAGGGCGAGGTGGAGCAGCTGGCCATCAGCTCAGACCCAACAACTGCAGGACAACAGTGTGGATTTCCCATTCTTAACGAGGTAAGTTGATTGATTTATTGAGTGGTTGATCGATCAATTGATTGTCCGATCGATTGACTGATTGATTAATTCATTATCGATTAATCGGTTATTGATTCATTGCTTTTTTACTGACCGGTTGATTGATTGATTGACCGATTGGTTGATCAATTGACCGACTGAGTGATTGATTTATTTGTCGATTACTTGATTGGCAGATTGATTGACCAATTGACTGATTGACTGACCTCTTGATTGACCGATTGATTGATTGATTCATTGAGAATTCAGGATAACTAATTAGTCCACGCTTGTAAGAATTAGCAGCGGTTGGCGTCAATTATATAAGCAAGTAATGCAGCGGGCGCCTCCAACCTCCAAAATAACCACAGCTGAAAAACGCAGGTTGAACGAGACCGAGTTTGGAATTTTTGTTTTGAAAATTGGAATTGGAATTGGGCGCGCTGGCGTAGTGGATAGCAAACTGCGCTGGAAATCTCAAAAGTTCCGTCGGGCGGGAGTTCGACGTCGGGGTTTGTCGTCTGCGAAACATGGCAGACCCATGGCAATAAACAGCATTAGGACAATATTAAAAGAGAAAGCAAGCAATCACCATCAAGTGCCATGCCGATAATAGTAGGCGGTCATGGTTCGCCATCTCACTCGATCACCCGAGTGGTGGATTAGCTCTGTGTTCTTGTCTCGACCATGCCAAGCAGTCAAGCCATCCAGACATCTATCTCTTTGTCTTACCTTTGCTGTTTTGTCCGTGGCTTGAAGAATCGTGATTATTCTTGGTATCTGGAAAGAAGGCAGTCTACTTTTGCTTTCCTTCTTGGCAGTGACCATAATGGTCGGTGGCCGTAGCCGTTGTCTTTATAAATAGTTCATCTGTATACCCTCGTGATGCTTGAGACCACAACTAACATCTAGCCGGCGGCTGCTCTCCAATTTCATCCACAATCACTTCATGGTTTCACGTGACTCTGGCTGGTTTGGGGAGGGGGTCTAAAGAGGTACCCCGCCTTGCCCAAGGGTCTTCCGTAGGCTAGCGGAGGGAATGAGGTGCCTTACTTCTTCTTTGATAGACAATATCTCTGCTTCTCCACCCATACAGAGCGGAATGATATTCAAGACAATGTATTCTCTTGGTGAATTTAATTGATTCATTCCTGAAGGATAATATATCGCCAAATGTGACCTCCCATTTGTACAGAAGGATGATATATCGCCATACTAAGGTCATGGTGTTAGTTGTTTTGTTCCGTGGTATTTTCCACAGTTTCAATGCTCGGTGAATGTAAATATAAATTATAATACGTGTTCATATGATTGTGTTCCATGTGTGGTCCAAACCTGCGTGTTATTTGACACTGAATCAGGTAAACATAGTCGTCAAAAAAACATTACAATAAATTACTGGGAAAAGTAACGGAACATCGGGTTTACCCTTTCCTGTCCTGTATATATAACAAAGAATAATTTCCACCTCGTTCAACTAGCTTCTTCAGCCTTGGTTATAATTATTTTGGTTCGTAGTGCGGCTTAATATGTTTCTGGTCCTTTATGCTTTAAACGATTTCCACTGAAATCTGCTTAACTATGCATTCTATGTATATCAGTTATACAGTGTTCAATCCTTCTGGGCTATACCTGGAATAAATAGTGTCCATTGTTATTTTAGGTAATGGATGTGTTTGTGTATTTTCATGGTATTTATATTGTGCTCGTCACCTTCACACTAAGGATGTGGGGCGTTGTACTTTAGTTATTTTAAATTGTCACCGTTCTTTATGCTTATGTTTTTATTTTGTACAGCCACTTTTCTACTCTCATTGCCATGTTAACGGTGTTACCCAATTTCTACCATGTTAACGGTTTGACCTACGTTCTACGATATTAAAAGTTTACCTATGTTCTGCTATGTTAACGTTGTTACCTATGTTCTACCATGTTAACGGTTTTATCTGTTCTACCACGTTAACGGTTTTATCTATGTTCTAACATGCTAACGGTTTTATCTATGTTCTAACAGGTTAACGTTTTCACCTATGTTCTACCATGCTAACGGTTTCACTTATGTTCTACCATGTTAACTTCACCAATGTTAACCATGTTAACTTCACCAATGATAACCATGTGTTTTTTCAGATTTGCGTTTTATGATTTTGGTTTCAATAAAGGGAAATAACCTCAGAAACAATGTGAGCTGACAGAGTTAAGTGTCCTTTGATACTACTGAATTGTAATAGAACGAGAAATCAACTTCTTTTCATTAGTTGGGTACCAGCCTCTACGTGCAGAGGTCATCGTGACCGAATGGATAAGAGCTTCCGATGTGCTGATCCCGAGGTAAGGGGTTCAACCCATACACCCGTGAGTTGAACTAAAATATTCACCTCTCGTCCTTGACTCGGGTACGTAAATTACAAGTATCATCGTACAGTTTGTTATCCTATTTTTTATTTTCCTCAGGAGAACTGGAATATGACCATTGAACAAAGCAAACCGCTGACCCCATACTCACATACAACAGTTCCATACAAACCCCCAGGTAAGTTATTGTTCTGGATCAATTATTCTTTAGCTTAATCTACTCTTCTTTAGCTTAATTATTACTCGTTGTTAACAAGTCAATACTTTGCCAGTGTGTTACCGGGGTCCATACGGCAGGCAAAGAATAGTAAAAATGAAACATACCATGCATATCGTAACAGGCGATTAAGGAGGGTTGGCCTGAGACTGAGTACCTCCTCCTTAGAAAACTTAGCTACAAAATCCAACCAGTAGTAGCGCATGTATGGACTACGCTTGAGTTCAAAATTAGCGAGCGCAATGAAAACATCCTCAATGGGGTAGCGTTTGCTTTTGATCAACTCATCTCTGGGGATAGTCCAGCTCCATGCAACGTTACCAGACGTTTCTTTGGGAAAGGTTGGTGGACGGTGTTTGGTGCAGGAGAGCCTGGCGTATGATACAACAATATATAGTCTAAAAAAAGGAGGTGGGTGAAATCACGGTGATGTTCCGCTGGCTGGAGGACAAACAGCACACGCATGTCGTGATTTTAATGAATTCACAAAGTATGATGAGAAAGGTGAAGACAGGCATGCTTCGGGCCGAGTGGCAGGTTTCCATTTAACAATCATAAATAGAGAGCATCTGTTGTTCCCAGGACGTGCTGGTGTGGTTGGAAATGAACAAGTGGGCAGATTGGTTGGGTTGACACTACTTGGTGTTGTATTGGTGCATGATAAGATGTGGTCGAGACCCTTTAAAATAATGTGTATAGTACAGAAGAACAGATAGATCATCACGGCCTGGAGAGAATAGTGCTGTAGGAATTGACCAGAGGATCTGGCCGAAAGTATGGAGCCGTGAGTTCTAAGATGGCTGATAAGGCTTATTTTGCCTCGAAATGTTCTTTGACAATGTGGACAAAGAATGCTTGACGTTTCTGGAGGAGGATTTTCTGCAGTGGTTTTTCTGTCCTGCCTTTTCTTCACAGCCCTTGCAGTCCTGGTTGCCTCACGTGACTGCACCCTTGCGTAATGATGCACGCCACGAATTTCGGTCTCTGGCTGCAGTCTCCCAGGTGTCATGATGAATTCCAAAAGCATTCAGTGAAATTTTCAGAGTGTCTTTAAAGCGTTTCCTCTGGCCGCCTTGGGAGCGTTTACCACAACGCAACTCGCAGTAAAAAAATTCGTTTAGGGAGCCTGTGATCTGGCATGCCAGTCAAGTGACCAGCCCAGCGAATCTGATTCTTCATTAGTATAGTGTGGATACTGGGCATGGACGCTCTTTCTAGAACTTCAGTGTCTGGGATTGCCATTTAATCATCAGTAACTTTCTAAGGCAGACTGTGTGGAAGTGGTTTAATTTCCTAGCGTGTCGCTGATAAACAGTCCGGGTTTCACAAGCATATTGCAGTGTGGATGATACAACTGCTTTGTAGACTTTTAGCTTTGTTCGCAGGCTTATTCCATTTCTGTCCCATACATTCTTGTACAGTCTACCAAAGGCCGCGCTGGCCTTGGAGATTCTTGCATTCACTCTAATAGCTCTAATAGAGATAAATGGATGTCATTCTGAAGTCAGATTTGCTATCTGAAATATGGAGATGTTTAAGCATTGCTACACATACACAGATACCGTTTTGAAGTGAAATATATCTGCTAAAATGTGGAGATGCTGGACCTTTGCTAAAAATAAACAGACGCCTTGCTGAAGTCTGATATCTTGTCTGAAAAGAGGGGATGTTGCAGTTGTGCTCCAGATAAACAAATACTATTCTGAAGTCAGATTTGTTATCTGAAACGCGGAGATATTGTAGCATTGCTACAGATAAACAGATACTTCGCTGAAGTAATATTTGTCGGCTTATATGTGGTGAAGTTGCAGCTTTGCTATGAATGATTTTTATTTTAAAAACACATGTACACTACAATCTGGATGAATTAGGAAGATGAAGAAGTATATGTCAAACATTTCCTGTCGTATTATCTGCTATTGATTGAATTGACCTTGTTTATATATGTTTGGCACAATGTTTTATTATTATCTATGACTCAGAAATCGCTTATAAAAATAGTAAAATTATGAAATTATTTAAATAATAGAAAAATAATTCTTGAGTGTTGCTAACTACCAGTTACAACTATGAATCCTGGACAATTAGTAAACAAGCAAACAAACAAAAATAACACAATTTACTCTCACGAGAAGAATGTTGAAAGTTACCTGGACGGTCAAAATGAGTAAGCTAAATATTTTGAATGGGGCTTCAACGCAAAGACTAAAAAGACGCAAACATCAATAAATATGCGATTATACATTTGCAAATAGCAACATAAGAAGGTAACACCTAGTGGCAGCTGGAAAGACCCGTGGAAAGAGAGAAAAAGGAAGACAGTGAGAGAAGATTCTTAACAGTCTTGTGTCGTGGCACGGAATGCTGTCAGCGCATGAACTGACACATGGTGTTAGAAACTGAGATGTGGAGAGACATGAACGCCCACGCCAGTGGTAAGGCGCTGGCTGCTTATATATATATATATATATATATATATATATATATATATATATATATATATATATATATATATATATATAAGGGAGACATAGAAGCGTAGCGGCTAGACTTACTGCCTATAACGCAGGTGGACTTACGTTCAAATCTGCATTGAGACGGATTTTAAAATTGACCCCGCCTAAAATGAATACCAATAAAAGTTGATGGAAATGAAGGCGATCGTTATGCTATTAATCACTTCGCCCCTGGAGTGCCACTTAGACTGTAAAACCTATGGGTCATGCACCATATGCCTAATAATGTAAAGCGTGTAGACGGTTTCTTTATCATATACACATACACACACATGCACGCATATGTAAAACAAAAACTAAACACTGTTGTGAAAATCAGTTGTGACTGTGCTTTTAAACGTTGTAAATTGTAATTTTCAAAATTATTTGTAAATATTATAAGGACCATTAAAAAAAAAAATAAATGGCAGTTTTATTAATACCAGAGTTAGTACGAACAAACATCACCAACATCACCAAAAGAAACATCATCAAAGGAAACAAAGGGTTACTTCGCTTTAATTGGACAAAAATGTTGATTCGCTTTTTTAAATGTTTCTTTGGGATTTTGGGTGGGGGGGGGGGGGGGGGTGATCTACTGTCTAGAAGTATTATATTGAAATAATACAACAAATACAATTCAATTTTCTATTTGTTTTGTTTGCAACTGGAAGGTGAATCGTAAATTTCAGTGAATGGTTAAAAGGGGAGGCAAATATATTGAGTATACATATTAATTCTTTCCTGAATTTAAATTTGGTTTTACAACAATAAAATAATTTTGAATGGGCTTAGTTTAAACAGGTTTAACTGTTGTTAAAAGAAATGTTAATACGTTAAAGCAAAGGTAAAATTGTCACAAACTTTCTAATGAGTGTCTGGTAGTTGTGACATCCAAACTACTACCTCGACTTGCAGTGACCAGTTACGCCCCTTTGGCTTGCAGTGTATGGATCTGATTGGTCAGCTTGGTCCGCCTGCAGCGCCACTTGTGGACAAGGCTGGCAGTCAAGGGCACTGTACTGCCGTGACCATGCTGTCGGGTCTCAGAGTTGCATGCCCATGTCAACGATGCTGACACAAACTAGAGCCTGTTACCTAGGGACTTGTCCAGGTGCAGTTGTTGTGACTGCTGAAAGCAAAAATCTCTATGTGCTTCTTTATTGTGTTGTAATATAGTAGAGTGTTGATTCTCTGAATTGTAATTGCCATTGCTCATTCAATACACCAATATTCTGGGCCCGGGGCAGGGTTATTTTGTTAGATTTAAAATTTGTATCTGTAATATAGTAACAGGGACTTAACTGATTCAGTGCCACACAAAAAGTAGGTTTGGACAAAACATGGTACATAATTAAATGAACAAGTATAAAGAAGGCAACTTGGCAGCAAAGACGTATGACGGTACATACGAACTGCCGACGTGGAGGCGATGGAGGTAAACGGCTAGGGAAGAAACTGGTTTCCTATGGCTAAAGGTGCTAGTTATGTTTGAAGGCACTAATCACAGGATGCACGAGGCTTTCCTAAGAGGGAGGGGTGGCTTGGGAGTCGGGACAGTTCACAGTTATGATACAAGCATGAAGATAACACAAAGCACGAGGATAACACAAAGCACGAAGATAACACAAAACACGAAGATAACACAAAGCACGAAGATAACACAAAGCACGAAGATAACACAAAGCACGAAGATAAAACAAAACACGAAGATAAAACAAAGCACGAAGATAACACAAAGCACGAAGATAACACAAAACACGAAGATAACACAAAACACGAAGATAAAACAAAGCACGAAGATAACACAAAACACGAAGATAACACAAAGCACGAAGATAAAACAAAGCACGAAGATAACACAAAGCACTATGACAGCACGACGTCTCGAATCATGGTTTGAACGTACGGCAGGAGAAAGACACACGGAGTCCACTCCCCAGAGATTGTCAGGAAATTAAAGGGCCGAAACATTCCGGGAAGGGGAACATTTTCTGACGATCAGAAGCCTCCTGTTGGGCATGCTTCGCGGCGGAGTTCTTAATCACCATGTCCCATTTGATAACTCAGGGAAGTGTTGATCATATTTCCTTTTACTCTGTCATCCCCTGAAGAATATGCAGCTATGCCCAAGTGCAATAATAACCACAAAGAAAGAAGCATGACAGTATTACTTTAAAAAAAGCAGCATATATACATCTTGTATAAAACGTACTTTGCTGCGTATTAAAATAACTGTCCAGATTTCTTTATTATGTTTAGACCAAAAGTAAAAGATACCTCAACACATCATACGCTGGTTTGTGCAGAAAAACTTTAGCAAATAACAAATGACTCCATAGCTGGTTGAATTATTGCAGTTAGTTTAGTATGATTCAGTTCAGATATCAACACTCTACATTGACATGTTTTATTCTAGTTAAGTCAGCTTTTTAGTTAGGCTTTCGAGATCTGCTTGTCTGCTTTTAGTTGTTTGTGCTTTTTCAGTAACAGCGCTGTGCAGTTATTGTTGTAGTAGAGGTAGCAGCAGTAATTGAAATATAAGTTGTGTAACAGTGGTGGGGCTGTCTCTCTGGCGTAGGGGTTAACGCCTTTCTCCGTAATCCCGTATGTTCTCGTGAGTAACGCAGCTGCGCGAGAATCGGCAGCGGTTCGCACCGTACTGGTAACTTATGGGGGTATGTGAGCCGATCGCTCAGAAAGCAATGGCAAACTAGTGAGCGTAATCTTGCCTAGTACATGAGCAGCAACTGAAAAATGCTGGTGTTGACTGCAACGTCGTGCAAGGGATATGCAACATAAAAAAACAGTGGTGGTAGACGTAATAGTGATGGTAGAAGTAATAGTGGTGGTAGAAGTAATAGTGGTGGCAGAAGTAATAGTGGTGATTGATGTAATGGTGGAGGTAGATGTAATAGTGGTAGTTGATGTAATAATAGAGGTAGATGTAATTAATAGTGGTGGTAGAAGTTATGGTGGGGGCAGAAGTAATATAGGTGGTAGAAGTTATAGTGGTGGTAGAGGTAATAATGGTGGTAGAGGTAATAGTGGTGGTGGGGTTAATAGTGGTGGTAATGTAATAATGGTGGTAGAAGTAATAGTGGTGTTAGAAGTAATGGTGGGGGTAGAAGTAATGGTGGGGGTAGGAGTAACAGTGGTGTTAGAAGTAATGGTGGGGGTAGAAGTAATGATGGGGGTAGAAGTAATAGTGGTGTTAGAAGTAATAGTGGGAGCAGAAGTAATAGTGGTGGTAGAAGTATTTTTTTTAAATGTTGCATATCCCTCACAGAACGTTGCAGTCAACACCAGCATTTTCAGCTGCTGTTCATAAACTAGGCATGTTGTTACATTCAGTAGTTTGCCACTGCTTTCTAAACGACCGGCTCAATACTCCCGTAAGTTACCAGCACGGCGCGATCCGCTACAGAATCTCGCGCAGCTGTTTTCTCCACGTGGATATACGGGCTTACGAACAACGTCGCTAACGCCTTGGCCAGGGAGGGCGGTAGAAGTAATAGTGCTAGTAGAAATAACCGCAGTGGTAGCATTTTTTTTAGTAATAGCCTTGGCTCCCAGGAAGACCCAGCCTAAAATAGCTACCCGGAAAATGTCTGAGGCCATAAAGGCGGCCGACGTTATACCCAGCACATCACCCACCAGGTGCCGATCTATCCAAAACAAAATGGGCGTAGCACCATATGTCTAGTGAACAAGGGTCCTGGACGTCTCAGTCTAGCCCATGGAATACCGACTAGTCTATGAGATATGCGGCTGGCATTTTGTACTCAACAAACCTGAAAGCTCGTCTTGGGCTAAATGCTGTTTTTCCGTGTATTTTGGCCTACATAATGTGGTGGTCTGAACACTGCATAGACATGTTTCTGATACGGGACTTGTTTTTTGTTTTTTTTTAAATTTTTAATGTAATTGTAAGCTTGGCTTTATAGCTGTAGCTTTGGCTGCAATAATGTAGATTTGGCTATAACAATGTCGTTTTGATTATAACAATGTAGTTTTGATTATAACAATGTAGTTTTGATTATAACAATGTAGTTTTGAATATAACAATGTAGCTTTGGTTGTAACAACGTAGCTTTGACAATAACAATGTAGATTTGGTTGTAACAATTTAGCTTTGACAATAACAATGTAGATTTGGCTATAACAGGATAGTTTTGATTATAACAATGTAGCTTGGTTGCAACAATGTAGCTTTGACAATAACAATATAGCTTTGGTATAAAAGTATAGCTTTGGCTACAACAAGGTGGCTTTGGCTATAGCGAGTTAGATGTAACAATATAGCTTTGACAATAACAATATTGCTTTGGCTACGAGCTGGATTAAAGCAAGGCCGATGTGGGGGAGACTCTTTAGGATCGAGTGGAAAGTCCCGAAAAGCGGAAGATCCACTTTTAAAGAAGGGGATTCGGCGGGAAGAGGGCGGTTGGTGGGGGTGAGCAGAGAGACTCCATAATACTAAACGCGGCGGGGAAAATGCAGGCGAAAGTTCAGCCATGCTGCAGGTAGTACCGTCACCATAGGAACTCTTCTTTGTCCACTGCAGAAGGAAATGGAGCAGTTTGGGAATGTCCCCAGTGCAATGATGTTGCTTCTTGTTTTTGTGTTCATATTCACGTATTCATATTTCATATATAGAATATTTGTAAAGTCTCACTACACTTTGGATGTAGAACAGCTGTTTGTTGAAGAGTATGTTTTCCGACTGCATTTTGTACTTTAACACATTTAGTGTCAAATTCGGTATTGAGCATTATATTTCACATCAATTATAAAATATATGAGTTGTTTAATCATGTCAGAACAAATGAAAGCCATACATTTATTGGAGAAATTCAACGTCGACTGTCAAGATCTTTGCACGCGTTATGAGGAAAAAGAAACTAGAAAACTAAGTGACAACTGATAAAACTAAGTGGAAAAGTTTTAAAGGAAGCCAGAAAGATAAATACCTGGATGACTTGGCCACATAGCTTAATCAGGACAGAAACATAGACCTGATCTAAAAATGGTGATCGTGTGTGATGACGATCGTGTGAGATAACGAACTATGTCCGCCCATGCTTAACGCTATGGCACATAATGATGATCCTATCTGACATATAATTTGACCATATATTTAAAGCACTATTATAGTATGCAATCTATCACTTGCCAACTATAGTACTATGATGGCCCAGGATTAAATCTTCCATTAGCCTTATCAGATGCTACCAGTTAGATATTATAATTAAACTACTGAGATTAAGAGAATACGGGCTTCTACGTTTCAATATAGAACAGGAAAGATTATAAATTAATGATGGGGGATTTGTTACAACAAACACTTTTTATCACACGAAAGTATGCCATATAGCATTGTCTATGTTTCCGCAGAATGCTTTCCCTTATGTCAAAATGGAGGTACATGCTTGCCTGGCAATATATGCAGATGTAGTCAGGAGTTCTTTGGAGATCACTGCCAAAATGGTAAGTAGATTTTACGAAGAAGCTTGTATTGTGATTATACAACATTTTTATACATACAGTTTATTCAATGTCAAACAACATCTATCGTGACCTATAGATAGCAACTAATGTATTTATGTAGCAGTTTATTTATCACAACCGGGTCAATGTGTTCACTGACACCCAAATCTAATCTTTACATCTCTAGCAACAATCCATGTATGGTTGGCCATTGTCCACTTATATCAAGCTCTATACTGGATGTTGTTATATCATTTACATTTGGTCTGAGCACCGTAAAGTCTGGCTAGAGTGATAAGTGATATGAACTCCACCGCAGAGCAAGCACGACATATGGTTTCTGATCATCAGAAGCGTTCTTCCCGTTGCCAAATAATTCGGCCCTTTTACTTCGTTGAGTTTGAGAGCAACTGAGAGACAATTGTTGATTATGGTCTTAGTTTCTCGACAGAAAGCGAAAGATCTATTGTTGATTATGGTCTCCCTTTTTCGACGGTAGGTAGAAGATCTAATGTTGATGTGGAACATTTGTTTTCCTCACGGTAATTTCAAATTTATCAAGAGCTATTTCTGTTATGCAAACAATTTCAGTGTAATTTTTTTTCCAGCTAGTGATAAAAACTCCGCCGCGGAGCAAACATGGCAGGAGGCTTCTGATCGTCAGAAGTGGTCCCTCTTCCCCGAATGTTTCGGCCATTTTACCTCTTAATATTCTCTAGGGGCCGGCCCGTCCGGGTCATGACTCCGGGCGTCTTTCCCCTGCCGTGCGTAACGTTCGGTCGATTTCGTTGTCCCTGTTGGTGTGCTTGTCTCTTAGCTGTTAACATACCCACTCTCAAGCCTCCATTCCACCAGTCTGTACAACCTGTGCTTGCCCTATAGCACCAGTGGTCGTGGGGAGCCAGCTTCTTCTTCAGCCACTGCCTCTATCGCCTCCATTTATCTCCGGTGCCGTGTTCCTTCTTCGTGACCCGTTCACGGAGCCTCACTCTATTAGGAAGCCGGTTCTTCCTCTGGTTTCTCGACCCATCTTTTGGTCTCTGCAGGTGAGTGCGACTTACCGACGACTGCCGCTATTACCTGGTATGGGGGTTGGACTTCGGCCGACATTTGCTTGATTTGACTTCACAACCCTCGCTCGGAGGAAAGGCTATGGAGTCGACACGAGATGATGCAAGTTCGTGCTCTTAGTTGAGCCTTCGTCAGCTAAAGTATTATTAATTGATTCACATCTTCTCATATGTATGTACGTATGTATGCACACACACACGCACACACACACACACACACACACACACACACACTAAATATATATATATATATATATATATATATATATATATATATATATATATATATATATATATATATATATATATATATATATATATATATACACAGAACTCTGCAGTATGCACCTGACGAGATGCAGCGAAATATCCCAGGCAACAATTCGTGCAATATGTTGTTTGCGGCTTCTATGTTTAAATTCACAAAATGAATACATTGTTTTCAATTCACTTCTTAACTATATAAAAACCAAGAAACCCTATCTCCCAACAGCCGTCTGTAAGCAGCCATGTCAAAATGGAGGCCAGTGTGTATATCCGGGCCACTGTGTGTGTCCACCGGGGTATTACGGAACTACGTGCGAACGTGAGTACAGATGCTTTAGCATTACATGGATGTTTTAGTTTTACACGGATGTTTTAGCTTCACATGTGTGCTTTCTTTGTTTTGTGGTGTTCTTGTCTGTTTACTTTGACAGTTGAGGAGCAGTGGCCAAGTGGCTAAGAATGCCGGGCTCTCTTTCGGGAGACTCGAATTCGAATCCTCTGTACGGTGTGGATTTTATTCTGTCGGGGGCAAAAAGAAAACTCTAAACTGCACAGTTCGCGGCGACAGCACTAGCCAGGCGGCCTTAATTCCTCAGGCTTAAGACCTTCCCCCATCCCGCCCTACACCGCAATGTACTATAGGCAGTAGATAACAGTTTGACAGCCTTGATCGTTAAGCCTGGGTGCTGTTATAAGCTGAACAGAAAAGTGCGCTGATGATTAGTTCAGCATGTTACTTTACTGCTATAAATCACCTAAACATTAGAAGTGGGTGATAAGTTTTACTGGATCATGTAACGATCACATGTAACAAAACACGTTGCGGCCAAAGCGTTTGTCAGCACATAAACAACCAACACACACATATTCAACTACATGAACAACTCTACATATTAGTTAGTTATCTGTTGGGGTATCTATCAAAGAAAACAGTAATAATGGTGATATTAAAGTAAATGGTGACGCCAAAATGTGACATTGAAATAGAAAGGAAAATTCTTAACCAAGTGGATAATTTTAAATACCTAGGGGCATTTATAACATCAGATGGAAGATGTACAACAGAAATTAAGAGCAGAACAGGGCAAGCAAAAGCAGCATTTCAGAAAATGAAGAGTATCTTATGTAATAAGTCGCTATCAATGAATGCAAGAAAGAGAGTGCTGAAATGCTATATAGAACCAGTTATGCTGTGTGGCAGCGAATCTTGGAATGTAAATGAACAAATTAGGAAGAACTTAAAAGCAACAGTGATGTGATGTTTGAGACGAATGTTGCGAATTCCTTGGACTGCCAGAGTAACTAACGACGACTGCCTGAAAGAAGCTAATGAAACTAGAACACTATATACAACAATAAGAAAGAGACAAACAGCTTTCTTTGGTCATGTGATGAGAAGAGAGGCATTGGAGAACATCGTGACAACTGGAAAGATCGAGGGGAAGAGAGGCAGAGGCAGACTAAGAGAAATGATGCTGGATGGACTGAGACGGTGGCATGGAGGAATATAATCAGCAGAGTTGATCCAGAACACCAAAGACCGAGATCTGTGGAGAGCCATGAACGCATACACCAGCCGGCACGGCACTTGATGATGATGATGATGATCATCATCATCATTATCCTTGTACTCTGGACATCTGGACAGATCCATAGATGCGCAGACCCCTCCCCCTCCCCAACCACCACCACCAACATATGCATCAGCCAGCGTACTGCGGTTACTAGTGCCAGTTATGTGTTGGTTGACGAGGCCCCTCTTTCTCGTGCCTGGCCGTGTATGACGTATGTGGCCGTGTGACGTGATCTAGCCGTGTATGACATGTCTGGTAGTGTATGACGTCTCTTGCCGTGTAAGATATGTCTGGCCATGTATGTTTTCTCTGGCCGTGTATGACGTGCCTGGCCGCGTATGACGTGTCTGCCCGTGCCAGTTCTTACTCCTAAGTCTCTCATTCGAAACAACTACGTGGTTTCTCTAGCGTTAAACTCCTCTGCTCTTGACGCCTCTGAACAGACATTAGGGTGTTAATATTCCACATATTCGAGACCACAACATATGAGGTGGGGTGGCTAATTCCCTTACATGTAGATAATTTAAGTTAAGTTAGTTACATATACCTTTACAGGATAATCCTAGTCAATCCCAGCATTTGTGTGTGTGTATGTGTGTGGACTGTTTGTGATTTCTTGGTAAGTTTACCCTCATCAGTTTGCCAATGCTTTCTGAACAACCGGCATGCCATGTTCCAGATGGGGTCATGGGGCACGTAGTGCAGATAGTCTAGAGCAGTGGTTCTCAACCGGTGGGGAATTCTCCCCTAGGGGGGAATTTTAGGGTTTCCAGGGGGGAATTATGAAATTATGATTATTTCAAGATCGCGTTAATACGAGAACTGATTACTTGATATTGTTTTTCCCTTCATACCTTACGGTTCTGTACGTATCACCCTTCTAAAATTCATTTTATAAAGTAAGTAGACCCACAAATCACGTTTTATGTGGACGTATAGACTTGTTTTAGTATGTGCTATTATATTTAGCTTCCATTATTACGTATACTGTGTAAAGGAGGGGGGGGGGGGGTTAGAGGTAGGAAATACGAAAGGGGGGAATGACGTTCTGAAAATATGGTGAAGGGGGGCACGGGCCAAAAAAGGTTGAGAACAACTGGTCTAGAGCTTCACGCAGTTAGAGTGAAGACCAAGCATGTTGTAGATTCACGCCGTGCATGAAAACAGCAAGGAAGTCGCTGGAAGTAGAGCTTTCCCCTGCCCAGCGCCTTCCTTGCTGTTTTCATGCAAGGCGTGAATCTACAACATGCTTGGTCTTCACGCTAACTGCGTGAAGCTCTAGACTATCTACACCACGTGCTCCATAACCCCACCTGGAACATGGCACGGCACAAATACCGTTGTATGAAAACCAACGCAAAATGGTATGCTGCCAAGTCGCCGGCAGCTGTGTTTCGAACGCGGTATGCGGGATTGCGAATTACGCATGTAACATCTTCTCCACAGAGCACCACAGCCACATAAGTTGGAAGAGTAAATTCAACAAACTTACACACCCCTACACACCTACAATTTATCATCTGCAATGTTATCAAGACAGTTTGTTTCTTCAGTGTGTTCCTTCATTGTGTTCTTGCAAAGTGTTTATTGTTTATCTTTCAGGTGTTGTTTAGTTTAGTTTAGTCGTTGGATCAACATCACGGCACACGGGTGTAACCCATAAGTGCTCCGTTTTCCTCCTAACTCAAACCTGAAAATTTCAGGTGTTGTAATGTTTACCATATTGCTGTAATGTAATTTGTTTCTTCCAGCGTTGTGCAAGCGTGGCTGTTACAATGGAGGTCGCTGTGTGGCACCCAATATCTGCGCCTGCCCGGCCGGTTACCATGGAAAACGCTGTCAGAAGGGTATGTTTGCGTTAGTGTGTAAGCGTGTGTGTGAGTGTGTGTGTGTGTGTGTGAATGTATGTGAGTGTGTGTGTATATGTGTGTGGGTGTGTGTTTGCGTGTGAGTATGTGTGTGGAGTGAGTGTAAGTTTGAGTTTTTGTATGTGTGTGTGTGGGGGGGGGGGGAGTGTATGTGAGTGTCTGTACGTGTGCGTATGAGTCTTGTGTAAGTGTATGTGTGAGTTTGTGTGTGATTGTGTATGTATGGGTGAGTGTGTGTACGTGCGTGTGAATCTGTGCGTGTGTGAATGTATGTAAGTATGTGTTTGTTAATGAGTAAGTGTGTGTCTGTGTGAGTGTGTATGAGTTTATGTGTATATAAATGTGTGTTTCTGTGTGTGTGTGTGTGCTTGTGTGAGTGCTTGTGTGAGTGTATATGAGTATGTATAAAAATGTCAGTTAACTGAGCATTGAAATTGCGGAAGATGCCACGAAACAAAACACATAACACGATGACCCTAGTATGGCGATACATCGCCCTTCTGTCCAAATGGCAGGTCACATTTGTCGATATATTATCCCGTGGCACTTAATCAGGCATAAACCAATCGGCACTTGATGCGCGACGTGGTCAGTATCACGCAGACGGCCTATACACCTCAAGACATTTTCTGGTGCCCAGTTTAAGCTGAATGGACTTGCGAGCCCAGATCAGTAGTAACAATTCTGCAAAATATGCCAGGCAATAAATTGAGCAATATATTGTTCGTGTCTTCATTAACCAAACAAAAATATAAACTATTTGATATATTTTGGTTTCAGCTGAGTGCCAACCTTCATGTCAAAATGGTGGAGTCTGTGTCTCTCCAGATCTCTGCTTGTGCCAGAACGGCTATTCTGGGGCGAGGTGTCAGAAAGGTGTGCCTTGTTTTACATTTATTGTTGTCTTGTGTGCTAGTGTTGTTTCGTATTGTTTTGTTTTACGTGTATTGTTATGTTTTTATGTTAGTGTTTTTTGTTGTTGTTTTGTTTTACATTTATTGTTAGTTTTGTACGTAAAGTCTTTGCACCTGTTTACAGTAGAGCTGCGACATTTGCGCCCTTTGGGCTACTTCTTCAGGTGTTTGTTGACTGGGCTAACCTTCCCAAGACATGGCATGTAATTGTTTAGTTAGTTGCAAGTCCTTTACAGGGTGTGGCAGTCAACCCCATCATTTACTGACTGTAATTTACTAGGCGATGTATGTTCAATACCTTGCCATTTCTTTCCGAACGGCCGACACCACATATCAAAATACCTCACAAGTCGCAGTGGGATCGCCTGATGGCCAGAGACCCACGTAAAAGGGAAAGCTAATCCACACGCAAAAATCAATCCAGTGTACTAGAAGTAATAGCACATGTATGGACTACGCTTGAGCTCAAAGCGAGCGAACGGAGAAAACAAAAGTACCATCAAAATCAACGCAAAAAGGTCAAGGTCTACTTCCAAATCACGCGCAGTTGATTGAGAACAGTCGAGTCGATACGGCGGCATTATGAAACTGCTCGTTTCACTATCCTGTTTAACCTACAGCTCTTGGTACATGTAATTGTAGTCCCTACCATCATCATCATCATCATCATCATCATCATCATCATCATCATCATCATCATCATCATCATCATCATCATCATCATCATCATCGTGTGTCACGTCGATAAGCGTGGGCGGTCATATTTAGCCATTTAGCGCGATCACCAGAGTCGTTGATCAGTTCAGTGTTCTTGTCTCGACCATACCACATGACCAAGCCATCCAGATATTTACTTCTCTGCCTTCCCTTTGCTTTTTTTCCCCCTCGATTTTACGAGTTGTCACCAAATTCTCTAATTTATTTCTTCATATAACGTGTCCAAAAATATTTGACTGAAACAATACTGCCCATACAATATACATATTTTAGGCACTGTTTAATTAACATATAGTTTGTTTTTACTGTTGATTCAGTATACATTTTCATGTTTAGAATATGTAAAATCTGTGCTTATGTTTTTCAGTAAAATGTCAAATATCATGCCAAAATGGTGGCTCATGCATTCCTCCAAATAAATGTGAATGCCCTCCCTTGTTTTACGGCAGACGCTGTCAGAGAGGTAAGAAAAAGAGTCAAAATCACCGCCTTTCTCATTACTGTGTAGTTAATGACAGGATTTCTATTTCTTCTTGTTCTTGTGAATGTTTATGGTGTTTGTGCCTACAATTTTGATTCTCCTACATAAACTCCACGTGTTTTTGTTGTCATTGTCTGGATCTAGAGGTTAACATTCAACGAAGTTTCAATAATATGTGGTATTTGATGCACTTCTAAAGAATGTAGTTGGCCGTTTTGTGTACCTACATACCTAAATTGAACAGGTGGGAGTCTTCGTGGCGAAGTGGTCAAGCCGTTCGACTTGGGCTCCGAAGGTTGTGGGTTCGATTCCGGGCCGCGTCGTTCGGTTCACGAGTGAAAATTTTCGAAGAGCGTGTGGGTCGTCGCTGGAGCTATAGAGTTCGTGCTTTGTGCGGCGCTTTCCGCGCTGTGGAAAGAGACCGAGCCATATGGGATAAAAACCCGGTGCAGTGAAGTCGACCCTGTCGATTTTTATGCGACTTTGTTAATTGAACAGGTATAAGGTAGTCATGTGTGTCCTTGTTTCACATTTACTTAAGGCCATAGAAGTGGACACAGATTAAATTAATAAAAAGTTCATGTAAAGGAAAAACATGACAATAATAGATTGGTAGACAGTCAAGATATTTTTGGGTAATATTATAAGGATAAATAAACTTGGGAACTTTGTGACAACTGGCAAAACTGATGGGAAAAGAGCAAATGGATGAATAATTGGATGGCCTGGCATCCATGAGGCATAATTTGGACAAGAAGATGAACCAAATCCAAGACTCTGGGACCGTGTGAGATGGCTAACCACAACCGCCCACACTTATCACCAATGCACATGATGATGATGAAAGGAAACACCCAGTTATATTGTCGATGAATTTCATCAAAATGAATTAATAGTTTCCGAGATATAAAATGTGGGGCTTTCCTTTTTGAACAATACAAATAGAATGAATACCAAGATATGATATTTAGAAGTTTAAAAAAAAAGTCAGTTGAATGTTCATTACAGGACATCACATTCAACCCCAGCATGTTGTGTTCGTTTGTGATTTACTAGGCAATGTTTATGTTCAGTTGCTTTCTGAATCATGCTTAAATTTCGCACTATTTGAATAGTTTCAGAAAAAACAATGTGGGGCATTCATTACTGAACACTTCTCAAAGAAATAATTCCAGAATTTGAAATATTGTAGTGAAACATGGAAAGTGAATGAACAAATTACAAGGAGCTTGTAAGCGATAGCGATGTAGTTCCTGACACCAATGTTGTGAATGCCTTAGATTACCAGAGTAACTAATAATGCTTGGGAAAGGGTAATGAAAGTATAATATATACAACTAAAAGAAGAAGACAGCTTTCTTTGGTCATGTAATGAGAAGAGAGTCGTTGGAGAACATCATGACGACTGGAAAGATCAGTGGGAGAGGCAGACAGCGAGACATGATGCTGGAAGGACTGAGACAGTGGCATCGAGAATTGCCATCAACAGGGTTGATCCAGAATACCAAGAACTATGATCTATGGCAAGACATGAACACCCATGCCAGTTGGCAGGTCGCATTATGATGACAACGGTGACCAAAATATGGTATTTCCTTTCCAATTATGTAGAGTTAATATGCTGTGATATGTTTTTGAAAGCTTGTTTCAACTGATCCAGTGCCAATGGATCATATGTGATCTCCCATTAGGAGAGATGGACGATATATCGCCATACAAGAGTCATTGTGTTATTTGTTTTGTTTCGTGGTATTTTTCACAATTTCAATGCTCAGTGAACGAAAATGTACATTATAATACTTGTTAATTTGATTGTGGAACATGTGCAATTACTTTAATGTGTTCTTTTGTTCTGTACAATTATTTTAATGTGTTCTATCGCTGTGCCCATCGCAGAAAAATGTCAGATCAGGTGTCTGAATGGTGGTCGTTGTCACAACAACCAGTGCCACTGTCCGTTTGGTTTCACAGGAAGAAGATGTGAGAGAAGGTAGGTTCACATCTTTCTTTCTTTCTTTCTTTCCTTCCTTCTTTCTTTCTTATATAATTTCAATACACATATGAGAAAAGTGACCTTTAAACTTTAACACAATATGAAAACTGCAACGAAAGAAAGTGTGTTGCACTAAATGCAGAGAAGCTCTTACAAGCTAGAAACATGCGAAGAAACAAAATAAAACTAGGACACACACACACACACACACACACACACACACAGACACGCAAGTACGCAAGCACGCACGCGCGCGCGCGCGCACACACACACACACACACAGGACACAAGCCAGCATTTCGACTAAAGAGGTCATCGGTGAACAAAAATAAAAAAATACTATAGCTAGTTACATTTTCCCTTAATGTGTAGTTGTGTGTTAATTAGATATTCTATCAATGTGCAAAATCTTAACTAAAATAAATAAATTTAGAGTAGGAACATGGAATGTTAGGACATTAAATGAGCTAGGAAAGTTGACCAATGTTCTAAGAGAGATGGATAGCATGAAAATGAATATACTAGGCGTTAGTGAGATGAGATGGAAGGGATCGGGCAAAATTATAGCTGACAATCACACAATAATTTATTCTGGAGGGGAGACACATGAGAAAGGGGTAGGAATAATATTAGATGAAAAAACAGCCAAGTCAATTAATGGATACTGGTGTATTTCAGATAGAGTTATTATGGTAAAAATCAAAGGCAAACCAATAGACATAAATATTATACAAGTATATGCACCAACAGCAAGCAGTAGTGATGAAGAAATACAACACTTTTACGACGAAATAGAAATGGCGATGGCTCAAATTGGATCACAAGAAATAAAAATAATACTTGGTGATTTTAATGCAAAAGTAGGAAAGGGAAAAATGGAGGATGTAGTGGGGAATTATGGTTTAGGTACAAGAAATGAAAGAGGGGAAAAGCTAACAGAATGGGCAAATATCAATGATATGATAATTGGAAACACATGGTTTAAACACCATAAAAGACAACTGTACACATGGATAAGCCCTGATAAGAAAATACGCAACCAAATTGACTACATACTAATTAATAAAAGATTTAGAAATGCTTTAATTAATGTAAAGACAATGCCTGGTGCTGACTGTAATAGTGATCATGTACCACTATGTGGACAAATAAAAGTAAGATTAAAAAGAGGGAAAAAAATGGTTAAGAACATGAGACTTGATAAAGAGGTTCTAAAAATAGATAACGAAATGCAAGAACAATACAGAGTGACTGTGAAAAATAGGTACAATGCAATAACTAAAATACAGAGTATAGATGAACAATGGGAAATGTTAAGGGACTCCATTCATCAAACTAGCAAAGAAGTATTACCAGAGAGAGGCAAAATAGCTAAGAAAAAATGGATGAATGAAGATATCTTAAACCTGATGGACAAAAGAAAACAGTATAAAAATGACAAACAAGAATACGCTAAGATAAATAAAGAAATAAAAGATAAATGTGGGAAGGCTAAAGAAAGTTGGTTAAACGAGCAATGCAAAAAAATTGAATTAAATTCCATTAAAGATACAAAAAATATGCACAGACAAATCAGTGAGCTTACAGGAAAAAAAAATAAGAATAAATACAGGGTGTTTGAAATCAAAAACAGGAAAGATAATATTAGAGGAAGATGCTATAATGAAGAGGTGGAATGAATTTATAAGAGAATTATATGAAGGAGAAAGGGCAGAATTAACAGAAGATAGTAACTTAGAAGGTCCACCTATTCTGAAAGAAGAAGTCGCTGACGCTATGAAACGTATGAAGAAAGGAAAAACAGCTGGGCCAGATGAAATCACAATAGAAGAATTAGAAGTATTGGGAGAATTTGGAGTAGATATATTAACCAAAATGTTGAATGATATTTACAGCAGTGGATATTTACCCAGAGATATGCTGAAATCTGTATTTATAGCTATACCAAAAAGACCAGGAGCAATTGATTGTGAAGATTTTCGTACAATTAACCTTATAAACCATATCACTAAGCTTCTACTCAGAATCATAATGAGAAGAACCAAAAAGAAAATAAAAATGGAAATTAGTGAAGAACAGTATGGATTTGTGGAAGGAAAGGGCACAAACAATGCAATTTATACATTGCGGACACTAATAGAAAGGTCAATAGAGAAACAGAGGGACATATATTTGTGCTTCATAGATTATACTAAGGCATTTGATAAAGTAAAACATGATGAACTGATTAAAATGTTGGAAGATATCAACACTGATGGAAAAGATTTAAGAATAATAAAGAATATTTACTGGAACCAAGTAGCAGCAATTAAAATGGGAAATAAAGAGGGTAGTTACGAACAGATAAAGCTAGGAGTACGACAAGGGTGTGTCTTGTCACCAGATCTTTTCTCCCTGTATAGCGAAGTAATAATGAGAGAGATCAAAGAGATGCCAGGAATACTAGTTGGAGGTTATAATATAAATAATATACGCTATGCAGATGACACAGTATTGGTGGCGGATAATTCAACAGACCTACAACAATTATTAGACGTTGTAGTAACAGAGAGTGCAAGGAAAGGACTCAACTTGAATATCAAGAAAACAGTAACAATGGTAATATCAAAGAAAATGGTGACACCAAAATGTGACATAGAAATAGAAGGGAAAATCCTTAACCAAGTTGATAATTTTAGATACCTAGGGGCATTTATAACATCAGATGGAAGATGTACAACAGAGATTAGGAGCAGAATAGGGCAGACAAAAGCCGCATTTCAGAAAATGAAGAGTATCTTATGCAATAAGTCACTATCACTGAATGTAAGAAAGAGAGTGCTGAAATGCTATGTAGAACCAGTTTTGCTG